>CM055270.1:44030922-44050760 GCA_029237695.1 Conchocele bisecta | reverse complement strand
TATATGTAATATAGCAACGTTTAATTGACATGCCATACTTGGGGTGGGTTGATAATGCGTGTTAAAGCTTATTATGTGTGGGTTGATTGATACATTGTGTTTTTACAATCGTCCAACTACAAGGCCATATGAGCACAGGAATGCACCTGTATACGTAGCACCGTAGTTACGCTGAATATACCATATTTTTTTTAAATATTATCCTGGACTGCTGGTAGGCACCTGTACTACACCGGATCACTTGGCCCCGGGTGTGGATACCCGTAATATTCACGGTCAAGGTGTGAATTGACTAAGATTCACGAACCCTCCCATCGTACTTAGTGAAAGCTCTGATCAATCCAGATCACGCGTATGATCGCCTCACAGATCGAGACCGAAGTAGAAAATACTTACATCTATGATTGGCGCCTGGAACGCCGCCGTGTTGTGCCATCATCTCTGAGAAAGCCTGTCGTCATCGCAGAGTGGTTGTATTGCAGCTCGCATCTGTACATAACGACGACAAATTTCCATCTACTAAGACTATTGTGGAACATCCCTAGACCGGATACCCCAGGGTGGACACCGGTGTCCGGTTTAGAGAGCCTACCATTAATAGTGTGCTATGAAGAATTCCGAGACAATTGCTTGTGCTTGGCAATCATGAATTACCGACATATCAATTTTGGCAGATATATTGTCCAACACTGCAGGGAGAGTAATCCACGACAGTGTGGATTGGATTCATTGCTAGATTGGGACTTTAAATCCGTTTAACTACTGCAAATTGGATCGATTGGGGTTTTATGACCGTCCACCTTTACTACACCAGATCACTTGGCCCCCCCGGGTGTGGATCCCCGTAATATTCACGGCTACGGTGTGAATTGGTTGTTACAATGTACATGTAAGATTCGTGTACCCTCCCATCGTAACTGAGGAACGTTTATGATCTAGATCATGTGTATGATCGCCTCACAGATTGTGACCGAAGTAGAAAATACTTACGACTACCGGTATGTATTGGCTCCTGGAACAGCATCGTGATGCGACGTCATCACGGATAAGGCCCTACGACATCGTAGTGGTCATATTGCCTCTTGTATCCGCACATAGCGGCGGCGAATTTCACTCTACTAAAACGAATGT
Source organism: Conchocele bisecta (assembly GCA_029237695.1). NCBI lineage: Eukaryota > Metazoa > Mollusca > Bivalvia > Lucinida > Thyasiridae > Conchocele > Conchocele bisecta. Next base: position 44,049,629 of record CM055270.1, on the reverse strand, counting down.
GGAACCAGTCTAGGCCGGACTGCCTGGTATGACCCCACGGTGTCCGGTTTAGAGAATGCACCATTATTAGTGCATTGTAGAATTCTGAGACAATTGATTTTTCTTTGCAATCATGAACAGTCGTAATTGACAGAAAGTGACATGATCTACCGCCCAATGTCGAAAGGCAGAGTAACAAAATTACACCGTGTGGATTGTTCCGACTGCTCGATTGGGACTTTACATCCGATCAACTACTGCATCATGTATAGACGGGAATGTACCTCTAGGCTATACAATGGAACCTGCGGTTCAGAGAGGTTCCACTGTAAAACAGACATACAACAACTTCAAGACACACATGGGGGATTTGTGATCAGGAACAGACATTATTGTCCGAGACAAATGGCAATGAAACCTATCAAAGTTAAGCACAACTAACTTTTCTCTGTGTCCGGTTTAGAGAGGTTCGACTATAGTTGACAGAAGCAAATACTAGAACAAGTTGCAATAAGTATGCGGTGGCAAGCACGTTTAACGCACAAGATCGCCTGGTCCCAGGTGTAGATCCCGGCCATATTCACTTCATGACCAAGATATAAATCCGTAAGTGTGGAGCATATCCTCCCATCGTAACATGAAGAAGAACGTCTACGATTCAGATCATGTTCTATATTCACATGAACGCCTCTCAGATGCGACAAGTGGGAAAATACTCACATGTATCAGCGCCGGTTGTGATGTCATGACGACTGGTTTTGACGCTTCTTGCATCCACACAGCGCCAACTAATTTGAACCCACTAAAACTACAGTGGAACCTTTCTAAGTCGGACATTCCGTTTTAGAGAGATTCCACCGTAAATACGACAATGAAACATTCAAAGACAACGCTACAATGCACATGCATGTTCTTGAAATCATGATTATATTGACATTGAAGAGCATCGACTTATTTTCCTGTGTGAATAAACTATTCAGATCCTCTATGTTTACATGCTTGGGTATGGCATGTCAAACGTTGCTATATTACATATCTATTTTATTATTATTGTACGTTTGTTATTGTTATTCAATGTTTTGTTATTGTTATTCAATGTTGCGTTGTTGTTATTCTATATTTTGTTAACGACATGACAATAACGAAGTATAGAATAGCAATAACACAACATTGAATAACAATAACGCAACATTGAATAACAGTAACAAAACATTAAATAACAATAACGAACATTGAATAATAATAATATTGAACATACAATGACAATAATGAAGTATAGAATAACAATAACGCAACATTGAATAACAATAACAAAACATAAAATAACAATAATTAAACACTAAATAACGATAACGAAACATTGAATAACAATATTGAACATGCAATGACAATCAAAGTATATAATAACATAATGCAACATTGAATAACAATAATGCAACATTGAATAACAATAACGAAACATTGAATAACATTAACAAACATACAATAATAATAAAAATAGATATGTAATATAGCAACGTTTGACATGCCATACTTGGGGTGGGTTGATAATGCGTGTTTTAAAGCTTATTATGTGGGTTGATTGATACATTGTGTTTTTACAATCGTCCAACTAACAAGGCCATATGAGCACAGGAAGCACTGTACGTAGCACCGTAGTTACGCTGAATATACCCATATTTTTTTTAAAATATTATCCTGGACTGCTGGTAGGCAGCCGTAACTACACCGGATCACTTGGCCCCGGGTGTGGATACCCGTAATATTCACAGTCAAGGTGTGAATAGACTAAGATTCACGAACCCTTTCCCCCATCGTAACTTAGGGTGAAAGGCTTCTGATCAATCCAGATCCACTGCGTCGTTGATCCCGCCTCCACAGATCGAGGAACCGAAGTAGGAAAATACTTAACATCTATTGAATTGGCGCCTGGAACGCCGGCCGTGTTTGTGCATCATCTCTGAAAAGAAAGCCTGTCGTCATCGCAGAGTGGTTGTTATTGCAGCTCGCATCTGTTAGCATAAACGACGGGGGGGGGGGGGGGTGGCGGAAAAAATTTCCTCATTCTACTAAGACTATTAGTGGAAACATCCCTAGACCGGATACCCCGAGGGTGGACACCCAGGTGTCCGGTTTAGAGTGCCTACCATTTAATAGTGTGCCTAATGAAGAATTTCCGAGACAATTGGCTTGTGCTTGGCAATCATGATTATTACCGTCATATCAAATTTTTTGGCAGATTATATTGTCCAAAACACTGGCGAGGGAGAAGTAATATCCACGACTGTGGTGGATTGGATTTCCATTAGCTAGATTGGGAACTTTAAATCCGTTTGAACTACTGTAAAATTGGATTGATTGGGGTTTTAAATGGACCCTGTTTCCACCTTTTAACTACACCCATATTCAACTTGGCCCCCACCCGGGTGTGGATGCCCGTAATTATTCACGGCTACGGTGTGAATTGGTTGTTACAATGTTTACATGTAAGATTACGTGTCACCCTCCCATCGTCAAACTGATGGAACCGTTTATGAATCTAGATCAACGTTGTAATGATCGCCTCACTGATTGTGACCGAAGTAGAAAAATACTTACAAGGGAACTACCGGTTATGTTATTGGCTCCTGGAACATGCATTCGTGATGCGGACGTCATCCACGGAATAAGGCCGCGACTACATCGTTGTGGTCATAATTGCCTCTTGTTTATCCGCACATAGCGGCTGACGAACTTTCACTCTACTAAAACGAAAAGTGTGGAATCCTGTTCTTAGGCCGGACTGCCTGGTAATGACCCCACGGTTGTCCGGTTTTAGAGAATGCCACCATTATTTAGTGCATTAGTCGAATTCTGCGACAAAATTTGATTTTCTTTGCAATTCATGAACAGTCCGTAAATTGACAGAAAGTGACATGATCTACCGCCCAATGTCGAATCAGGGCAAGAGTAAACAAAATTACACAGTGTGGATTGTTCCCGACTGCTCGATTGGGGACGTTTACATAACCGATCAAACTACTGCCATCATGGTATAAAGGACGGGAATTGTAACCGTATAGGCTATACAATGGAACCTGCGGTTTCAGGAGGGGGGAGGTTCCACTGTAAAACTGAACATTACAACAAACTTCAAAGACAACACATGGGGGATTTGTGATCATGGAACAGACATTTTCTTGTCCGCGACCAAATGGGCAATGAAACCTATCAAAGTTAAGCACAACTAACTTTTTCTTCTGTGTGCTCGGTTTAGAATAGGTTCGTCTATAGTTGACAGAAGCAAATACTAAGAACAAGTAGTTAGCAATAAGTAATGCGGTGCAAGTACGTTTAACGCATCAAGATTCCTCCATGGTCCCAGGTTGTAGATCCCGGGCCATAATTCACTTCAATGACCAAGCTATAAAAAATCCGAAATAGGTGTGGGTGCATATCCTTCCCATCGTGAAACATGAAAGAAGAACACTCATACGAATTCAGATCATGTTCTATATTCACATGAAACGCCTCTTCAGGTCTGCGACCAATTGGGTGGGAAAATACTCACATGTATCAGCGCCGGTTAGTGATGTCATGGACGACTGGTTTTGACGCTTCTTGCAATCCACACAGCAGCCGCCTAACTAATTTGAACCCTCACTAAAACTACAGTGGGAAACCTTTCTAAGTCCGGAACATTCCGTTTTTAGAGAGTATTCCACCAGTAAATACGGACAATGGAAACATTCAAAGACAACGCTACAATGCACAATGGCATGTTTCTTGAAATCATGAATTATTATTGAATTGAAGAGCATCGAACATTATTTTCCTGGTCGTGAATAAAACTTATTCAAGATTCCTCTATGTTTACATGCCTTTGGGTTTATGGGCATTGTCAAACGTTGCTGCTATTATTCATTATCCTATATTTTAATTAATTATTGTAGCTTTTGTTATTAGTTTTATTCAATGTTTTTGTTATTATGTTATTCAATGTTGTGTTGTTTGTTATTCTATTATTTCGTTTAACGACATGACAATAACGAAGGTATAGAATTAGCAAATAACACGACATTGAAAAATAACAACTAACGCCAAACATTGAATGGAAAAACAGTAAAAAACAAAACATGTAACATTTCTAACAATAAACGTACAATTGAATAATAATAATAATATTGAAACATACAATGACAAAAACTAACGAAGTATAAGAATAACAATAATGCAAAATTGAATAACAATAACAAAACATTAAAAAATAAACAATAATTCAACACTAAATAACGCTAAACACGGAAACATTTTAATAACAATTTTATTGAACATGCAATGACAATAACAAAGTATAAAAAAATAATAACAATAATGCAACATTGAATTAACAATAATCGCAACATTGAAAAATATCAAATAACGAAACATTTGAATAATAATTAATTAAACAAAATACAATAATAATAAAATAGTAAAATATGGTAATATAGCAAACGTTTGACATGCCATACTTGGGGTGGGTTGATTAATATGCGTGTTAAATGCTTATTATGTGTGTGGGTTGATTGATAAATTGTTTGTTTTTACAATCGTCCAACCTACAAGGCCCATATGCGCACAGGAAATGCACCTGTATAACGTAGCAACAGTAAAGTTTACGCTGAATAATACCAATATTTTTTTTTTAATTTTTATTATCCTGGACTGCTGGTTAGACCCGCTTGTACTACACCGGAATCACTTGGCCCCCGGGTGTGGATACCCGTAATTTATTCACGGGTCAAAGTGTGAATTGCTAAGATTCACAAATCCCTCCCATCGTACTTAACGGAAAAGCTTCTGATCAATTCCAGATCACGGCGTGTCTGATCGCCTCTCACAAGTTCGAGACCCTGAAAGTAGAAAATACTTACATCTAATGAAATTTGGCGCCTGGAACGCTGCCGTGTTGTTGCCAATCATCTCTGAGAAATTGGCCACTGGGTCCGTTCATCGCAGAAGTTGGTTGTATTATTGGCAGCTCCGCATCTGTAACAAAATAAGACGACAAATTTTCCATCTTACTAAGACAATTTTGTGGGAAACATCCCTAAGACCAGGATACCCCAGGGTGGACACCAGTTGTCCGGTTTATAGAGAGCCTACCAATTAATAAGTGGTGCTATGAAGGAATTCCCGAGACAACTTGCTTGTGCATTGGCAATCATGGAATTACCGGAAACTATCAATGGCAGATATATTGTCCAACCCACTGACAGGGAGAGTAATCCACGACAGTGATGGATTAGGATTCAATTGCTAGAATTTGGGCCAACTTTAAAATCCGTTTAACTACTGCAAAATTGGAATCGATTGGGGTTTTATGAACCGTTCCACCATTTACTACCCCACCAGAATACATTTGGCCCCCCCCCGGGTGTGGATCCCCGGTAATATTCACGGCTACGGTGTGAAATTGGATTTGTTACAATGTACATGTAAGATTCTGTGTACCCTCCCAATCGTAACTGGGAGGAACGTTTATGTTTGATCCTAGATCATTGTGTATTGATCGCCTCACAGAATTGTGGACCGTGAAGTAGAAAATACTTTATACGACTACCGGTATGTATTGGGCTCCTGGAACAGCATGCGTTGATGCGACGTCATACACGGAAAATAAGGCCCTACGACATCGTAGTTGGTCTATTATTGTCCTCTTGTATCCGCACAATAGCGGCGGCGAAATTTCCACTCTACTAAAACTAACGAATGGGTGGAACCAGTCTATGGCCGGACTGCCATGGGTTATGAACCCAGGTGGTGATCCGGTTTTAGAGAAATCCACCAAATTTTATAAGTGCATTGTAGAATTTCTGAGACAATTGATTTTTCTTTGCAATACAATTGAAACAGTCGTTAATTATTGACAGAAAGTGACTATGATCTACCGCCCAATGTCGAAAGGCAGAGTAACAAAATTACACCGTTGTGGATTGTTCCGACCTGCTCGATTGGGACTTTACAATCCGATCTAACTACTGGCATCATGTATTGAGACGGGGAATGTACCTCTAAGGCTAATACTAATGGAAACCCTGCGGTTCTGAGAGGTTCCACTGTAAAACTGACATACAAAAAACAACTTTCAAGACTCACATGGGGGATTTGTGATCAGGAAACATACATTATTGTCCGAGAACAAAATGGCAATGAAAACCTATCAAAGTTAAGCAAACAACTAACTTTTCTCTGTGTCCTGGATTTTAGAGAGGGTTTCGACTAATTAGTTGACTGAAAGCCAAATACTAGTAACAAGTTGCAATAATGTAGCTGGGTGGCAAGCACGTTTAACTCACAAGATTCGCCTGGTCCCAGGTGTGTAATGATTCCCGGCCATATTCCACTTTCATGACCAAGATATAAATCCGTAAGTGTGGAGCAAATTTCCTCCCATCGTAAACATGAAGAAGAAATCGTCTTACGATTCCAGAATCATTTGTTCCTAATATTCACCATGAACGCCTCTCAGATGCGACTAAGTTGGGGAAAATTAGTCAACATGTCTCTAGCGACCGGTTTGTGATGTCATGACCGACTGGTTTTATGACGCTTCTTGCATCCACACAGCGCCAATAAATTTGAACCCACTAAAACTTAACAGTGGAACCAATTCCTTTTAAGTCCGGAACATTCCGTTTTTTATTAAGAAGGGGGGGAAAAAAATTTTTTTTTTTTCCCCCCAAACCGTTAAATTGACAGACAATGAAACATTCAAAGGGACAACCCGCTACAATGCACATGGCATGTTCATTGAAATCATGATTATATTGACATTGAAGAGCATCTGACTTTTTTTAACTTTTCCAGGTCTTGTGTGAATAAACTATTCAGTCTCTATGTTTACATTGCTTGGGTATGGAATTGTCAAACGTTGCTAATTTACATATCTATTTTATTATTATTGTCCGTTTGGGTTTTGTTATTCAATGGTTTTGTTATTGTTTTTCAAATGTTGCGTTGTTGTTATTCTATATTTTGTTAACGATATGACAATTAATAGACGAAAGTTATTGCTAGAATTAGCAATAACACAAACATTGGAATTTAACAATACGCCAAATTGAATTAAAACAGTTATTCAAAACATTGTTTTAAAATAACAAACATTGAATTAATTAATATTAATGAACCTTACAATTGACAATAATGAAGTTATAGAATAACAAACGCAACATTTGAAATTGCATTAAAAAAACATAAATAACCAATAATTAAACACTTTGTTAACGATAAGAACATTGGAATAACAATATTGAACAATGCTATGAGAATAACAGTAATATTACTAAACAATAATGGCAACATTGGAATAACAATTAATGCTATTGAATAACCAATAACGTAACATTGAATATCATAATGAACAAACATACAAGTAATAATAATAACGATAAAACAAATGTAATTAATAGCAAGTAAAAAACAAATACAATAATAATAAAATAGATTTATGTAATATAGCAAGTTTGACATTGCAAACTTGGGTTGGTGGTTAATGCGTGTTAAAGCTTATACTGTATATGTGTGGGTTGATTGATACATTGTGTTTTTACAATCGTCCAACTACAAGGCCAATATGCGCACAGGAATGCACCTGTATATGTAGCACCGTAGTTACGCTGAATATACCATATTTTGTTTAAATATTATCCTGGACTGCTGGCAGGCACCTGTACTACACCGGATCACTTGGCCACCGGGTGTGTGGATACCCGTAATATTCACGGTCAAGGTGTGAATTGACTAAGATTCACGTTCACGAACCCTCCCATCGTACTTAACGAAAGCTCTGATCAATCCAGATCACGCGTATGATCGCCTCACAGATCGAGACCGAAGTAGAAAATACTTACATCTATGATTGGCGCCTGGAACGCCGCCGTCTTGTGCCATCATCTCTGAGAAAGCCTGTCGTCATCGTAGAGTGGTTGTATTGCAGCTCGCATCTGTACATAACGACGACAAATTTCCATCTACTAAGACTATTGTGGAACATCCCTAGACCGGATACCCCAGGGTGGACACCGGTGTCCGGTTTAGAGAGCCTACCATTAATAGTGTGCTATGAAGAATTCTGAGACAATTGCTTGTGCTTGGCAATCATGAATTACCGACATATCAATGGCAGATATATTATCCAACACTGCAGGGAGAGTAATCCACGATAGTGTGGATTGGATTGATTGCTAGATTGGGACTTTAAATCCGTTTAACTACTGCAAATTGGATTGATTGGGGGGTTTTATGATTTCCGTCCACCTTTATTACACCAGATCACTTGGCCCCCAGGGTGTGGATCCCCGTAATATTCACGGCTACGGTGTGAATTGGTTGTTACAATGTACATGTAAGATTCGTGTACCCTCCCATCGTAACTGAGGAACGTTTATGATCTAGATCACGTGTATGATCGCCTCACAGATTGTGACCGAAGTAGAAAATACTTACGACTACCGGTATGTATTGGCTCCTGGAACAGCATCGTGATGGCACGTCATCACGGATAAGCCCGACGACATCGTAGTGGAGGTCATATTAGCCTCTTGTATCCGCACATAGCGGCGGACAAATTTTCACTCTACTAAAACGAATGTGGAACCAGTCTAGGCCGGACTGCCTGGTATGCCCCACCCCACGGTGTCCGGTTTAGAGAATCCACCATTATTAGTGCATTGTAGAATTCTTGAGACAATTGCTTTTTCTTTGCAATCATGAACAGTCGTAATTGACAGAAAGTGACATGATCTAACTACCAATGTCGAAAGGCAGAGTAACAAAATTACACCGTGTGGTTGGGGTAGTTCCGACTGCTCGATTGGGACTTTACATCCGATCAACTACTGCATCATTGTATAGACGGGAATGTACCTATAGGCTTACAATGGAACCTGCGGTTCAGAGAGGTTCCACTGTAAAACAGACACCTACAACTATTCTAGGACATCCGTGGGTGATTTGTGATCAGGAACAGACATTATTGTCCGAGACAAATGGCAATGAAACCATATCAAAGTTAAGCACAACTAACTATTCTCTGTGTCCGGTTTAGAGAGGTTCGACTTATAAGTTGACAGAAGAGCAAATACTAGAACAACAGTTACAATAAGTATGCGGTGGCAAGCACGTTTATACGCACAGGATCGCCTTGGTCCCTAGGTGTAGATCCGGCCATATACACTTCATGACCAAGATATAAATTCCGTAAGTGTGGAGCATATCCTCCCATCGTAACTATATACATGAACGCCTCTCAGATGCGACAGTGGGAAAATACTCAACATGTATCAGTGCCGGTTGTGATGTCATGACGACTGGTTTTGACGCTCCTTGCATCCACACAGCGCCAACTAATTTGAACCCACTAAAACTACAGTGAAACCTTTCTAAGCCGGACGTTCCATTTTAGAGAGATTCCACCGTAAATACGACAATGAAACATTCAAAGACAACGCTACAATGCACATGCATGTTCTTGAAATCATGATTATATCGACATTGAAGAGCATCGACTTATTTTCCTGTGTGAATAAACTATTCAGATTCTCTATGTTTACATGCTTGGGTATGGCATGTCAAACGTTGCTATATTACATATCTATTTCATTATTATTGTATGTTTGTTATTGTTATTCAATGTTTTGTTATTGTTATTCAATGTTGCGTTGTTGTTATTCTATACTTCGTTAACGACATGACAATAACGAAGTATAGAATAACAATAACACAACATTGACTAACAATAACGCAACATTGAGTAACAGTAACAAAACATTACATAACAATAACGAACATTGAATAATAATAATATTGAACATACAATGACAATAACGAAGTATAGAATAAAAATAACGCAACATTGAATAACAATAACAAAACATAAAATAACAATAATTAAACACTAAATAACGATAACAAAACATTGAATAACAATATTGAACATGCAATGACAATAACAAAGTATAGAATAACAAAAACGCAACATTGAATAACAATAATGCAACATTGAATAACAATAACGAAACATTGAATAACAGTAACAAACATACAATAATAATAAAATAGATATGTAATATAGCAACGTTTGACATGCCATACTTGGGGTGGGTTGGTAATGCGTGTTAAAGCTTATTATGTGTGGGTTGATTGATACATTGTGTTTTTACAATCGTCGAACTACAAGGCCATATGCGCACAGGAATGCACCTGTATACGTAGCACCGTAGTTACGCTGAATATACCATATTTTGTTGAAATATTATCCTGGACTGCTGGCAGGCACCTGTACTACACCGGATCACTTGGCCCAGGGTGTGGATACCCGTAATATTCACGGTCAAGGTGTGAATTGACTAAGATTCACGAACCCTCCCATCGTACTTAACGAAAGCTCTGATAAATCCAGATCACGCGTATGATCGCCTCACAGATCGAGACCGAAGTAGAAAATACTTACATCTATGATTGGCGCCTGGAACGCCGCCGTCTTGTGCCATCATCTCTGAGAAAGCCTGTCGTCATCGTAGAGTGGTTGTATTGCAGCTCGCATCTGTACATAACGACGACAAATTTCCATCTACTAAGACTATTGTGGAACATCCCTAGACCGGATACCCCAGAGTGGACACCGGTGTCCGGTTTAGAGAGCCTACCATTAATAGTGTGCTATGAAGAATTCTGAGACAATTGCTTGTGCTTGGCAATCCTGAATTACCGACATATCAATGGCAGATATATTGTCCAACACTGCAGGGAGAGTAATCCACGATAGTGTGGATTGGATTGATTGCTAGATTGGGACTTTAAATCCGTTTAACTACTGCAAATTGGATTGATTGGGGTTTTATGACCGTCCACCTTTATTACACCAGATCACTTGGCCCCCAGGGTGTGGATCCCCGTAATATTCACGGCTACGGTGTGAATTGGTTGTTACAATGTACATGTAAGATTCGTGTACCTCCCATCGTAACTGAGGAACGTTTATGATCTAGATCACGTGTATGATCGCCTCACAGATTGTGACCAAAGTAGAAAATACTTACGACTACCGGTATGTATTGGCTCCTGGAACAGCATCGTGATGCGACGTCATCACGGATAAGGCCCGACGACATCGTAGTGGTCATATTGCCTCTTGTATCCGCACATAGCGGCGACGGAATTTCACTCTACTAAAAACGTTATTGTGGGAATCCAGTCTAGGCCGGATGCCTGGTTTATGACCCCACCGGTGTGTCCGGTTTTTAAGAGAATCCACCATTATTAGTTGCATTGTAAGAATTCCTGTAGACAATTGCTTTTTTTTTCTTGTCAATCATGAACAGTCGTAATTGACCAGAAATGTGACATGGATTCTACCGTCCCAATGTCGAAAGGCAGAGTAAACAAAATTACCTACCGTGGTGGAATTGTTGCCGGACTGGCTCCGATTGGGACTTTACTTTAATTTCCGAATCAATACTTTGCATCATGTATAGACGGGAATGTACCTATAGGCTATAACATGGGAAATCCTGCGGTTCTGAGAAGGTTCCACTTGTTAAAACAGACATACAACAAACTTCTTAGGACACACGTGGGTGTGATTTGTGATCAGGTAATCAGACATTTATTGTCCGAGACAAATGGCAATGAAACCTAATCAAAAGTTTAAGCCACAAACTAACTATTCTCCTGTGTGCCGGTTTAGAGATGGTTCGACTTTTATAGTTGACCAGAACAGCAAATTACTAGTAAAAGAACAAACAGTTACAATAAGTCTGCGGTGGCAGCACGTTTAACGCAAAGGAGGCTCGCCTGGTTCCAGGTGTAGATTCCCGGCCATATTCCCACTTCATGACAAGATAATAAATCGTAAGGGGTGTGGAGCATTTAATCCTCCCATCGTAACTATTATACATGAACGCCTCTCAAGATGCGACAAGTGGGAAAAATATCTCAAATGTATCAGCGCCGGTTAGTGATGTCATTGACGTACCTGGTTTTTGGACCACTTCCTTGCATCCACACCAGCGCCAACTAATTTTGAACCCTACTAAAAACTCACAGTGGAACCCTTTCTTAAACCGGGACATTCCGTTTTAGAGAGGATTCCTCCGTAAATTACGACCAATGAAAACATTCAAAGGACAAACGCTACAATGCACAATGCATGTTCTTGAAATCATGATTTATTATGACATTTGAAGTGCATCGGACTTATTTTTCCTGTTGTGAATAAACTATTCAGATTCTTCTATGTTTACATGCTTTCGGTATGGCATGTCAAACGGGTTGCTATATTTACATATCTATTTTCATTTAGTTATTGTATGTTTGGTTATTGTTAATCAATGTTTTGTTGTTATTGTTATTCAATGTTGCGTTGTTATTTCTATACTTGCGTTAACGACTTGAACAAAATAACGGAAGTATAGAATAACAATTAACACCAACATTAGACTAATCAATAACGCAACATTTGAGTAACAGTTAAAAAACAAAATTAAATTAACTAACAATAATAAACATTGAATAAATAATAAATATTGAAACATACAATGGACAATTACCGAAGTATCGAATAATAAATAACGCAACATTGATTAACAATAACGAAACCAGTGAAAATAAACCAATACTTAAAACAAAACTAAATAAAATTGAATAACAAAACATTGAATAACAATTAATTGACATGCAAAATGACAATAAACAAAATAATAGAATAACAAAATAACGCAACATTGAATATCAAGTAACAAACATACAATAATAATAAAATAGATATGTTAATATTGCAAAGTTTGACATGCCAATTGGGGTGGATTGGTAATGCGTGTAAAAGCTTAATACTGTAAATATGTGTGGGTTGATTTATAATTGTGTTTTTCAATTCGTCCAAACTAACAAGGCATAATGCGCAAACAGGATTGCCCTGTAATATGTAGCAACCGTAAGTTAACGCTGAAATATACCATATTTTGTTTAAAATATTATCATGGACTGCTGGAAGGCACTGTACTACACCGGTCAACTTGGCCTTTGGGTGTGGAGACCCGTAATATTCACGGTAAGGTGTGAATTGACCCTTAAGATTCCGTTCACGGGGAACCCTCCCATCGGGGTTACTTAACGGAATGCTTGAATCATCCAGATCACGCGTATGATTCGGCTCACAGACGAGACGAAGTAGAAAATACTTACATCTTGATTAGCGCTGGAACGCCGCGTCTTGTGCCATCATCTCTGAAGAAGCTGTCGGGTTCATCGTAGAGTTGGTTGTCTTGCAGCTTTCGCATCTGAACAGTTACGACGACAAATTTTTCCATCCTACTAAGACTTATTGTGGAAATCCCTAAGACCGGATACCCCAAGGGTGGACCACGGTGTCCGGTTAAGTGAGCCTACCCATTAATAGTGTGCTATGAAGACTTCTGGACAAATTCTTGGTCCTTGGCAATCATGAATTACCGACATATCAATGGCAGATTAATATTATCAACACTGCAGGGAGAGTAATCACGATGTGTGGATTGGATTGATTGCTAAGATTGGGACTTTAAATCCGTTTAACTACTGCAAATTGGATGATTGGGGGTTTTATGACCCGTCCACCTTTATTAACCAGATCCTTGGCCCCCAGGGTGTGGATCCCCGTAATTTTTTATTCACGGCTTTAAACCGGGTTTTGGGAATTGGTTGTTACAATGGGTACATGTAAGATTCGTTTTACCCTCCCATCGGTAACTGGAGGAACGTTTATGATCTAGATCACGTTATTGATGCCTCACGATTGGTGGACCGAAGTAAAATAGAAAATACTTACGACTTACCGGTATGTATTGGCCCCTCCTGGGACAGGCATGTGGATGCGACCGTCAAAATTCACGGATAAGGCCCGAACGGACATTTCGTAAGTTGGTAATATTGACTCTTGTAATCCGCAAATTAGCGGCGACAAAATTTCACTCTACTAAAAGAATTGTGGAACAGTCTAGGCCGGTTCTGCCTGGTAATGACCCCACGGTGTCCCGGTTTAAGAGAAATCCACCATTATTAGTGCATTGTAGAATTCAGAGACAATTGCTTTTTCTTTGCAAATCATGGGAAACAGTTCGTAGTTGACAGAAAGTGACATGAATCCTAACTACCATTGTCGAAGGCAGGAAGTAAACAAAAATACACCGTGTGGATTGTTCCGACTTGCTCGATTGGGACTTTACATCGATCAACTACTGCATCATGTATTAGACCGGGAATGTACCTATAGGCTAATACAATGGACTGCGGTTTCAGAAAAGAAGGTTTCCACTTTGTAAAAGACATACAACAACTTTAGACACACGTGGGTGGATTTGTGATCAGGAACAGGACAATTATTGGTCCGAGACAAAATGGCCAATGAAACCTATCAAAGTTAAGCCACCTTAAATATTCTCTGGGTCCGGTTAGAGAGGGTTCCGGACTATAGTTGACAGAAGCAAATACTAGACAAACGTTACTATTAAGGTTTATGCCGGTGGCAAAGCACGTTATAACGCAAGGATCGCCTGGTACCAGGTGTAGATCCGGGCCATAATTTTTTCACTTCATGAACAAGTATTAAATCCGGTTAAAGTTTGTGGGCATTATCTCCATCGTACTATATACATGAACGGCCTCTCAGATGCGACAAGTGGGAAAATACTCACATGTATCAGTGCCGGTGTGAAATGTCATGGACGACTAGTTTTGACCGTCCTTGCATCCACACGCGCCAACTAATTTGAACCCACTAAAAACTACAGTTGATACCTTTCTAAGCAGACGATTTCCATTTTAGAGAGATTCCACCGGTAAATTACGACAATGAAAACCATTCAAAGACCAACGGCTAACATGCACCCCTTGCCAAGGGTTCAGGAAATCATGATTTTATCCGGAATTGAGAGCACGATTATTTTCCTGGTTTGTGAATACTATTCAGAATTCTCTTGTTTAACATGCTGGGGTATGGCCATTGTCAAACGTTGCTATATTAATATCTATTTCATTATTATTGTATGTTTGTTATTTTATTCAATGTTTTGTTATGTTATTCAATGTTGCGTTGTTGTATATTCTATAATTCGTTAACGACATGACAATAACGAAGTATAGATAACAATAAACAACATTGATAACAATAACGCAACATTGAGTAACAGTAACAAAACATTACATGGACAATAACCGAAAATTGAATAATAATAATATTGAACATACCAATGACAATAACGAAGTATAGATTAAAATAACGCATCATTGAATAACATAACAAAACATAAAATAAACAATAATTAAACACTAAAATAACGATACAAAACATTGAATAACAATTTGAAATGCAATGGACAATAACAAAGTATAGAATAACAAAAACGCAACAATGAATAACAATAATGAACATTGAATAACAATAACGAAACATTGAATAACAGTAACAAACATACAATAATAATAAAATAGATATGTAATATAGCAACGTTTTGACATGCCATACTTGGGGTGGTTGGTAAGGCGTGTTAAAGCTTATTATGTGTGGGTTGGATTGATACATTGTGTTTTTACAATCGTGAACTACAAGGCCATATGCGCACAGGAATGCACCTGTATACGTAGCACCGTAGTACGCTGTATATACCATATTTTGTTGAAATATTTCCTGGATGCTGGCAGGCACCTGTACTACACCGGATCCTTGGCCCAGGGTGTGGGATACACGTAATATTCACGGTCATGGAGTGAAATTGACTAAGATTCACGAACCCTTCCCATCGTAACTTAACGAAAGCTCTGATAAATCCAGATCACGGTATGATGCCTCAAGATCGAGACGAAGTAGAAAATACTTAATCTATTTGATTGGCGCCTGGAATCGCCGCCCGTATATGTGCCTTCATCTCTGGAGAAAGCTGTCGGTCATCGTAGGTGGTTGTATTGCAGCTCGCATCTGTACATAACGGACGACAAATTTCATTCTACTAAGATATTGTGGGAACATCCCTAGACCGGACTACCCAGGGTGGACAGGTGTCCGGGTTTTTAGAGAGCCTACCATTAATAGTGTGCTATGAAGATTCTGAGACAATTGCTTGTGCTTGGCATCCTGAATTACGAATATCAATGGCGATATATGTCCAACACTGAGGGAAGAGTAATCCACGATAGTGTGGATTGGATTGATTGCTAGAATTGGGACTTTAAGATCCGTTTAACTACTGAAATTGAATTGATTGGGGTTTTATGACCGTCCACCTTATATACCCCCCCCCACCAGATCACTTGGCCCCAGGGTGTGGTATCACCGTAATATTCACGGCTACGGTGTGGAATTGGTTGTTCCATGTACATGTAACGATCGTGTACCTCCCATCGTATCTGAGGAAAGTTTAGATCTAGATTCACGTGTATGATCGTTTTTTTTTCTCCTTTTTCTCACCGATTGTGACAAAGTAGAAAAATACTTTCGGACTACCGGTATGTATTGTCCTGGAACAGCATCGTGATGCGACGTCATCACGGATAAGCCGACGACATGTTAGTGGTTCATATTGCCTTCTTGTATCCGCACATAGAGGCGACGAATTTCACTCTACTAAAACGAATGTGGAACCAGTCTAGGCCGGACTGCCTGGTATGGACCCCTCAGGCTGTCCGGTTTAGAGAATCCACCATATTAGTGCATTGTAGAATTCTGAGACAATTGCTTTTCTTTGCAATCATGACAGTCGTAATTGACAGAATGTGACATGATCTACCGCCAATGTCGAAAGGCAGGAGTAACAAAATTTACACCGTGTGGATTGTTACGACTGCTCGATTTGGGACTTTACATCCGATAACTACTGCATCATGTATAGTGGGAATGTACCTATAGGCTATAATGGAACCTGCGAGTTCAGAGAGGTTCCACTGTAAAAACCAGAATACACATACTTTAGACCACACGTGGGTTGATTTGTGATCGGAACAGACATTATTGTCCGAGGGTAAATGGCAATGCTAACCTATCAAAGTTAAGCACAACTACACTATTCTCTGGGTCGTTTAGAGAGGTTCGACTTTAGTTGTCAGAAGCAAATACTAGAAAACAGTTACAATAAGTATGCGGTTGGCAAGCACGTTTAACGCACAGGATCGCCTGGTCCAGGTGTAGATCCCGGCCATATTCACTTCATGACCAGATATAAAAATCCGTAAGTGTGGAGCATATCCTCCCATCGTAACCTATATACATGAACGCCTCTCAGATGCGACAAGTGGGAAATACTCACATGTATCAGCGCCGGTTGTGATGTCATTGACGACTGGATTGACACTCCTTGCATCCACACAGCGCCAACTAATTTGAACCCACTAAAACTACAGTGGAAACCTTTCTAAAAACCGGACATTCCGTTTTAGAGAGATTCCACCGTAAAATACGACAATGAAACATTCAAAGACAACGCTACAATGCACATGCATGTTCTTGAAATCATGATTAATTGACATTGAAGAGCATCGACTTAATTTTCCTGTGTGAATAAACTATTCAGATTCTCTATGTTTACATGCTTCGGTTTGGATGTCAACGTTGCTATATTACCTATCTATTTCATTTTTATTGTATGTTTGTTATTGTTATTCAATGTTTTGTATATTGATATTCAATGTTGCGTGTTATTCTTACTTCGTTAACGCACATGACAATAACGATGTATAGAATAACATTAACACAACATTGACTAACAATAACGCAACCATTGAGTAACAGTAACCAAAAACTTTAAATAACAATAACAAACATTGAATATAATAATATTGAAAACATACATGACAATAACGAAGTATAGAATAAAAAATAACGCTACATTGAATAACAATAACAAAAATAAAATAACAATTAATTTTAAACACTAAATAATGATAACAATACATTGATTACAATATTGAACAATGCAATGACAATAACAAATATAGAATAACATAACGCAACATTGATAACAATAATGCAACATTGAATTAACAATAACAAAAACATTGAATAACGTAACAAACATACATAATAAGTAAAATAGATATGTAATATTGGCAACGTTTTGACATGCCATACTTGGGGTGGGTTGGGTAATGCGTGTTAAGCTTATACTGTTTATGTGTGGGTTGAATTTTTTTTGATACATTGTGTTTTTACATCGTCAACTTACAAGGCCATATGCGCACAGGAATGCACTGTATATGTAGCACCGTTAGTTCGCTGAATAATCCATAATTTTGTTTAAATTTTATCCTGGACTGCTGCGCAAGGACCAGTACTACACCGGATCACTTGGCCCCGGGTGTGGATTCCGTAATTATTCACGGTCAAGGTGTGAAAAAGACTAAGATTCACGTTCACGAACCCTCCACATCGTACTTAACGAAAGCTCTGATAATTCCAGATCACGCGTATGATCGCCTCAAAGATCGAGACCGAAGTAGAAAATACTTACCTTATGATGGGCGCCTGGACGCGCCGTCTTGTGCCATCATCTCTGAGAAAGCCTGTCGTCATGTTGAGTGGTTGTATTGCAGCTCGCAATCTGTTACATAACGACGACAAATTTCCTTCTACTAAGATATTGTGGAACCTTCCCTAGGACCGGATACCCCAGGAGTGGACACGGGTGTTCCGGTTTAGAGAGCATACCATTAATAGCGTGATATGAAGAATTCAGAGA
>CM055270.1:43624921-44030422 GCA_029237695.1 Conchocele bisecta | reverse complement strand
TTGTCCGTCCGTCCGTGTTTTCGTCCGTGACAAAACTTAACAATTGTAAATTTCCTGTTAATTAGCTTCTCTTTCCCTCGCGGAAATCTTTCATATTTTACCCGCCCCTTCTCTGACACTCATACATCATTCTGCAACAAAACCTACGACCCCCATTTATGTCCAGGGGTCAAGGTCACGGACATAGAAATTTAGAAAAAAACGAAAAACTTAACAATTGTAAATTTCCTTTTTTAAACTTCTTTCTTTCCCTTTGCGGAAAATCTTTATATTTTACCGCCTTTCTGACACTCATAACATCATTCGGCAACAAACCTACGACCTCCATTTATGCCAGGGGTCAAGGTCACGGACTTAGAAACTTAGAAAAAAACGAAAACTTAACAATTGTAAATTTCCTTTTTAACTTCTCTTTCCCTTTGCGGAAATCTTTCATATTTTACCCACCACCTTCTCTGACACTCATATCATCATTCTGCAACAAACCTACGACCCCCCATTTATGCCAGGTACAAGGTCACGGACTTATGCTTAGAAAAAAAACTAAAACTTAACAAATGTAAATTTCCTTATAACTTCTTTCCATTTGCGAAATGCAGTGATATTTTACCCGGCCCTTCTCTGACACTCATACATCATTCTGCAACAAACCTACAACCCCCATTTATGCCAGGGGTCAAGGTCACGGACTTGGAATGTCTAGTTTGTTTTTTTCAACTGGAACCACCATCGCACTCTCCATATGTGCTGACATAGTCTTTTATCTGAAAATGATAGTATGGGAGCTGGAATTCATTCTAGGTCAGGGCTGACATTGGGGGGGGGGGTATTCCGTAAGCCCCCGCTTACTGACAAATCTAGTTATTGTATGTTTGTTATTGTTATTCAATGTTTCGTTATTGTTATTGTATACTTCGTTATTGTCATTGCATGTTCAATATTGTTATTCAATGTTTTGTTATCATTATTTAATGTTTAATTATTGTTATTTTATGTTTTGTTATTGTTATTCAATGTTGCGTTATTGTTATTCTATACTTCGTTATTGTCATTGCATGTTCAATATTGTTATTCAATGTTTTGTTATCATTATTTAATGTTTCATTATTGTTATTTTATGTTTTGTTATTGTTATTCAATGTTGTGTTATTGTTATTCTATACTTTGTTATTGTCATTGTATGTTCAATATTCTTATCCAATGTTTGTTATTGTTATTCAATGCTTTGTTATGGTTATTCAATGTTGTGTTATTGTTATTCAATGTTGTGTTATTGTTATTATATACTTCGTTATTGTCATATCATTATCGAAGTATAGAATAACAACAACGCAACATTGAATAACAATAACAAAACATAAACACTCCCATCGTACTTAACGAAAGCTCTGATCAATCCAGATCACGCGTATGATCGCCTCACAGATCGAGACCGAAGTAGAAAATACTTAATCTATGATTGGCGCCTGGAACACCGCCGTGTTGTGCCATCATAGATGTAAGTATTTTCTACTTCGGTCTCAATCTATGAGGCGATCACGTGATCTGGATTGATCTGAGCTTTCTTTAAGTACGATAAGTAATCTTCAGTTCGGATTGACAGGCATGCGTAGTCTAATGACCTAGCTGTTCTTAAGGATACATTCCTTAACCCTTTCACCTCTAATTAACTGTAATGGATTTTTATGTGTTAATTTCCGGACCAATCCAATCGTCACAAAATGATTTTCAGACTAGTCCATTTATGAAAAGGGGGTGTTTTTATTCTCAAAAAATATAAACATTACTTACAAAAAGTGCAAATCCTGATGAGATGGCTCATTGGATCTGCACTGTATAAACTTTCGAGTTTCGGGTTATAAGGGTTAACGGCCAGTGGATCAGTGAGCGATCCAGTGTAGCACTAATCAATCAAGTCCACACAGTATAATTATTGGCACTTTCTCCTCGCGAGGTTCCATCCGTCCGTGTACAGTTATGTCAAAAAGTTTGTAAGAGTTTCTCCAACATGTAATATTTTCAGCATTACGTGAAGGATTGCTTCGGTATTTGGACCTAGAATCTCTCCAAACCGGACGATCTCCCGACTCACACACGATTGTGTTCCAGACGCCGATATACAGGAGTAAGTATTTACAAGTTGGGTCATAATCCGAGTTATAGTGTGACTACACCTCGTGATCTGGATAGCGCGCTTATTGCGGTTACGGTGGCAGCCTATGCTTATCCATACCTTAACGGTGAATAATACGGGATCGACACCTGGTGCCAAGTGGTATGGTGTAGCAAGGGATCCTGGCCCCAGATATATCGGGGGCAGTGTATTTTAATGCTGAAATATTGTATTGTAACTTTAATGATAATAAATATCCCGGGTATGGAAGGTGTTCGAGCCAATTTCCACCCTTAAATATAAGCCCGGACGAAACGAGATTTAATGATAATTGTTTGCAGCTTGGAGATCCCTGTCTGTTTAGGATCTTGTGAATGAACGGATGTAAATTAAGCCCCAGTCAGTCGATCCAATCCACACAATATATTTGTGACACATTCCCACCTCCATCATTGAGAAATAGAGGATCTTAAACGAGATGACCAACCAGCAAAATCAATTGATGACCTTCATTCACCATTTTATCTCGGACGGTACCACCTGTTCATTATTGCAAAACACATGAGACACGCCCCCCCGGTCTCGGTAGGATGCATATATAGTGTTTGTTATGTCATAACTGCTATATGCCTTGAAGGATTGCTTAAATATGTCAACACAGCATACTTGTGGGCAATTGCCACATATCCATGCTGTTTATGACCTTTGACCTTCACAACTTTGAACCTTTTCATTTGCATATGAAAATAGCCGGATACCACCGCGCGTCCCTATCAGTAAAACAAATATTACTAAATGATTATAATGTTTAGAACTGGTGGAATAGTGACACACGGATATACTTATTTAATTCTTATAACGAACATTGCGTGCCTACTGAGTGGGCATGTACCTTTAAGAAGTTTGCCGCGGTTACTCTTTTATATATATCTTTTATATCCCTTGAAGGATCACTATACTATTTCAATATATCATACATGTGTACAAATGCCACACATTCATGCTGTCCTTAATGACCTTGACCTTTTGACCTTCACAACTTTTAACTTTTTCACACATTAAAATATTTACCAATATTTACATAAGAGGTGTGCAAAAGCTACACACCTATGCTTCCCTTAATATCTTCTCAACTGTGCTTATGAATACTTATCACATTTCGTTAATTAACTTTGCCACAGTTTCTCCAATCTGTCACCGGGGGCATTCATGTACCGACAGGCGACATTTTCTTGTTTGAAATATTTTATTGTAACGTCAATGGTAATCGCGTGCTGCTTGGCGATTCGTGTCTCTTTAGGACATTGTAAAAGGACGGATATAATGCTCGAATCAGTCCATTTTGTCCGCGCAATATATTTGACACACCGCCACCTACATCATTGAGAAACGGAGGATTGTATATGAGACTCGCCATGCGAGATTGTATCTGAGAACATGTGCAATTTGTTATGAAATATATTACCACTTTGCTATGAAAATTTTGTCATCTTTCGACGTCATTTACGGAAAATATAGTAAATTTTGTAAATATTTTTCATTTGTCTGGAGGAATGGGGCTTATGGGTTTTGCCACTAGTGTAGATCCATCCATGTACATCCGCACAGTCTGATCAGGATCTGCACTATTCGCCATTCCGTCAATAAAACATCGTCATGTTTCTAACAATTAATATACATCATTAGCAGGTTACAGGAGAGCTACACAGGTCACAAATCCCATAAGTCCCATTTCTCCAGTCACAGCCACAAATGCCAGAACCAGCAAAATTAATTGATGAGCTTCATGTACAGTGGAACCCCTCTAAACCAGACACTCGGGAGAATATGAATGTTTACCTTAGATGTGTTTCGCCGTTATGCATCTCTGATCACAATGTCTGTTCATGATTGCAAAACACTAGAATGTGTCGTTAAGTTCTCACATGTCTGATTTACAGTGGAACATATCTAAACCGGACACCCTGGGAACCTCCCAGGTTGTCCGGCCTAGAGGTTCCACTGTACAACATGACAGTTGGAACATCTCTACACCCGACAGCCTGCGGTCCTCCCAGGTTGTCCATCCTAGAGGTTACACTGTAGTTTTAATACTCAAAATTAGTTGGTGCTGGATGTGGAAGCGTGCTGGCATCGCAATCGAACTCGCGACACGACGGTGTTCCAGGCGACGATACATAGATGCAACTGGATCATATTCCAGGAGTTGATCAGGTGACTATTCCACATATTCTGGATAGCGAACTTACATCAGTTACGTTGGAACCTCTCTAAACCGGACAACAAAAAAACACCCTTGATCTTATTTTTTATGAGTTTCTTGGACATTTAGCTCCGGTGATAATGTCTGTTTGTGATCGCATAGCACACAACTATAGCTCAGAATGATAAAATACCTGATTTACAGTGAAGCCTATCTAAGCCGGACACCCCGGGTGTCCGGTTTAGAGAGGTTTCACTGTATGACGGGAGGGTATTCACATTAAATATTTTTATCGCCAATTGCGAAAGTGGCGATCGGCAGCGGAAACCCTGGCATTTGCACGGTACAGCCTTAAGGATCCACACCTACTGAATTCACACCTTTGGCCAAGTGATACGGTAAGGGTGGTTGGCCCCAGTTAGATTGGCGTAGTGTGTTTTATTGAACGGGTTAAGCGAGTTTGTGAACCCAGCGGAAATCAGAAATTCTCTTAATTGTTGCTGACTGTAATAGCTCTTCTTGGTTGTGCCAGTTACATTGAAATAAGTTCTTCATTCTGCTGTAACGTAGATACTTCTTTACAGTATCAGCGATTCGTGTCAAACTTCATATCTCCATGTTTGTCGTCATACACTGTCATTTGCTTAGAAATTTCTGTCCTCCATTCTGCTATTCTTAACTGTATCGGCGATTGGCTTGAAACTTCTTGTGTATTTTTCTCATCATTCATTCCACATACCACCTAATGGCATACTCCCCCACCCCCGAAGTTAAGGTAAAAAGATATTTCCGTTCAGTACATGTGTTTCTCAATTCTCATATAACTTCTTTACTGTATCGGTGACTGGCTTGAAATAACATGTGCATATTTTTGGTCCAACCACCACAGCGATGAGACTATGTTTAAACTAAACAGCGATGAGATATATGCCGTCAGTGGTGTTCTTGTTACATAATAGACTTATCTTGCCGACCAATGCAATGTCAAGGTTGTGGAGATAACAGGCTGGTAGGGCTGAACATTTGATAAGCGAATGTATTGAATATGTAAAGTCAAGCTCCAGATAATGTTTGTATCTAAAGAGTATTATACTAGACCAGTATATATACGGACGGGTTAAAATAGGCATACCTGAAACAAATTGCAACAGATTTCTTTTTGTTTTCTATTGTTTAGGGGGTCATTCTATGTATCATCTCCAAAATAGGACAAAATCGGACAACCGGAAGTGGGTAAAATGCATAATTCAAAATGGCCGCCATTTTCCCCAATTGGTCTAATTTTACTGAAAACGGTTGGATTTACACCATATAAACGTATTACAAACATATACGAAACTGATACCAATGAGTCCAAAAAGCATACACAAACATTTTATGACGTCACCATTACGTCTATGACGTCATATGACGTCGTATTAGCTAAACATTTAGAATATTGCAAAAAAAACACAAGTTTTACGGCATAACTTATCGAAGTACACATAATTTGTAATTACCCTTATCACCAGACACTAGTAATCACAAGTGTCGCATCAAAATGAGGTTCTATGGTCATTGACCAGCAGTCAAATGCTGATTTAGGCAGTTTGCTAGTTTACTGACTGAATGGTGAACGCACCATGAGAAAGATGGTCCGATTACGACTTGCGATCAGTGTATTCCCATATCAGCATGCGCATCCATGCAGTCTGATTGGGTTCTAAGCTGGTGGCCCAACACCAAACAATCGCGAAGTTGTGTCACAGCCACATAGGGCATGGATGACGGGCAACATGTGGCACAACTCTATCCCTAGGGTATGCCGCACTTCATCAATGTTCCATACCCTACTCTTGGCACTTTTTTTGTCCGACCTATATATCAGTCCCTTTGTGTTAACGGAAT
The DNA here is from genome assembly GCA_029237695.1 of Conchocele bisecta. NCBI lineage: Eukaryota > Metazoa > Mollusca > Bivalvia > Lucinida > Thyasiridae > Conchocele > Conchocele bisecta. The sequence goes on along the minus strand of CM055270.1, from coordinate 44,024,219 downwards.
AGTGTCACATGAGGACTAGGACATCGGTGTCCTCGCCAATCACATGTGTCATTCCCGAGGTTGAACAGTGCACACCCGTCTTCGCTATAAGTACATCTGCATCTCCATCCGCACTCTGGGTTTTTATTCCCTGATCATGCATTTTCTGCTTTAGCAAGTCGATGAATTGTTGCTTGTTTTCACTGTTGGCAAGGAAATGTTCTTTCTTTGATTTCAAGGGCATAGACTCAACAAACGACACCCGAGGACCAATGAAACCTTTTGCCCTTCTCAAGTGGGTTGTATCTTTAGTGGAAGGCCATTGAATGTATCCATCAAATACTACGATTGCATTTGGGTATTTCTTTTGCACATATTTTATGTACATGTCACATGTGCTTCCGTAAGTGTCGTCTTTCTTCCATGTTAGTTTGTGTATTAGCGAACCTCCATCTAACACTAAGATGTCGGTTTGTCCGTTGATTGCGCAGTCTGGTCCACTTTGACTATAGTGTTGCCAATGTATCCGCAAGCTGTGCCTTATTTGCTTCCCTCAAAAGGCCATGTTCATCGAACATAGAAGTTGGAACACTTGACAGTTCATGTTGGAATAAGTCATCGTGATTACAATCGGGAGTACTGTTAGCTACAATGAGAAGCCGTTGGAAGAGGATTTGTGGATCAATGACTATCGCCTCACCACCGGCGCATACAGCTTTCTGTCCCATCACTTTTACCTGGTCTACTTTCTTGAACGTAAATTGAAAGGCATTCTGTCCTTCCATCTTCTCTAGTATTGCTTGTCCAACTTCGACAGCTTTTTGCAGATTAGCAGACGTGTAAGCGACTACACTTGTTACAATGTTACGTAGAGTGTCATCCTGTTGGAATGGATCGCGATCACGCAGAAATTCAAACACTGCTCTTGTATCTTTGTCATCCCGGGCTTTTCTAGAGTCCGTCATCTCCTTATGCTGCTCACTTGTGGAGTACTGCGCCCCTGTCCGATGTTGCATGTGTTCGTTAACTTCCGCACATGCAGGCATGGACAACAGCCATCGAGTCCTCTGTGCCTCCTCCATTCCATGTTAGTTTGTGTATTAGCGAACCTCCATCTAACACGTAAGATGTCGGTTTGTCCGTTGATTGCGCAGTCTGGTCCACTTTGACTAGTGTTGCCAATGTATCCGCAAGCTGTGCCTTATTTGCTTCCCTCAAAAGGCCATGTTCATCGAACATAGAAGTTGGAACACTTCACAGTTTCATGTTGGAATAAGTCATCGTGATTACAATCGGGAGTACTGTTAGCTACAATGAGAAGCCGTTGGAAGAGGATTTGTGGATCAATGACTATCGCCTCACCACCGGCGCATATAGCTTTCTGTCCCATCACTTTTACCTGGTCTACTTTCTTGAACGTAAATTGAAAGGCATTCTGTCCTTCCATCTTCTCTAGTATTGCTTGTCCAACTTCGACAGCTTTTTGCAGATTAGCAGACGTGTAAGCGACTACACTTGTTACAATGTTACGTAGAGTGTCATCCTGTTGGAATGGATCGCGATCACGCAGAAATTCAAACACTGCTCTTGTATCTTTGTCATCCCGGGCTTTTCTAGAGTCTGTCATCTCCTTATGCTGCTCACTTGTGGAGTACTGCGCCCCTGTCCGATGTTGCATGTGTTCGTTAACTTCCGCACATGCAGGCATGGACAACAGCCATCGAGTCCTCTGTGCCTCCTCCATTCCCCGTGTTAAACCACCAGTTGTCTTGAGTGCCCTCATAAGTACTTGTTCTATGACTAGGTCTGTAGAAAGGCCTGACCAAAACCTATCACTTCTGCGGATGACGAACTGTCCTGATAGGAAGTGTTCATACACGGTTGGATTGTTCTCCTCAAGGTCAAGCATGTCCTGGATATATATGTGCACTGACTTGGTGTAATGCGAATGTCTGGAAGACGCGAGATAGGGCAACATAGCCTGCAGCGATTTCAAATGGAGCTTAAAGTCACCAGTCCTTTCAGCTGTCAGGAATCTTCGCAGCAGATCTACCATGGTCATCTACTGATTCCATAGTTGTCCTGTAGGAGAGTTAGCCATCTTTGATGTCTGTGTGTTTAAGGTTTGGTGTATCCTTTCAAATACAGCATTACTACATGCAGCATTCACTGTAATATCACTGGCTAAAATATCATTTAAAACCCATAGTGTCTCTTTTAAATCTGGATACAAATCGTCCATCTCTTTCTGTTGATCTTCATCAGTTTTGCATTCTTCGGCAATGGGAAGTGTAATACCATATGCTTCCGTTACAACCATCGCATTCAGCGCTGCATCAACTAGCGTGTGTCCTCGGACAGCTCTGGCATATGCTTTGCCTGATAGAATGTGATTGATGGCGAATTCATCGACGAATTCATCAAATGGCCAATGGATCCTAGGTAGCTCATCATGATATGAAAAGCTCCCAGCTTCAACACCACACGCTTGAGATCACTTTCTTCGCATTCATTACTGACAATCGCTTTGAACCACAGCGGTTGATCAAATGTCAGGACGGGAGTTGTAGCGTGCTTTCTGTTTTCCTCAGCAACAAACAGCAATGTTGAGTAGATGCATGACACATCAGTGGGGTCCATGTCTATCATCGGCAGGAAATGGACCGTGGATTTACCTGGATGTTCACCAGTGCAAACAGCCTGCATCATTCCTGACCACCCTGGCCTTTTGGGACGAAGTGGCCAAGATATTTTCCAAAGAAGATCCAAATTCGCTAGTGATTAATCGGAAATTATTTCTGGTTGTGTTTGATACAGAATTGTCCCTTTGCCGAGCAACGCATTGTAATTTTAGCTGCAATCACACCTTCATCCGCGAATGGTATTCTGGGAACTAGAACTTGTCTCTTCACCTCAGGATTAAAGGCTACAATAATCTCCATTCCATGGAAGGTCCAACATCTGCGGACATCATGTGACAATAGTTTTTCGTACAATGTTTTGTGAAAGTGCCCTCTAGCCCTTTGTATGCATCTATTGGTACTATCAAATAGTGTAATGTATGGTTTTGATTACCACTGTGACCTTCACAACCAATGCCACGATAAAATACCATCGCTAATGCCATCCGACGTTACGGAAACACTAGACGGATATATAAATTCACGTTTAGATACTTTATGTCACTTTCCTATATACTTGTAATACAATTATATGATTGTAAAACAATCTTTATGAGATATGAGGCCTGAAAAGTTCCTACGGCGGCCATTTTGGAATCATCCAATATTATTTTTAGTTATCTTATGTTCCTTGACCGTGAAAACATGGGTATAGACACCAAAATTATGTATCTACGAGTCACACAGACCGTGATATGAGCAAAAACGTTATTGGATGGTGGCCATTTTGAATGTCAATATGGGCGGCCATTTTGAATGTCATAATGGCTGCCTCTACTAAATCATCCAGTGTTCTTCTAATTCATGATGCTATCATGTTCATTGACCGCGAAAACATGGGTATAGACACTAAAATTATTCCTCAAAGATCCCACAGACCGAGATATGAAGAAAAACATTTTTGGATGGTGGCCATTTTGAAATTCAAGATGGCTGCCTTTACAAAATCATCCTATGTTAATTTTAATGTTGTTACAATGATCATTGGTCCTGAACACATGAGTATAGACACCACTATACTTGTGAGTGTAACCATTACAAAGTTAATACTGTTTTTCTGTGTTCATTATTGTGAATGGCGGCCATCTTGGATTTATGCAAATTAACCCATTTCCGGTGGTCCGATTTTGTCCTATTTTGAATGTGTTATTCAGGGCATCACACCGAATGATATAAATGCTTCTGTTGCAATTTGTTTCAGGTCAAAGTGTATATATACTGGACTATACCCCCCATATTTCAAATTCAATGTGTATTTTACTTTTACTTTTACAAATGTATTATTGATTGTCTTCCTTATTAAATAGGGAACAAATGATAAAAAAAAGAAAAAAGTTCACTTATGAGTTGCAAAAAGCAAACACTGTTTGCTTGTTGCAGCTCAACTATTAAAGTCAATTTTCAACTTTATTACAGTATTTTCACTACTCAATTTGAAAATCAATGCGTATTTTCAAATTGCTGTGAGTATTTTGTGAGTACTTTTGATAATAAATGCGTATTCTGCTAAAATAAGTGCGTAAATATAACAATATGCACCTTATCTGGGGCTCTGTAAAGTGACATTCATTTTAGAAATATTACTGTCTGTTCCACATTTTGCTGCCGATGAACTTTTGGCTTAAATCTAAATCTAAAAAATATTTAAAAATAAGGGGAGTTATTGTTATTATACAATAACGTCTTTTATTTTGACAGACATGTTTGCCCCCCGAATAAGTAGGGAATGTTTTAGTGCGAATTAGGCACGGTCCGAATCATAATCGATCACGTGACATGTTTCGTAGTCGAATCTTACCACGTGTCATATTGGTAACCTCGTTCTGACATTCATTATTCTCCGGCTTTCGCCATTTTAAGTTGTTTACAAAATATAACTCGACAATTAAGAAAGAATATGCCTGGTTGTGGTCGTCCACGACGGGACGCTGCTGCAGTGAGGAGGCGGAAGGCGGCAGGTGCCCTCGAGGAGCAGCCAACAGCAAAAAATAGTCGTACAAACTCCACACCAACCCAACCAAGTGCCGAGACAGAAACTGTTAATCTGCTGTCCATGGCGAATGATGATCCGCCAAATATCACATCCCGAAAGGGTAATGCTGCGGAAAACCTGGTTGACTTCGGTCAAATCATGCGGGATGCTTTCCCGATGAATGACCCAAAATCGCCTCAATCTAACACGGCCCAATCCAATTCGGCCCAACCCAACTCGGCCCAATTTGAGTTTTTGCCACCCAACTCGGCCCAACCAAGCTCTGCCCAATTTGAGTTCATGCCATTACAACCTACTGCCTGTGATAGTGAATTAGAACCACTAAAGTGTGTAGGTGATGGCATATCCATCCATGTGCCATCGTCTATTCGTCAAAAAATTGTAACGAACCAGTATATTAATCTGGCCATTTTATTGAAGGGGTCAGTTGAGTTGGCAGAACTTTGTACTGGGAGTGTCTTGAAATTGTCTGAGGCGGGAGTTTTGGAAACGACTCAAAAGGCTTGCACTCAGAAAATAAATTCAATAGAAAAATGGACTGATGCTTTTCTGATTTATATGAGCATATATTTAGAGCAGCATCCACAGAAAGCGAACGAGCTGTTGCAATATACAGCATTGATTCGCGATGCAGCGACTCGTACAGGTGGTTATGCGTGGCGATTGTATGACGAACAGTTCCGCCTTCGACAGGCTGGTCAAGTCCAACCTTGGGACAAAATCAATGCAGAGTTGTGGCTTCGGATCATGTCCATTCCAGCATTGAATTCGCAGTCGCCTCAGTATTCTGGAAAGTCGGTTAACATGGTTAAGAGGACCTGCATGTATTTCAACCAGGGTTACTGTAGCTGGCAGAATTGTAAATTTTTACATAATTGTTCCACGTGTAATTCAAGCCAGCATGGAGCATTCAGATGTTTTAAAACAAGTGAAAATTCAGCGAGCAATGATGCTAACCCCGCATCAGTGACCGGAACAAATAGAGGTTTCTCTAATTTTGGGGCGGGGCAGAGGCCGGACATCATTTAGGCGAATGGGATATTTCAGGCGAAACTAAGCGAAAAAGTGTGCCAAGCAAATTAGTCTATTCCGAAAGACCGGTTATAGAGAAAACTTGTACATCACTGGGAAAATCTCCTGTAAATGTAACTCAGTTAGAGCTTGAATTAGCAGAATATAGGCGCGAGCATGATGAAGATGCAAATTTCTTATTGTCTGGTTTCAAATTTGGTTTTTCTATAAATTACATGGGACCGAAAGTTTCGACAGAATGCAATAATTTAAAGTCTGCAGTTCAAAATCCTATAATAATAGTTCAACAAAAAATTGATAAAGAATTGGAAGAGCAGCGTATAGCAGGTCCTTTTTCAGAGCCGCCATTTGCACAATTTAGAGTTAGCCCGATTGGATTAGTTCCGAAAAAACAACCAGGTGAATTCCGTTTAATACATCATTTATCATATCCGCATGGTTTTTCAGTAAATGATTTCATTGACCCAGAGTTATGTTCGGTACAATATACCAGTTTTGATGCTGCGGTAGAAATGGTTCAGGAATTGGGTCGCGATGCATTACTAGCAAAGTCAGACGTGAAGAGCGCATTCAGATTGCTTTGCATATCACCATCGGATTTCGATCAATTAGGTTTTAAATTTCAAGGAAAATATTATTTTGACAAGTGTATGCCATTCGGGTGCTCTATTTCGTGTTCGACATTTGAAAAATTTGCAACATTTTTGGAATTTTTGGTAAAAAATAAGTCTTGTAGTGGTCTCATTATTCATTTCTTGGATGATTTCTTAATGGCTGGAAAACAGGGTACAAACGATTGTCAAATAATGTTACATCACTTTCATCAATGTATTACAGCGTTTTATCAGTACCCATTGCAACTGAAAAGACCGAAGGCCCGACTACGTGTATTATATTTCTCGACTTGGAGTTGGATTCCGTTCAAATGATCGTTAGGATCCCAATGGTTAAACTAATTGAAATAAGGGAGAAAATAACAGATGTGTTAAAAAAACAGAAAGTCACGCTTCGGTGTATGCAGTCATTGATTGGCGCCTTGAATTTCGCATGCCGTGCTATTATTCCAGGTCGGCCATTCTGTAGGCGGTTAATCAATGCTATATGTGGTTTGACAGTACCGCACCATCATATTCGCATTAATAAGGGCATACGTCAGGATTTGCAAATGTGGCTAGAATTTTTTCAAGACTTCAACGGAGTGTCTGTATTTCATGATCGCTTTTGGGTAGTTAATGCAGATGTGGAACTCTATACCGATAGCGCTGCAGGGTTGACATTCATTTTAGAAATATTACTGTCTGTTCCACATTTTGCTGCCGATGAACTTTTGGCTTAAATCTAAATCTAAAAAATATTTAAAAATAAGTACTTTTTTATCAATAACAAAAAAGTCACCCCTCCTGAAAAACATTTATTTGATGAAATTCCATCAAATATTGATTTTATTGCAAAAAAACGATTTTCCTATGGGATTTTTTTATTTGACTACCAATTTTCAAAATCTAACTTTTGTTTTCTTAGTTACATCATTTTCAAGCTATCTCTCCAGGTTTCGGAGTAAATTTCGGAAAACAAATTGGGGAGGGTGACTTTTTTGTTATTGGTGAAAAAGTACTTACATTTAAATATTTTTTAGATTTAATGTGTTTAATAGCCAAACGTTCATCGGCAGCAAAACGTGGAACAGACAGTAGTGGTTCTGTGGTGACATCAATAAGATTGTTCTTATTGCAGAAAGTGGTTCACTGTGGCAGCCACCATCCTGGAGCGGACATACGACACAACGGTTGGGTGGAAGAAATAACTTAATGTGCAACAAGAGTGTCAAAATAGACTTGAAGCAAGCGGTTATATATCATGCAATTATGATGTACATTTACAAGCTTCATTTTCTCAAATTTTCAATACACCGTTTATATGTGATTGTAAATTACAATATTAGAAATATGTGAAACTCGGATGTACAATATTTCAAGTTGTGAACAACAATAGTAGTTTCATCAGTTCGGTTGAATCCGCATCCTGTGATTGTATTTCCATGAGCCTATTTTAACCCTTAAACCGCTATCTTAATGTTTTTGTCGTCTGCTGTTTATTTTCCATTTTTATCATCAAAACTATGCTTTTACAGCATTTTAGAATAATTTACAACATGCTTTGACAGCACTTCAGATTGGAAATGATTCGGAAGTGCTGTCAAAACATGTTTTTATTGAGAAATAAGGCAAGATATAAAAGCAACAGCAGACGACTATTGTTGTGAGTAGCGGTCTAAGGGTTAATCTATGTTGGTGTATGAACTATGGAACACAATCATGGTATTCAATTGTCTGTCATGCTAATGCTGATGATAACAAAACTTAGATTGCAAAAGGAACATCCCAGTTAATATGACATCCGTCTTGCATTTTAATTTCAATCTGGTTTCATCATTCCAATATACAAGACAGGGTTTTATTTTGAACGGTAAAACATCACTTGTTCCTAATGTTTGCAGCCCACTATCTATATAATATACACTCGGAACGCAGGGAGAATGTGTTGTCTGTAACGGACATGAGAGTCGTTACAAAGAGCCTGGAGCACGGTACGATGGGGAGCGAATTCTAGACACAGGCAGTGAAAGTAGGAAAAGTACGGAGTTGTTTCAACGGTTATTACTTATAACCCTAAGTAACTGTAATGGATTTTGATATGTTAATTTTGCAACCATTCCAACCGTCACAAAATGAGACTAGTCCATTTGTGAAAAGAGGATGCTTTTTGTTCTCAAAAATATGAAAATTACTTTCAAAAAGTGCAGATTCTAATGAGATCTCGTTACAAGCTGGCTCATCTGCTTGCATAGACCGTAATAGCGGACTTTTGGGTGCAAAGGGTTAAGAAATGATATTTTAGGATGCAACATTTTGTCTCGTACTGCAGTCAGAAATAATGTGTATTTAGAATATAGTATGCAAACTATTGAGAGTACTTAAACAGTACATGTCTGGATCAGTCTGACAAGTGTCTACAGTGTTTGACAGACCGGTATGACGAGCACTGTGGTAAGCATGGCTGTCTTATACATTTACATCGCCTTTCTTTCTTTGTTGTTTACTTTAATAATCCAGGGCTCCAGATAAGGAATTAGTAATTGAGTATTTTCACTCCATCATTTCTGAAGCAATTGGGTATTTCAATATTTTAATTGGGTAAAATAAAATCACACTACTGTTTACACATCAAGAGACCGCAATTATTGAATAGTTTGCTTCGAAATGAAAACATGTCTTGACATTTCATTAGAATTGTCTCCTTGGAGACAATTCTAATGATATACCAAGATGTGTTTTCATGGAAAATAAGAAAAATATCCTATGCTTGTTGTCTGTTTATTGTTTTCTGTAGCATGATAAAGGTACTACAAATTTGTTATTGCTTTTTGATTCTCACTACTTCTGATTTCAATTGGGTTTTTGGCAATTTTAATTGGGTATTTACGCAAATACGCACCTTATCTGGAGCTCTGCTAACAACTCTTCTGTTTTGAGTATGGGTCTGCATGTAAGGAAATGTAAATGCATTTGATGGCTTAATTAGGCTTCTAGTACCTGTATTGATACCAAATTTGAATTTGTTGGAAAATACAAGATAGCATCGTGATATCTCTCACTTTCAATGCATGTGTCATGAATTCTCTCAAACCGACGAATACTTCAGTCTCATTGTACGGCGCGCGCCCCTCATGTTGTTCCCAGAAGATCACTTCCCACCGTGTTCCGAGTACATACTGTGTATATACTGGCATGGCAAACGTTCTGTGGCAATTGTTTTATTCGTCACAAAGTATAACGCTTTTTGTATATTTATAATAAGAAAACCACTGTTGAATTATTAATTGCAAAACCACTGTCAATTAATTTATTATTTTTCATTTTGCTTGTTTATGTTGCCATCATAGTCATGCTAGAAGGTTGGGCATCATTTTGTGCATTGCTCATCCATCAAACACTGGTTGATAGTTTTACTTTAAAGTGCAACCAAACATTGGATACGGATTCATAGGTAATATTATTGAAACTTAAATTCTTGTGCGTGACTTGAGGTGTTCTTCATTGGAAAGAAATTAATAAGAAATACGAAAATAATGTGCCTGGATATTAAAATCTAAAACTGTATACCTGTATATGAAAGTGCTATAATATTTTCCTAGATATGAAAATGCTAAAAAATGTATAAACAACGCTAGTTTTATATATGCCTGCAACTGAAACTTCTAAAATGAATCTCACCTGGTTTCTATTCTTGTGAAGGTCATTTCAATGTTTCTATTCTTGTGAAGGTCATTTCAATGTATTTCTGTTGACTAATGTTGGACAATACTTTAGTAACCAAAAACCAACCTTTCCAACGTTTCGGTGGCATCCATTTTAGATTTCACTCTAATTCATTAATAAAGGCATTGTGCCGAAACGTTGGAAGAGTGGGTTCTTGGTAACTGAAGTGTTGTTCAACATCGTATAATTAATAATACGGAAGCTTGCTATAACGTTGACTAATGGGCAGAATGGATTTAACATATATCTTAGTAATATTTTGTGTATATTATACGCCGTAATCCGACAACACTGGTCTTATTTCATTTCTGGCTACTGTAGAATCTGATGTGTACCCACATAGTTAACCTGAATGTCATGACGGCTGCTATGCAAGGCGACCAATAAGTAATATATATAGTTATAGTTCACATAATGATTTTTTAAGAAATTAATTTCATAGTGTGCATGCTCATGTTTCGTTTGAACAGAGTGCCACACCCCCCCCCCCCCCCCCCCCCCCCCCCACCCCCCCCCCCCCCCCCCCCCCCCCCCCCCCTACACACCGCTTGCAAATCCCAATACTATTACATGATTGGCAACGAATCGATCATGTACACGCGGCGACATGATGCACGTCACGGGAAATTATAGTAACAAGGCGGAACCTATGTCTATATATATAGCTTTGCAAGTATTGCAACATTTAATGATTAATATAATTGATATTGATGAAAGTGTCGCAATTGCAATTGAGAAGAAATGCTGTGCTTTCATTGGTCGAGAAACTAGGGCAGCCAGCCATTAAATTCGGGTTACCTGATAGTAATTTTCTGGATAGTTCACCAAGAATTTAGTAAACAGTAAAAACCCTGATTGCACTGCATGAATGTGCATACATATATTGGCCAACAACACACATTGACCGAAAATCGTGTTTCTTTTTTTGTCGGATTGCGACCCTTGTTTGCTAGCAATAATAAAATTACTTAAATAAGTGATATTATTGCAAACAGTGTAGGCACTGTTTACCTGCTCAATTTCGTCAGCCGTGGTCCATCTATTCAAGTGTCATGTCAGATATTGCTACAAATCCAATTGTTTCCACACTATAACTTGGTTATTCGCATTCTGTCTGCCATGTTTAAATGGGTGGTGGTCGGGCGAACGAGACGGCGTAAATTAACGGTAGGGGTTCCTCCTTATAGGAATCACTATTTGCCTGGTTTCGCCCTCCGGTACGTTTTTATCTTTGGCTCTTTTGTTACCTGGGAGTTGAATTGGGTTATTGCCCATTATAAAAGTAGTAAGATTATTACTGATCCTACTGCTTTTGGGAGGGGCGAAATGATTCTGGTGTGGCAAGGACCTCGCATCAGATCAGGATTATTCTGATTTCAGGGCTTTTTGTTATTGAAAATATTCAGTTCTGATTTTGGTTTTTTTCCCCTACTTATATGCATGTACTTGTACAGGTAATATATGGTGGGTGGCAGGTTGGAGCACGCGATGGGTAATTTAACGATTGGGGTTCATCATTACCAGAATCCAGACTGTAGACCTGGTTTGGCCCTCACATACGTCTTTGGCATTTTGTATGCGACAGTTGAATCTGGTTATACACCTTATGTGAGTATTACGATATTCGTAATCCTATTTTAGGGGAAGGGGCCAAGTGACTTGGTGTGGTATGGACCTGGCACCAGGTCAGGTTATTCTAATCACAGGGCTGAATATATTTGTTCTCGATGTAAATATTCTGTTCTGATTTTGGGATTTTCCCCCAATGCAGCAGGTTAAAATGGGATCGAACCCGTTTGCCCGGCCTTACATGACCTTAGCTGTTGATAGGCCGTTAACACTAATAAACAAACAAAAACAAACAAACTAAACCCATTGACCCGGCCTTAAATGACCTTAGCTGTTGATAGGCCGTTAAACCCCAACAAACCAACAAACAAACAAACAAACTGCCATGTTTAAAGGTATCGCATATTTTTATTGGGACTTTGTATACAGCCGAAATTACCTGAATATTTTGTGTTGCGAATCATTCGCTCTGCTTATGTTTATGGGTGGGAATTGGCTCGGAACAGCTTCCATACCCCGTGTATTGCGAATCAATGTTAAGGTAGCTTAATAAACAATTAATTACGGCACTCGCTATGGCGTTTTTGATGGCTAAAACGAAACATCGGCATATTCACTTCTTTATATAATAATTGGTGCTTGTTTTTCTTTTAATACGCAAAATGGTGGGAAGCTTGAAATATGTTTTGGTGATGTCGTAGACTTGTATGCATTTTCATCTACGTTTGTTTTCGGCTGAGATCGATGAAAAAACGTGCAAACTTGACGTTTGAAAATCGCCATATTGTAAAACTACGCGCAATGAAAGATAGCAGAAGAAGGTATATATGCCACAAAACTTACATACAACATAACGTTCACTGGGGATGCTACATTTTCTTACAAATGTATTCCCAATTCCACTCTTAACCCTCTACTCCACAGCCAAGTGGGCTTATCAGCTATGCTGTGTCCATGCAGCAGAGTGTAAAATTACACCCTGCAGTGAATGCAGCACTGGCCAGATTACCTGCACCATCTCCATACAGCCATTTAGTGAAATTTCACGAGTTATGTAGTTACTTGTTTAAACATTCGGGGAAAACGAGAACAACCGTTTTTAAAAACCCACCTTTCAAAGCCCTAAGTAGCTGGAATGGACTGTGATATGCTAATTTTCCGACAAATCTGATTGTCACATGATTTTCAGATTAGTGCATTTATGAAAATGGGGTGTTTTTGTTCTAAAAATATGAAAATTGCAAAACGTGCAGATCCTGATGAGACGGCTCGTTATGACCCGGCTCATCTGGATTTGTACTGTTTGAAAAGTTGGCTATCGGGTTTTAGGACTTAAATATACAAGAACGTTGATGGGTTATAGGTCCCATGGTGAATCGTCGTTTATTTAAAATATCACAATATATTTCCCATATAATGGCCTAATACAGGCCTTTTGCTACTTTCTATACCAACCAGTAACGTGGTGTCAAACCGACAAAGTCTACCAATTCTGATACCGATGATGTCCCGGAATTACCGGTAGTTCTAAAGGAAGCTACTGTTCATGTTCCAAGTTCGGTAATGGTTCTAAGTTTTTCTATTGTCCTAATTGTATCCAATCGTGTGACCATGCATAAGCACCAGGATTTAAGAGTTGCAAATGTTGCCACGTCTCTTTTGTTTGTTTCATTCTTCGGTATAGCTGAGTGATATGATGGGTAACCCCTTGACAGCTAAATTTAATGTTTGTGGTTACTGCTATATCCATGTAACAGTGTATGAGTTTACTATTTGTATACATGTATTAGATATTAGGAATAAATGTATGCACTGTAACTATGTGGTTATGTGTATATAGTCGTCCGCCATCCGAGTTTTACGTTAACAGTTTTTAGCTCGACTATTCGAAGAATAAGTAGAGCTTATGTTGTCACCCCGGCGTCGGCGTCACGCCTTGGTTAAGGTTTTTAGTCAAGCTTGTATATGGAATACTACTGGCCCTACACCCACCATACTTGGACAACTTCATCTCCTAGTGATGTACATCAATAACCCCTGATCTATATTTGACCTTCATCTACATTTCCTCTTGAATTACTTGGTTAATTCCCCTTGGTTAAGGTTTTTAATCAACCTTGGTTTTTAGTCAAGCTTGTATATGCAATACTACTGGCCCTACACCCACCATACTTGGACAACTTCATCTCCTAGTGATGCACATCAATAACCCCTCATCTATATTTGACCTTCACCTACATTTCCTCTTGAATTACTTACTTAATTCCCCCTTCCCCTTGTTAGTTTTTAAGTCAACCTTGGTTAAGTTTTTTTTTTTTTTTTTTCAAGCTTGTACATTGAATACTATTGTGCATCCAGACACCATACTTCGACAACCTTTTCTCATAGGTATGTACATCAATAACCCCTGATCTATATTTGACCTTGACCTACATTTCCTCTTCAATTACTTACTTAATTCCTTTTGGTTAAGGTGTTTAGTCAACCTTCTATATGGAATACTACTGGCCCTACACCCACCATACTTGGACAACTTCATCTCCTAGTGATGTACATCAACAACCCCTGACCTATATTTGACCTCGACCTACATTTAACCTTGAATTACTTACTTAATTCCCCTTGGTTAAGCTTTTTACTCGACCTTGGTTAAGCTTTTTACTGAAGCTTGTACATGGAATACTATTGTGCATACAGACACCATACTTGGACAACCTTTTCTCATAGTGATGTACATCAATAACCCCTGATCTATATTTGACCTTGACCTACATTTCCTCTTGAATTACTTACTTAATTCTCTTTGGTTAAGGTTTTTAGTCAAGCTTGTAGATGGAATACTCATGGCCCTACACCAACCATACTTGGACAACTTCATCTCCTAGTGATGTACATCAACAACCCCTGACCTATATTTGACCTTGACCTACATCTAACCTTAAATTACTTACTTAATTCCCCTTGGTTAAGGTTTTTACTCAACCTTGGTTAAGGTTTTTAGTCAAGCTTGTAGATGGAATACTATTGTGCATACAGACACCATACTTGGATAACTTTTTCTCATAGGGATAGCAATAACCCCTGACCTTAATTTTACCTTCACCTACATTTAACCTTGAATTACTTGGTTAATGTTTATAGTCAAGCTTGTATATGGAATACTTCTGGATCTACATCAACCATACTTGGACAACTTCATCTCCTAGTGATGTATATCAATAATCCCTGACCTATATTTGACCTTGACCTACTTTTATCCTTGGATTACTTAGTTATCTCCCCTTGGTTACGGTTTTTACTCGAGCTTGTATATGAAATACTCCTGGGCCTACAGCAACCATACTTGGAAAACTTTATCTCCTAGTGATGTACATCAATAACCCCTGACCTATATCTGACATTGACCTACATTTAACCTTGAATTACTTACTTAATTTCCCTTGGTTAATGTTTTTAGTCAACCTTGGTTAAGGTTTTTATGCAGGCCGCAGCCACCTTCTTTGTCAAGCTATGTGTACATCGACAACCCTCATAGTCGAGCTATGCTGTTTTCCTACAGCTCTTGTTCAAATTGCTATATCTCTGTGATTGTTTGAGATATCAACTTGAAACATCATGCATATACACATTGATCACCATTTATTGTGATTAATAAGCATACTACACCAATACCCTGGGTTTAGGACTTTTAATTTCAATCCAGGCGTCATCAGGGAGCATTTGTCGTATTTACCGACCATCTAGTTGAACTGGCAGCCATGGTTCAGAGAGCAGGTATTGTGTCCGCTGGTGTAGCCTATATACATCATATATATGTGACTGACTGGAGAAATGGGGCTTATTGGGTTTGCGACCAGTACAGATCCAGATCACTATAGATCGTTCTCAGGCTACATGGGTGTGCTATTTGATCATGAGCTACACTGGTCACAAATCCCATAAGCCCTATTTCTCCAGTCACAGCCACATATAACAATGTACATCTGCAATCCCATTATTTAAAGGATCCACACTGTTTGCCAATTGCTACCTATTTACATGTAAATGTGCGGGTTCACGAATGTTGGATATGAATTTAAATTCACAATACCACAAGTGATCAAAAACAATCAAAAAACATTAGTAGTACCCTACTGCAAGGTTCGTTCCTGTTTCTACTCGACTATAAGTTATAACATAATTGACAAACTCCGGTTAACTTCTTAATGTGGGAAACAGTTCAAAGTTGTGAAGGTCAAAAGGTCAATGCAGAGCTGCCAACTGTTACGATTTTTCCGTATTTGTTCCGGAAAATACGTTAGAAATAGGAAGTACGGATAACAATTAAAAAGTATGATTTTTAAAAAAATCAGCGCGGGAATATCTGGAAATAATAATTTTGTTTCACAATTCTGCCAATAAATCCTATTTTTAGCTCACCTGAGCAAAGCTCATGTGAGCTATTGTTACCGCAATGTGTCCGTCGTCCGTGAACATTTTCAAACGTCTTCTCCTCGGTAACCATTGGGTCTATAGTCACCAAACTTCATGGTCATGGTCCTTAGGTAGGGGGATTACAAAATTGTTAAAATGACGTCATTACGTAATCCAAGATGGCCGCCGTCTAAAAATAGCACAAATTCTTAAAAAATCTTCTTCTCAAGAACCACCAACCGGATTTCGACAAATCTTGGTAGGAATGATCGATGTACATTGCTCTTTCAAAGTTGTTAAAATGGTGACCCTGGGGTCAAAAATGGGCGTGGCCCGTGGGGTCAAATTGGGGTTAAATTTTATTTTTGACTGAATATGGTCATTTCATATATCAAATTGAAGGTATCAATGAGGCGATCACTCTGGTGCATTTTTTGTCGAAATCGATTGTTATGTCATCCAAGATGGCCGCCGAAAGGTCAAAAGGTCGTTCTTTTATTAGAGATTTCAAAATTCTTCTTCACATGAAACGCTTGGCCCATGGTAGCCAAACTTAAAAGTTATGGTCCATGGGTGAAGCCTTTTCAGATTTGTTAAAATGGAGGTCATCGCTAATACAAGATGGCCGCCGTCTAAAAATAGCATAAATTCTTAAAAAATCTTCTTCTCATGAATATCTAGCCGGATTTCGACGAAACTTGGTAGGAATGATCGATGTACATTGCTCTTTCAAAGTTGTTAAAATGGTGACCCCGGGGTCAAAAATGGGCGTGGCCCGTGGGGTCAAATCTGGGTCAAATTTTATTTTTGACCGCATATTGTCATGTTATATATCAAATCGAAGGTATCAATGAGGCGATCACTCTGGTACATTTTTTGTCGAAATCGGATTGTTATGTCATCCAAGATGGCCGCCGAAATTTCAGAAGGTCGTTCTTCAAAGTTGTGAAAAAGGTGACCCCGGGGTCAAAAATGGGCATGGTCTGTGGGGTCAAATTTTATTTTTGATCGAATATGCTCATGCCATATATCAAATTGAAGGTATCGATGAGGCGATTGCTCTGGTGCAATATTTGTCGGAATCGGATGATTATGTCATCCATGATGGCCACCAAAAGGTCCATTTATTCAAGATTTTGAACGTCTTTTTCTCAGGAACCACATGGCCAATGCTGGCCAAACTTCATAGGAAGTTAAGATCCTTGGGTGAAGCATTTTCAGATTTGGTAAAATGAGTCGTCGCTTAATCCAAGATGACCGCCATCTAAAAATAGCACAATTTTTTTAAAACACATGAACTCCATGTCACATTCTCCTCTAGTGTTCATGGAGTCAGGTGAGCGAATTAGGGCCATCATGGCCCTCTTGTTTTAACTACCCGTAATCATACACGCCGAGGCACTTACCATTTCGATTCTTGTTGTGTAGTAAGGCATCACGGGACGGTTGAAAATAGCCAAAATTGACTGCTTTTCTGAGGGCGGCGGGTGACTTATAAAAATCACCGCCTCTCACAATCAGTTAAGGAGGCTCTTGCGACAAGTATTGAAAAATACTCGCAAATGAAGTACAAATCGCGCGCCACAATAAAAATTCAGTAACAGCATCAGATGTGTTCAATTCATTTTTTACAAAGTTACCCCACCCACCTATTTTTGGCCAGAAATTTCAACACGACTGAATTTATCGGAATTGTTTTCATGAAAATATGAGGCACAGATACTTTGTTATGTCTTGTTCTATCACTTGTAACACCACACCATTTTCTGAAAATGATTTCAAAGCGGGGTCATAACCAGCTCAAATTTTCGCTACAAATGCCCGAAAAATACCTTAAATTCTGACGCGAAACCGTACCGGCGAGACAGCATAGCATGCGCCATTTTCCAAGATGTCAAAATCAACCGGAGCTAACATTCAGTTTCGTAGAATTATGAAATACTCTAACAAGAGCTGTAGGAGAACAGCATAGCTCGACTACGAGGGTTGTCGATGTACACATAGCTTGACAAAGAAGGTGGCTGCGGCCTGCATAAAAACCTTAACCAAGGTTGACTAAAAACATTAACCAAGGGAAACTAGAAATGTGGCCTGTCGGCACACGAATACCCCCACTGGCAGCCAAAGAAAACGAGGCATTTTTGATTATAAGCCATTTAGCCGAGCGTTAAGGTTTCAAACGCATCAAGTCTGTGACCTTGACCCTGGGCATAGTGTGATAATCCATGCATCAGTGTAGAAGAAATAGAGCGGAAGGGAATTTCAATAGGTTTGACCTTTGACCTTCAACTATGACCTTGACCTTGGACGTGGGTGCGTGGTTATTGATTGAGACACACCTTCTCATCCTGAGAAACATTTGTGCCAAGGCATTTGATAATCCATGCATCGGTGTAGAAGATATTGAGCGGAAGGGAATTTCAATAGGTTTGACCTTTGACCTTCAACTGTGACCTTGGACGTAGGTGCGTGGTTAGAAATTTGATAATCCATGCATCAGTGGTAGAAGTATAGAGCAGAAGGGAATTTATTCAATTAGGTTTGACCTTTGACCTGCAACTGTGACCTTGACCTTGGACGTAGGTGCGTGGTTATTGATCGTGACACACCTTCTCATCATGAGAAACATTTGTGCTAAGCCATTTGATAATCCATGCATCGGTGTAGAAGACATAGAGCGGAAGGGAATTTCAATAGGTTTGACCTTTGACCTTCAACAGTGACCTTAACCTCGGACGTAGGTGCGTGGTTATTGATCGCAACACACCTTTTCATCGTGAGAAACATTTGTGCCAAGCCATTTGGGAATTTCAATATTTTTGACCTTTGACCTTCAACTGTGACCTTGACCTTGGATGTAGGTGCGTAGTTATTGATCGCGACACACATTCTCATCCTGAGAAACATTTGTGCCAAGGCATTTGATAATCCATGCATCGGTGTAGAAGATATAGAGCGGAAGGGAATTTCAATAGGTTTGACCTTTGACCTTCAACTGTGACCTTGACCTTGGATGTAGGTGCGTGGTTATTGATTGCAACACACCTTCTCATCATGAGAAACATTTGTGCCAAGCCATTTGATAATCCATGTAGGCCCAGAAGTATTCCATATACAAGCTTGACTATAAACATTAACCAAGTAATTCAAGGTTAAATGTAGGTGAAGGTAAAATAAAGGTCAGGGGTTATTGATGTACATCCCTATGAGAAAAAGTTATCCAAGTATGGTGTATGTATGCACAATAGTATTCCATCTACAAGCTTGACTAATAACCTTAACCAAGGTTGAGTAAAAACCTTAACCAAGGGGAATTAAGTAAGTAATTTAAGGTTAAATGTAGGTCAAGGTCAAATATAGGTCAGGGGTTGTTGATGTACATCACTAGAGATGAAGTTGTCCAAGTCTGGTTGGTGTAGGGCCCCATGAGTTTATTCCCCATCTACAAGCTTGCTAAAAACCTTAACCAAAGAGAATTAAGTAAGTAATTCAAGAGGAAATGTAGGTCAAGGTCAAATATAGATCAGGGGTTATTGATGTACATCACTATGAGAAAAGGTTGTCCAATTATGGTGTCTGTATGCACAATAGTATTCCATGTACAAGCTCGAGTAAAAAGCTTAACCAAGGTCGAGTAAAAACCTTAACCAAGGGGAATTAAGTAAGTAATTCAATGTTAAATGTAGGTCAAGGGTTGTTGATGTACATCACTAGGAGATGAAGTTGTCCAAGTATGGTGGGTGTAGGGCCAGGAGTATTCCATGTACAAGCTTGATTAAAAACGTTAACCAAGGAGAATTAAGTAATTGAAGAGGAAATGTAGGTCAAGGTCAAATATAGATCAGGGGTTATTGATGTACATACCTATGACAAAAGGTTGTCGAAGTATGGTGTGTGGATGCACAATAGTATTCAATGTACAAGCTTGAAAAAAAAAACTTAACCAAGGTTGACTAAAAACCTTAACCAAGGGGAATTAAGTAAGTAATTCAAGAGGAAATATAGGTCAAGGTCAAATATAGATCAGGGGTTATTGATGTGCATCACTAGGAGATGAAGTTGTCCAAGTATGGTGAGTGTAGGGCCAGTAGTATTGCATATACAAACTTGATTAAAAACCTTAACCAAGGTTGACTAAAAACCTTAACCAAGGGGAATTAACCAAGTAATTCAAGAGGAAATGTAGGTGAAGGTCAAATATAGATCAGGGGTTATTGATGTACATCACTAGGAGATGAAGTTGTCCAAGTATGGTGGGTGTAGGGCCAGTAGTATTCCATATACAAGCTTGACTAAAAACCTTAACCAAGGCGTGACGCCGACGCCGGGGTGACAACATAAGCTCTACTTATTCTTCGAATAGTCAAGCTAAAAACTACACCTAGTCAAGCCTCCCAAAGTCAAGAAATATTCATAAACCTATTTTTCTAGACACACTGGTGTAACTTACAGGGTCGGTAGTGAAGTATATAGAAAATCGTCCACCCCCTTTTTAAAGCTAGCTGCCCACTGTCCCGTGAGACCTAATAGTAGTTTCAAGCGCTCAGCGATATTGATTTATTCATCACGTAAATTCATAAAATGTCTGCTCCAAAGTGTGCAGCCAACGAATTTGGGTATTTTTTATCAAAAGAACTTAGGAGAACACATCTGTTCATCAATGATTACAGCGAGACATGGCCCAATTTGGTCCTGTCAAAACGCGGTGATGAATTTGCGTCTTGCAAGCAGTGTAATTGTGATTTTTCGGTTGGTCATGGTGGCCGAAACGAGGGCCAAGGCTCTAAAAAAGTTAATTTATGCATATAAGTGAGTACTGATTTGTGTTCCGGAAAATAGCCCCCTTTTCTCTCCATGTTCCTCATGTGACCGACATGGGGTTGGCAGCTCTGTCAATGTCATTAAGGGTAGCATGGATTTGTGGCATTTGTCCACAGGTATACGGTGTTGAAATATTTAAGTAATCCTTCAATGGATTAGAAGTTACAACACAATTGAGAAACTCCGGCGAACTTCTTAATGTGCCGGACACACGGACGGACGAAAACTGAGTCCAAACAATATATGCCTCCGGGCAAACGGGTTCGATCCCGTTTTAACCTGCTGCATTGGGGGGAAAATTCCAAAATCAGAACGGAATGTGTATGCTGATTAGGAACTACACTGGTCTACACATTGTCGGTTGTCTGACCAGCCTGGGTAGATGTGTATGATCATCAGGGAATACACTAGTCTACACAATGCCAGTAATCTGACCAGCCTGGGTTGATATGTATGATGATCAGGGACTACACTGGACTACACATTGCCGTTAGTCTGACATGCCTGGGTAGATATCCATGATGATCAGGGACTACGCTGGTCTACACATTGCCGTTAGTCTGACGAGCCTGGGTAGATATCCATGATGATCAGGGACTACACTGGTCTACACATTGCCAGGTAGTCTGTCCAGCCCGGGTAGATGTGTATGCTGATCAGTAACTACACTGCTCTACACACTGCCGGTAGTCTGACCAGCCTGCGTAGATATGTATCATGATCAGGGACTACACTGGTCTACACATTGTCGGTAGTCAGACCAGCCTGTGTAGATATGTATGATAATCAGGGACTACACTGGACTACACATTGCCGTTAGTCCTACCAGCCTGGGTAGATGTGTATGATCATCAGGGACTACACTGGTCTACACATATTTTTGCTTTAATTCTTAACAAAAAACTGATTTTGACAGCACATGAGAATCGTCTCCACTGGAGACGATTCTCATGTGCTGCTGTCAAAACCAGGTTTTTGTCGAGAAATATTGAAAATAAAACATTTCCAGCAGACGACAACATTTAATTCAGCGTAGCAAGGGTTAAATTCAAGCTGATGAATACTCACACTGTCATGAGTATATGGAATATACATGTATAAGCTATGAGATATAATACAATCGGGGTATCAAGATCGTACAAAAAACTGACAGTGAAAATGATATTAAGCAGAGGTGGATGACACTTCAAACCATTATGGTGATTTCTACTTATTGGTTGCAGCAAGTGAACATATCAAATATATATATATAAATATATTAAATATGTACATATATACATATATGCATATATTTTTTATTCAACTCTAAAGTATTACAAAACATACACTGTTTTCACACACCACAGGTTATTGTGCATTTCCAGACAATTATAACCAATCACTTAACCCATTGAAATCTATGGATAATATACTTTTTATTGAAAGAATCTGAGTCTGTTTTGTTTATTTCTTCATAAAAGTATATGTTGTTACCACTCAGATGAACTGTCACATTGAGACGGTTCATATGAGTGGTAACAACATATACTTTCAAATGGAAATAGAGAAAATACTAAAATAAATTATTCAAATTTTCAAACTGCTAAGCAAAACATTTAGTCTTTTTGAAAATCGTGGGTCCAAGGGGCTCCATGCAAACTTTAAACAGATCAAATGTTTTTAAAACCACAGAAAAAGAAAAAAGCAATATGGTTTCATGACTATATTTACATTGCATTATATCTGATAATTTCAAACATGTACATAACCAAATAGGGCGTTAAAATATGTTTTAATTTATTTTGACACAATTCATGGAACAGCGCCATTGTCGGTCAATAGTATGCCGTTATTGACAACGTAGTGGAGATTAAAGAACGTCAAACAAACTTTAAGCCATCAACAACATTGGGTGACGTCACATGGAACTAAAGTAATGCATTGCAAGGTGAATTGGCGTTTCCATTATGAATTTATGTGTAAATATTGTCTGTTATATGTACATAGATCAATATCTTGCAAACAGTTAACGTGCAGTTTCATCTTTTCTATGAACATGGGTTTAGATACATCAATAGATGTCAATACCGTGCCATTGTTGATGTCGTGGAGATTAATGACATCAAACAAACTTTAATCCGGTGACGTCACGTGGGTCTAACGTGATGCATTGCAAGGTGAATTGACGTTACCATTATGAATTTATGTAAGGTGTAAATATTGTCTGTTATATGTACACAGATCAATATCTTGCAAACAGTTAACATACAGTTTCATCTTTTCTATGAACATGGGTTTAGATACATCAATAGATGTCAATAGCGTGCCATTGTTGACGTGGAGATTAATGACGTCAAACAAACTTTAATCCGGTGACGTCACGTGGGTCTAACGTGATGCATTGCAAGGTGAATTGACGTTACCATTATGAATTTATGTAAGGTGTAAATATTGTCTGTTATATGTACACAGATCAATATCTTACAAACAGTTAACATACAATTTCATCTTTTCTATGAACATAGGTTTAGATACATCAATAGATGTCAATAGCGTGCCATTGTTGACATCGTGGAGATTAATGGCGTCAAACAAACTTTAATCCGGTGACGTCACGTGGGTCTAACGTGATGCATTGCAAGGTGAATTGACGTTACCATTATGAATTTATGTAAGGTGTAAATATTGTCTGTTATATGTACACAGACTATTGTTATAAATATCTTACAGTTAACATACAGTTTCATCGTCTCTATGAATATATGTTTAGATACATCAGTAGATCCAGCAAGATGATTTGGTTGTGAACCTAATAACACATCTATTCGTGCAGAAATAATAACAATATTTACATCTGGGCCACTAACCGACAAGTAGCCATACAACATTTGTGACCAGCATAGCGCCATTTGTGACCATCTACGCAGTCTGATCATCAATTATTATATTTCAGAATAATGTTCAGCAGTTCTAAATAGGTGGCTGTGACTGGAAAAATGGGGCATATGGGGATATGACCAGTGTAGCTCCGGATCAAGTCGCACACGCCTGAAGCCTGATAACGATATATATTGCTTGTTAAAAGCAGGACGGGTGTTTTATTGATGGAATGGCAACCAGTGCAGATCCTGATCAGACTGTGCGGATAAGCCTCATTTCTAAATCTCTGAATGATTTCCATTTCAATGCTCGTAATCTGTAGAAATAAGTCAAATATGAACACGAGTGCTGGTGGTCATGATATACTTCCATCAATTCATGCAGGCCTCAGCAAATTCTTAATTTTCCAGTCGTCCAGATTAGATTTCAACTGAACTGAACAGAACAGAACATATCATTTATTAAAAGCAAAGTCACCTCTGGCCACATGCAAGTGGCATATGAGAACATGCTGATTCATTAATATAGACAAGGTAATGTACAATGTACGGATGGTAAGATAATCTGATGTAGCAGTTGTGGCAGGGAGGATACAGCATAAATACCTATAAATACTGTTTGCGGACCACTTGTTGTTCAATTTATTTACTCCCTAAAATGATGCTGTGTATATAATTAAAACTGCTGATCTATGTTTTAAATTTGTCAATTATAAGTTTAACAAAAATACATAGTTTAGACAATACTATTGTACTTTTTGATTGCATCAGTTGCTGAAAATTAGGTATATTTGGATGACTGTAGTATTTCCTATGGATGTATATAATTCACGCTCATTACTAAAGTATGGACATTCCAAGAGATAATGAAATTCATCACCTATTGTATTTAAGTTACATATTAAACATTTTCTTTCAGATACTTCTATGCCGTTCCATCTTCCAGTTTCAATGGGCAATCTGTGGTTGCTTGTTCGGAATTTGATTAGCGGAATATATTTTGCGTCGGTTAAATTTATTAAATATGATTCTAGTTCAATTGTTTCTTTGAACATTTGATACATTTTCCCTTTGGTTGATAACTGCATCAAACCTGACCATTTTTGAATGTACTGATCTTTTAATGTTCGTAGTATATACATGTATAGTTTTGTTGCTTTTGGGTATAGTATCTCTTTGTTCAACCATAAATCATTTTGTCCAACAGTTTCTAATATACCTTTTATATATCTGATCCATTTGGAGTTAGGGTAGTTGTTTGCCATAACGGCATATGTTAGATTGCTCAATTTTGTTTGTTTTCCCATTCTTAAAGAGATCCAGTACCCGATCATGCGTGCTTTAACATTTAGTTCAATTGGGAATCTACCTAATTCTGCATATAGCATATAAATTGGTGTACTTTTCCTCAGTTTTGTAATAGCTCTTAGGAAATCATTTTGCACTTTTTCAATTGTTTGGATGTTTTCAAAACCCCAAATTTCTTGTACATTCCTATATGTTTATGTCACACTGTCTCTTCAAATTATCACTCGTCCAGATTGAAAATCCACTCATCCATACAAGCGGACGAGTGGATTTGTCGAGGCCCGGTCCTGGTCCAAATTGAAATAATTGAACACAAAATTTAAAACAAATTTCACCTTGACATTTGGCGTGGATTTCAAACTGACATATTAAATAACAAAAGACCACAATATTTGTTTCCCGCTTTTATAGGATTAAGTGCATGATGATGACCACGATGCTGAAAGTTGGCTTTCTTTAGCATTTTTCTATCAACAAAATAACTCGTCATTATAAATAGGACTGATTATGGTGGCGACCAGTGTTGTCCAAAATCATGGTGTACATTATACATGTTTGTGATTCTGCCCAGTCAACACGGTGTCATACACTCTGCTTGAATCTATATTCACCCGAGGCACAGCCATGATATTACGAATATTGTCTCATGTCAACCCGATATAAACAATAATAAATTAGCAATTTCTCAAAGAAATTTCAAAATCTAATGTTTTTCTTCATTAATGGAATGATGATCAGAACGTGTGGATGCACAGGCTGGTCTGGATCTACACAAACATCCCAATAGTGAGCAGGGTAATATCACAGTCTAGGACCAGAAACATCGTAATCTAACCTGAATTGTCGTAAAGCCACTGTGTCTCCAATGACATCTCAGATGTTTTATATGTGTTTTTCGTTTTATGGACTGTAAATCACATATATCAACCGAACACACCTTTTTATCCGGGTGGTGGTGGCGACGGCGCTGTTTGTGTTTTCTGTGTCGTTTCTTGGGTGCGTCGTCGGTGTACAGGTACGGAGTGTCGAGGGACGGCAGCTGGTGCTGGTTGTCACCGTACATCGAGCTGCAATGTCACAGCGTCAATACATGTACGAGGGGTGTTAAAAAATAGCTGACAACTACATCACTTCTGAATGACTACATCACTTCTGAATGTGTTTTCATAGTTATGAATTTTTATGAACGTATTGGCCCGCCTCTGCTATTATACTCTGTTAATGTATTGCCATTTTCGATATTCATTTCGTAAGTCAGTCGTGCATTTGTTCATATGAGACTGTAACTGGAGAAATGGGGCTTATAGGTAATGCGACTAATGTAGCCCCAGATCAGCCTGCGCTTCCGCGTAGCCATGCCAGATCCGGGTATGCACTGTTGTTCGCCATTCAGTCAATGAAACACCCATAATGCTTCTATCTTACAGGTTTGATCCATATCAGGCTTCAGGAGTGCGCTAGATCAGAAGTTTGAATATCCACAAATGTCAAAAGTCCCATTTCTCCAGCCACAACCACATATGTGCGACAGACTGTGCCACTATTGTCACAAACACCTCCTAGCATCAGCTTAAGGGACACTCGATGTAAATGGGGTACACTTTATACCAGAAATCTGAAATTTGCAATGAAGCTGACGAAAGATCGGGGAAATAATAGTATACTTGGAAGAGTGCCAAGGGAGGCAGCAACAGTGATTGAGTGAATATGGTTTTATGTTCATTCAACGGCAAGGTCATAATACAAACGGGAATACAATACGATATGAGCCAGGGTATATGCTTTTCTGTCTTTTAAATATTGAAACTGTGTATTTCACCGATATTAATTCTGATTGCGAAAAAATAAGTTTTATGAATATTTCGGAGCACACAAAGCATGGAATTTTCAGGAATTATTTATGATTTTTATGAAAAATTCAAGAACTTTTTTACATAGACGAAGAGGAAATCTACCAATTTCACGAATGTTTTGGTAATTTTCAGTCAATATATCAATTGATTGATTGACTGACTGGTTGATTGATTTATTGTTTTCTTTATTGATTGATTGATCAATATATCAATTGATTGATTGAATTAATGAATGAATGCTTGATTGGATTGATTGATTTATTAGGTTTTGTGTCTTAATTGAATTCCTGATTGATTGACTTATTTCATGATCGATTGATTAATTGTTTGATTGATTTGGATTTTACATCCTTCAACAGCAAGATCATATAATTATATACAAGAATGTACATATGGGAGGACTGATATATTTACTGATTAATTTACTTATTGCATGATTGATTGATTGTTTGATTTGGATTTTACATCTTGTACCTGTGGGAGGATTGATTGATTGATTGGTGGATTGATTGATTGGTGTAGTGATTTATTGGTTGATTGGTTGATTGATAATTGGAACGAAAGTTTGGTGGGGAAACCTTTGGTGTTATTCACCAAATAAGTTACATTCCATTCTCATTACATAGTACAAATGTATAGTGTATGTCGTGGAAACAACAATTCGAAATGAAGTGCTATGTTGGGGGAACAAAATACAAATAAAGTGAGAATAAAATATTTTCCTGTGAACAAAATACTGATTTGTATGAACAAAATAAATTAGGCTTGGTACCACACCATATCAGCAACACTACTAGAAAGTCAGAGATTGGGCGGCTACTGTTGTACATGTTGAGAGTTAATTATTTGTATTAGTAGTGTCCTAGTTAATGAAGTTCTAACTGTAAACAAACATCTAGAATTGTAACTAAGCAGTGGTTTTTCAACCTTATGCTGTTGAACTGAATTCTGTCATCAGCTGTTGATATTTTCTAGCTTTCTCAATATGTTCCGTCGGCACATAAAATGCATATAAGAATCAATGTAGACCATAATCAAACCTTTTTCAGATGTACAGCCTCGTCAGTAAAACACTGATTATCATTTATACTTTATTTTACACCAGTGCATATTAAAAGTTGTCAACTGTATAATTTGGAATCGAAGGGCTCAGCGGAAGAAGGGGGCTAACTCCCTCACAGACTTACACGTCTTATGCCACTGAGCCCTTTGATTGACGTGTATCATGGTGGGATATACATGGAGGATACCAAGCTTGTGTACACTGGACTGTGATTGAGCTTGTGTTCAGGTTGCTGTAATAGTCGACGGTATCGCCATCGGTAAGGAGTATTCCGTCAGGTCTGTGGAGAGAAGTGTGGGCTTTAAAAGTGTAATAATAACACAGTGTAACCAGATGGCCACGGCCCGCATGTCGAGCCCGCCGAGGCATTTGATGGTATTTTTAAAAACTTTAACGCAGATTTCGAACGGACAGACGCATGCACGGACAGACTAACATTTTCGGTTTATGGGCTATTTGTTCTTTAAAATATCAAAGGAATAGCCCCTAAACTACAATAGGTTTAGGGGCTAACAGAATAAATCTATTGTATTCTATTGTCTTAGGCTCCTCCCCCTAGCCCCTAAACCCCCAATGTTAGCCCGGACGGATGCACGGACGGACGCACGCACGGGCTCGACAATAAAATCATCATACTCGTTATGTGTAATAAATAAGTCTTATTTACATATGTATTACACCTACTACATAAAACATTGTAACTGATTAGGATTAGGTTAGATTGGTGGAAAGAATTGTTATTACCTAAAATGGGATTTTGCAGTGTAATAACATAGTTAATAAAACTCATAATACACTAGTTCAACTGAACTCCTGTATTACATTCCATTACAGTATATTAATGTAACATGTGGAAATAAACATACACATCATAAAATGCAGGAACATTATCTATAATAGTTGACGACAGAAATGCAATAGCAGTCAAACTTAACAAATCCATTTTTATACCAATTACGGAGAAGCATATGAAATTTGCTGCATTAGAAAGTCATGTTTGTCTTGATTAATATCATATTTATTAACTGGATATACGCTGACTTATAAACTAGATGGCCACGGTCCGCATGTGGTGCCTGCCGATGCTTTGATAGTATACCGAAACGCTTTAACCTGGACGCACGTACGGACATATCGGGAAAGCTGGCGTGAAAAGAATTATTGAATTCTACATTAACTAGATACGAATATCCGGGTCACAAGTACTTTCTATTATGTTCCATTGATCGAACGACATCACAAGACATTACATTACATATGAAGCATATGAAATTTGCATTGCTAGAAAGTCATGTTTGTGTTGATTGATATCATATATTTATTACATTATTACACTCATTGACCAATTTCATACGAAACGAGGCAATTCTCCTATGATGTCATTTCAGTCTACGACACTTTTTAACCGCACTGTATTTTCTCATGAAGTTTGCAAGTCTTTCGATCTTTTAACTGTCATTATCAGTAATAAAACAAGAAAATAATAATATTGTTGCAGTTTCAGAGTAGTGCCGAAGGTCGCAATATACACCCGTCGAGGCAAGGCCAGTCAACAAGGGGAGATAACTCATCTTGGCGTGATAAACATGTAAACAAAATTTGGTTACAATCCGTCAAGTACAACTTATTGGTTGGACAAGGATACAGAGTGCGAAAATTAAAAATGGCTGCCAAGGCGAGATAAGTATCGGAATTTTTTCAAAATCAATGGGTTTCTTTGTCTTGCCATGATAAACATGTATACCGAATTTGGTTTCGATCGGTTAAGTAGAACATGAGTTATTGCGTGGACAAGAATACCGAGTGCGAAAATTAAAAATGGCCGCCAAGAGGATATATATCGAGATAAGTCATCGGAAACTTTTCAAAATCAATAGGCTTCTTCGTCTAGCCGTGATAAACATGTATACCGAATTTGGTTACGAGCGGTGAAGTAGAACTTGAGTTATTGCGTGGACAAGGATACAGTGCGAAAATTAAAAATGGCCGCCAAGGGGAGATAAGTCATGGGAAATTTTTGAAAATCAATAGGCTTTTCAGCTTGCCGTGATAAACATGTATAGCAAATTTGGTTACAATCAGTCAAGTACAACTCTAGTTATTGCGTGGACAAGCTGTGCCCGCCTGCCCGCCCGCCGTCAGCCCGCCTGTACAAGATGAATACATGTACATACAAATAAGCTCGCCTGTTGGCATGGCAGGCAGCCTTCACTCCAACTTGGCACAGTTGTATAAAAAACATGAATATTATATAACTTGACCTTGGGTTAAGGGGTGTGTGGTGGACCTTGACATTGAGGTCAGTGGTGGAAGGTGGGTCGTGCATTTGCTATAGCATGATATAGCATATTAAGATGAATGCATGTATGAAATATCAATGCGCTCCCTGAAAACAGAAGAAAAACAAAATTTAACCCAACGTTAACTTTATGAACGCACTAAGTTGGTGATTTTCTACAGCATGATAGCTATTTACATGAGGAATGCATGTATGAATGTGCTAAGTTTGTGACCTATACCTTGGGGAAAGGGGTGGGGTGGGTGGGTCATGGATTTGCTGTAACACAATACAGGATCATCAGATGAATGCATGTATAAAATATCAAGGTGTTCCCTGTAAAGAAACAGAAGTTATAAAAATACATTTACTCCAACATTACGGTTATGATGTTGGTCTTGGGGAAAGGGGTGGAGGGTGGGTCATGGATTTGCTGTAGCACAATAGAGGATCATCAGATGAATGCATGTATGAAATATCAAAGCGTTCCCTGTAACGAAACAGAAGTTACACAACATTTACTCCAACATTAAGTTTATGAACATGCTAAGTTTGTGACCTTGACCTTGGGGTAAAGGTTGGGTGGTGGGTTGTGGATTTGCTACAGCATGATAGAGGGTCATCTGATGCATTCATCTGATGATACTCTATCATGCATGAAATATCATCTGATGATACAGTATGAAATATCAAGGCGTTCCATGAAAGGAAACGGATGTTATAAGACATTTACCCCAACGTTAAGTTTATGAATGTACGAAGTTTGTGACCTTGTAAGGGGTGGGCGGTGGGTCATGGATTTGCCATAGCATGATAGAGTATCATCAGATGAATGCATGTATGAAATATCAAAGTGTTGCAACAAAGGAAACAGATGTTATAAGACATTTACCCGAACGTTAAGTTTATGAATGTGCCAAGTTTGTGACCTTGGGGAAAGGGGTGGGGTGGGTCATGAATTTGCTATATCACGATAGAGTATCATCAGATGAATGTATGTATGAAATATCATGGCGTTCCATGAAAGGAAACAGATGTAATAAGACATTTACCCCAATGTTAAGTTTATGAATGTGCAAAGTTTGTGAGCCTGACCTTGGGGTAAGAGATGGACGGTGGGTCATGGATTTGCTATAGCACGATAGAGTATCATCAGATGAATGCATGTATGAAATATCAAGGCGTTCCATGAAAGGAAACAGATGTTATAAGATATTTACCCCAACATTAAGTTTATGAACATGCTAAGTTGTGGCCTTGACCTTGGGGTAAGGGTTGGGTGGTGGGTTGTGGATTCGCTACAGCATGATAGAGGGTCATCTGAGGAATGCATGCATGAAATATCAAGGCACTCCATGAAAGGAAACAGATGTTATAAGACATTTACCTCAACGTTAAGTTTATGAATATGCTAAGTTTGTGACCTTCACCTTGGGGTAAGGGGTGGGCGGTGGGTCATGGATTTGCTATAGCATGATAGGGCATCATCAGATGAATGCATGTATGACATATCAAGGCGTTCCATGAAAGGAAACAGATGTAATAAGACATTTACCCCAACGTTAATTTTATGAATGTGCTAAGTTTGTGACCTTGACCTTGGGGTAAGGGATGGGCGGTGGGTCATGGATTTGCTACAGCATGATAGAGGGTCATTAGATGAATGCATGTATGAAATATCAAGGCATTCCATGAAAGCAAACAGAATTTGTAAGACATTAACCCAAACGTTATGTTTGTGGACGCCGACGCCGCCGGGGGTATGCCATAAGCTCTTCTGCATAAGCTCTATAATTATATGAAACTTACACCGAATATCGAGTGACAGTTTCACTGGACGTCGAGCTGTAAGTATTGGAAGCTTCACACAGGTACGTGCCATCATTCGCGCCCTGGATATTCTCTAGTTGGAACGACTCCGTGCTGCGGAAAAAAAATCCATTAAGGGCAGCATGGATGTGTGACATTTGTTCACATGCATACTGGGTTGAAATATTTACATAATACTTCAAGGGATATAGAAGTTTTGACATAATTGAGAAACTCCGGCGAACTTCTTTATGTACTGAACACCCGGGCGGACGGACTTACGGACACGCAGTCCAAACACTATATGCCTCAGGCTCACATGTATTAAGTGTCCAAATATTGAAGCAATACATCAGATAATATGAAAGTAATATGATGATGAAGAAACTTGTACAAACTTTTTGACGTAACTAGATGTCGTGTGTCGCGCCTTGTGGCGAGGAATGGACACTAAAAAAAGAGATAAAGTATAACGAAAAACATTAACCAAAAAACTTAACCAAAAACTTTAACCGGACACACGTACGTACGTACGTACGTAGTACGTACGTATCTACGCCAAAGTGCCGACTATATCGCGCTTACCGTAAGCGGGCGCGACAAAAACTTCAAAGTAATTTGACCTTGACATTGGGCACAGGGGCCGCACGGGAAGGGGGTAGAATGAAAATATAGATGATGATAAACACCCATGTGAAGTTTCAAGGTAATGGGCAAAGCAGTTGCAGAGATATAGTAACGAAAAACTTTAACCAAAAAACTTAACCAAAAAACTTAACCAAAAACTTTAACCAAAAAACTTAACCAAACAACTTAACCAAACAACTTAGCCAAAAACTTTAACCGGACACACGTACGTACACGTACGTACGTACGCCAAAGTGCCGACTATATCGCGCTTTCCGCAAGCGGGCGCGACAACAATGCTTCAGCAACAATATGAAGGTCAAAACGGTCAATGTCATGGCGACACGAGTGTGTTCCAAATGCTTACATGTATCAAGTGTCCAAATATTGAAGCAATCCACAAAGTATTATTAATGTTATATGATGAAGAAACTTGTACAAACTTTTCAGCAACAATGTGAAGGTCAAGGTCATGTTAATGGCAGAAAGAGTAGGTTTTAAATGTGCACAAGTGTCAATTGTCCAAATATTGAAACAATCAGTCCAGCAACATTAAAGTTATATGATGATGAAGAAAAGTGTACAAACCTTTTGACATTTGACGGCGACGACAACAACGGCGGAAAATGCGGCGACTATAGTCACACTTCTGCTAAAGTAGGCGTGACAACAATGGACATTTCCTTATTAATGGAACGCCTCGTGCAGGCACCGGGGCGGGATCAACTGATCCTGAGAATAGTGCTGCAGTAGCCATTGCTTGTCGTAAAAGTCGACTAAACTGGCTTAACGATTGGGTTCATACTTTCCGGAACCCACTATACCGGATTTGGCCCTCATGTACATTTTTGGCTTTCTTGTATGTGAGAGTTGAGTCGGGCTATGCCCCATATATAAAAGTAAGATTAGCGCTAATCCTATTACTTTTAGGGGATGGGATAAATGATGCTGGTGTGGCGAGGGCCTGGCACCAGATCAGGTTGTTCTAATTTCAGGACTGAATATATATTTTGATTGTAAATATTGAGTTCTGAAGTTGGGATTTACCCCCCTCGGACAGGTGGATACGGGACACGACCCCGTTGACCCGTCTCGTGTGAGGCTTGTACCTCTATGTCAGAAAAGCGGACGTTAAACCCTATTCACTCACTCACTCACTCACTCACTCACTCATTAATGGAACAGGCCAAGAATTAGTATGGAAGTCACTATTGGATATTTAAGGAACAAAACAATTGGATGTTGCATTTACTGTGGTGATTAATCACATTTGCTGTCCTCGCAAACTATTAACAGATCAACTGTTTTCCTTACCACATGAAATGCAACAGCCCATGGTTTTATTATTTATACTTTTTATACTTATGTTTACATTGTATTTTCTGACAGTTGTAACAAATTTAAATTGCCAAATACAATTAAACCTCTATAATTCGGACACCCTCGGGGGGTCTCTAGGGTGTCCGGTTTGGAGAGGTTTCACTGTAAATCGGACATTTGGCATTTTGTGCTATGCAATCATGAACAGACACTATCACCCGAGATAAATTACCAAGAAACCCATCAAAAATTACAACATCACTTAGCCACAGAGGGGAATCCAGGTAAGGATGGATTCACCGTTAAGATGAGCATCCGTTCCATCCTCATCAGGAGGAGGGATTCATAGTTGTTACACATTTGGGCTTAATGATTAACAACAATGGATGCAGTCCGACCGGTTGGCCACTTGATCTCTGAGTATTTTTCAAATATATTTGAAGACCAAGTGTTCACCTCATGCGCTTAACGTTGAAGGCCGTCGGACATGGCAGAGGACGCGAAGGGACGGACGCATGAATGGACGTTATAACAGTTGGTGTTTATAGGCTAATGGAGATTAATGACATCAAATAGACCTTAATCAATCAACAATGTCCTGTGATGTCACATGGGGCTAATGTAATGCATTGGGATATAAACGCAATACAAAACTGTATGTTTGTACATGTATTATGAATTCAGGCGCGGTATGACGGGGGGGGGGGGGGGGGGGGGGGGGGGGGGTGATACTGAAATATTGGGGGGGGGGGGCGGGGGGGGGGGGGGGGGGGGGGGGGGGGGGGGGGGGGGGGGGGGGGGGGGGGGGGGGGGTGGGGGGGGGGGGGGGGGGGGGGGGGGGGGGGGGGGGGGGGGGGGGGGGGGGGGGGGTGGGGGGGGGGGGGGGGGGGGGGGGGGGGGGGGGGGGGGGGGGGGGGGGGGGGGGGGGGGGGGGGGGGGGGGGGGGGGGGGGGGGGGGGGGGGGGGTTGGGGGGGGGGGGGGGGGGGGGGGGGGGGGGGGGGGGGGGGGGGGGGGGGGGGGGGGGGGGTGTGGCGGGATATGAAATAATTGCGGGTGGGGTGGGGGGTGGTCTAGACCTCCGCGAAGCGCATCGTAAAGTGGGGGGGGTCTGAGGGTCCTCCCCCCAGAAATTTTTTTAAATGGCAGATCGCCGCAGATGCGATTTCCTGCCACCTAGGCCACGAAAACAGTCATCCAACTATTTGAGTATTGTAGATTTTATTCATTTTTATTTTTTTGCCGAGAGCAGGGAGGTGGGTCCAGGGGGTCCGGACACTACTTGACACTTCTGCTAAAGAAGGCGTGACAACAATGGACATGTCCTCATTAATGGAACAGGCCAAGAATTAGTATGGAAGTCACTATTGGATAGGTTTAAGGAACAAAACAATTGGATGTTGCGTTTACTTGGTGATTAATCACATTTGCTGTCCTCGCAAACTATTAACAGATCAACTGTTTTCCTTACCACACGAAACGCAACAGCCCATGGTTTTATTATTTATACTTATAATTATTTATACTTATGTTTACATTGTATTTTCTGACAGTTGGACACATGAATGGATGTTACAACAGTTTGGGTTTATGGGCTAATGGAGATTAATGACATCAAACAGACCTTAACCAATCAACAATGTCCTGTGATGTCACGTGGGGCTAATGTAATGCATTGGGATATAAACGCAATACAAAACTGTATGTTTCTACACGTATTATGAATTGTTGTAATACAAAGACTGGGCGTTTCTATTATGAATTGTTGGAAGGTGTAAATATTTAGGGGTGTAAGGGTTAAGATATGCATACCCTCACAACTTGAACAAAGAACAAACTGGAGTTGGGGGAAGGCAGCAAAGATTGAAAAATCATCATCACTTAGCCACAGAAGTATGTGAATCCCGGTAAGAATGGATTCCCCATTGAGATGAACATCCAAAAATCTCCCATTGGTGACCTTTTTAATTTCTGCAATTTGTACCCTTGTACACGGATTAACTCAAGTTCTACTTGACAGATCGTAAGCAAATTCGGGTGTACATGTTTATAAAGACAAGACGAAGAAGCCTATTGCTTTTCAAAACTTTTTGATAACTTATCTCTGCTTGGCGGCCATTTCTAATGTTAACACTCTGTATCCTTGGCCACGCATTAACTCAAGTTCTACTTGACGGACCGTACCCAAATTCATGGGCAGTATATGAGATGGTATGGTGGTAGACAGATCCAACCAGTGGGTACTTAAATTGTTGCTCAAAACTGTATTGTTTTCATCGTAAAACTCTCGCCTTTTGTCCGGGCTTGAGACCGGCTGGATATCAGGAACAACTGGTGCGGCCACCTTATCCACTGCATGCGCATCTGTTGGTCGATATCCAGGCAGGGTTGTTTCACGGTTTTCGCGCAGCCCATGGTTACATGTATGATTGTCACATAGATTACAGTACTGCTTGATCTTTGACCCGTTTTGTTAGTGGCTATGGCATAAAAAATGATTTAAATGATAAATACACGCTATTATCAGTTATCACACAAAAAATGAAGACTACAACAATAAATATGGTTTGGACCAATTGTCGATCATAAACTGTAGTTTCTTAAGTTAAAGCTATACATGAAAGTTGACGTAAATCGGTGAATGGAAACTTTATCACACAGATACAATTACATGTAATTTATAAATTTCGAGGAAATATAACTGGGAGGGAAACAGAAGGACTGAACCTATTTTCAAACTCAATCGGTATTTTGTATTTAGGCAAAGGCATATACTAGATATGCAATTTGAAGTAAATTGATGAAAAGAAACTAATGTTATCGCATGGAAATGAAGATCTTATAAAAAGGAAAAACATTTGCAAGGCGAGACAACTTGGTGAATCAATGCGGACAAGACCGATCGCCTACACTTTAAGCTCAATGTTCAAGGTCAAGCAGTACAGTGAATCGTCTGGGACGCGATGTACAGCAATACACAGGTGCATTTAGTAGGCCGAATGTTCCGAAAGATAAAAAATTATTAGACATTAAAAGTTAATAATACAAATGTAGTAACTTTTAATGTATAATTATGTTATTATTAGACATTAAAAGTTATTACAGAATAGTTTATTGCATCGAGGCAACTGCCTCATGAGCATACATACATGACTGGTATATATATACGTACAATGCAAGTTGGCGTACATGGGTAAACTACTAAATATAATAAATGCAGAAAAACCACAATCGTGGCAAATAGGCAAACAGATTTCAGACCATGCCGCGACCACTAATACATATATCATATATTACAGTATTATATTAAAACGTTATTAGATACTAAAAATGTACTGGACATTAAAATGAGTAACAACAAACATTATATTATAATGACGGATGTTGATCGTGTCTGGTTTATAAATAATCAAAACGGTAAAATCTGTCATCAAGAAAGCGGAAATACATACTTAACAAATAATAATGTATCTGAGGTGGAGGGAGATAAAGCCTGCCGGCAGACAGACATGAATCGCGAACAGACGGATATATGGACATATCAGGCTGGTGGAGGTACCGTCGGCCGGCAGACAAAAACGCAAACATGTGGTCAGATGTATGGTAAGGTGGAGGGACATACTCGCCAGCCGTGGAACGTGAAACCGAACAATGGATATATGGACAGACCTATATCAGGCTGGTGGAGGTACCAGCCGGCCGCAGACAAAAACGCAGAACATGTGGTCAGATGTATGGAGGTGGAGAGATACTGCCGGCCGGCGGACACACGAAACGCGAACAGACGGATATATGGCCATATTATGCGAAGGTAGGTACACGGACCGACAGACAAAAACGCGAAAATATGGGAGGTGGAGGTGAGAGGTGGATTTGGATGTAATGGGATGTGGCGGGAGATACTGTCGGCGGCGGACATGTGAAACGCGAACCAGCAACGATATATGGACAAACCTATATCAGGCGAGTGAGGTCCCGCCGGCCGCAGACAAAAACGAGAACATGTGGTCAGATGTATGGGAGGTGGGAGGGGAGATACCCCGTCCCCCCACCGCAGACACACGAAACGGCAACAAACGGATTAGCCATATTATGGCGAAGGTAGGTAACAACCCGGGGCCGACCAGACAAAAACGCGAAAATATGGGAGGTGGAGGTGAGAGGTGGATTTATTGGATGTGGCGGGACATACTGTCGGCCGGCGGAAATGTGAAACGCGAACAGACGGATATATGGACATACCAATATCAGGCGGGTTGAGGTACTGCCGGCCGGCAGACAAAAGCGCGAACACGTGGTCAGATGTATGGGAGATGGAGGGACATACTGCCGGCCGGTGGACACATGAAACGCGAACAGACGGATATATGGATAACCTATATCCGGCGGGTTGAGGTAACGCCGGCCGGCAGACACAAAAACTCTAACAGTGGTCAGATGTATGGGAGATGGAGGGACATACTGCCGGCCGGTGGACACATGAAACGCGAACAGACGGATATATGGACATACCTATATCCGGCGGGTTGAGGTATCGCCGGCCGGCAGACAAAAACGCTAACATGTGGTCAGATGTATGGGAGGTGGAGGGACATACTGCCGGCCGGCAGACACATGAAACACGAACAGACGGATATATGGACATACCTATATGTGGCAGCTGGAGGTATAACCAGATTCAACTGTCACCTGGTCACATACAAAATGGCAAAGACATATGTGAATGCCAAACCAGGTCTCCAGTCGGAATTCCGGTAAGGATGAACCCCGACCGTTAAATTACCTATCGCATACTCCACCTGCCACCCACTATAAGATGTGGTAGGCAATCAGATGATTAGGGTAAAATAGTAATATGATGAACAATATAAATAAACAACATGTATAGAATGATAACATTACAGTATGTGAAACCTGTATACAATGATAAAAATCAGATCTTCCGATACAAGCTGGTTTCGTGGAGAAAGCTAAACAAATCTTCAATGTTCTCCACTTAGAATAACTCTGCAAGTGAAGTAACATTGAAGTGTTTGCGTCGAATATCGGCAAAGTCGATACAGTCCAGTAGGATGTCAGATATAATGGAGATACCGCCGGCCGGCAGACACATGAAACGCGAACAGACGGATATATGGACATACCTATATCAGGAGGGTTGAGGTACCGCCGGCCGGCAGACAAAAACGCGAACATGTGGTCAGATGTATGGGTGGTGGAGGGAGATACCGCTGGCTGGCGGACAACATGTGGTCAGATGTATGGGTGGTGGAGGGAGATACCGCTGGCTGGCGGACACATGAAACAGGAACAGACAGATATATGGACGTACCTATATTAGGTGGAGGTACGTACCGCCAGCCGGCAGACAAAAAACGCGAACATGTCAGATATTATTGGAATAGAATAGAATGGTGCTTAACGGCCCATCAACACAAAAGAGTATCATTTAGGGACAAGCAATGTAGATGAAGAATAAAACTAATAGTAAAATAGCATGTAAGATATGGTAGGCAATCAGATGATTAGGGTAAACAAATAGTAATATGATGAACAATATAAATGAACAACATGTATACAATGATAACATTATAGTATGTGAAACATGTATACAATGATAAAAATCAGATCTTCCGACACAAGAATGGGTGGTTTCGTGGAGAAAGCTAAACAAATCTTCAATGTTCTCCACCTAGAATAACTCCGCAAGTGAAGTAACATTGAAGTGTTTGCGTCGAATATCGGCAAAGTCGATACAGTCCAGTAGGATGTCAGATATAATGGAGATACCGCCGGCCGGCAGACACATGAAACGCGAACAGACGGATATATGGACATACCTATATCAGGAGGGTTGAGGTACCGCCGGCCGGCAGACAAAAACGCGAACATGTGGTCAGATGTACGGGTGGTGGAGGGAGATACCGCCGGCCGGCGGAGACGTGAAACGGACATATCTATATCAGGAGGGTTGAGGTACCGCCGGCCGGCAGATAAAAACGTGAACATGTGGTCAGATGTATGGGTGATGGAGGGAGATACCGCCGGCCGGTGGAGACATGAAAGGGACATATCTATATCAGGAGGGTTGAGGTACCGCCGGCCGGCAGATAAAAACGTGAACATGTGGTCAGATGTATGGGTGTGGAGGAAAGATCGGCTGGCTGAGTATGTGGTGGGGGAGATACCGCTGGCTGGCGGACACGTGAAACAGGAACAGACAGATATATGGACGTACCTATATTAGGTGGAGGTACGTACCGCCAGCCGGCAGACAAAAAACGCGAACATGTCAGATATTATTGGAATAGAATAGAATGGTGCTTAACGGCCCATCAACACAAAAGAGTATCATTTAGGGACAAGCAATGTAGATGAAGAATAAAACTAATAGTAAAATAGCATGTAAGATGTGGTAGGCAATCAGATGATTAGGGTAAACAAATAGTAATATGATGAACAATATAAATGAACAACATGATAACATTATAGTATGTGAAACATGTATACAATGATAAAAATCAGATCTTCCGACACAAGCTGGTTTCGTGGAGAAAGCTAAACAAATCTTCAATGTTCTCCACCTAGAATAACTCCGCAAGTGAAGTAACATTGAAGTGTTTGCGTCGAATATCGGCAAAGTCGATACAGTCCAGTAGGATGTCAAGACATATTGGAGATACCGCCGGGCGGCAGACACATTAAACGCGAACAGATGGATATATGGACATACCTATATCAGGTGGGTGGAGGTACCGCCAGCCGGCAGACAAAAATGTGAACATGTGGTCAGATGTATGGGAGGTGGAGGGAGATACAGCCGGCCGGCGGACACGTGAAACGCGAAGAGACAGATATATGGACATACCTATATAAGGCTGGTGGAGGTATGGACGGCCGGCAGACAAAAACGCGAACGTGTGCTCAGATGTATGGGAGGTGGAGGGACATACTGTCGGCCGGCGGGCATGTGAAACGCGAACAGACGGATATCAGGCGGGTTGAGGTACCGCCGGCCGGCAGACAAAAACGCGAACATGTGGTCAGATGTATGGGAGGTGGAGGGACATACTGCCGGCCGGTGGACACGTGAAACGCGAACAAATCGATATATGGACATACCTATATCAGGCTGG
This sequence comes from Conchocele bisecta, assembly GCA_029237695.1. Taxonomy (NCBI): domain Eukaryota; kingdom Metazoa; phylum Mollusca; class Bivalvia; order Lucinida; family Thyasiridae; genus Conchocele; species Conchocele bisecta. The sequence continues at coordinate 43,983,162 of CM055270.1, read as the reverse complement.
TGGAGGTAACGCCGGCCGGCCGACAAAAATACAAACATGTGGTCAGATGTATGGGAGGAACATACTGCCGGCCGGGTGACACGTGAAACGCGAACAAATGGATAAATGGACATACCTATATCAGGCTGGTGGAGGTACCGCCGGCCGGCAGACAAAAACGCGAACATGTGGTCAGATGTATGGGAGGTGGAGGGAGATACCGCCGGCCGGCGGACACATGAAACGCGAAGAAACAGATATATGGACATACCTATATCAGGCTGGTGGAGGTACCGCCGGCCGGCAGACAAAAACGCGAACATGTGGTCAGATGTATGGGAGGTGGAGGGAGATACCGCCGGCCGGCGGACACATGAAACGCGAGGAGACAGATATATGGACACACTTATATCAGATGGGTGGAGGTACCGCCGGCTGGCAGACAAAAGAGCGAACATGTGGTCAGATGTATGGGAGGTGGAGGGAGATACCGCCAGCCGGCGGACACATGAAACGCGAGGAGACAGATATATGGACACACTTATATCAGATGGGTGGAGGTACCGCCGGCTGGCAGACAAAAGAGCGAACATGTGGTCAGATGTATGGGAGGTGGAGGGAGATACCGCCGACCGGCGGACACACGAAATGCAAACAGACGGATATATGGCCATATTATGTGAAGCTAGGTACCAAAGGCCGACAGACAAAAACGCGAAAATATGGGAGGTGGAGGTGGGAGGTGGATTTATGGGATGTGGCGGGAGATACTGTCGGCCAGAGGACATATGAAACGCGAACAGACGGATATATGGAGATACCTATCTCAGGCGGGTTGAGGTACCGCCGGCCGGCAGACAAAAACGCGAACATGTGGTCAGATGTATGGGAGGTGGAGGGACATACTGCCAGCCGGTGAACACGTGAAACGCGAACAAATGGATATATGGACATACCTATATCAGGCTGGTGGCGGTACCGACGGCCAGCAGACAAAAACGCGAACGTGTGGTCAGATGTATGGGAGGTGGAGGGACATACTGTCGGCCGGCGGACATGTGAAACGCGAACAGACGGATATATGGACATACCTATATCAGGCAGTTTGAGGTACCGCCGGCCGGCAGAAAAAACGCGAACATGTGGTCGGATGTATGGGAGGCGGAGGGACATACTGCCGGCCGGTGGACACGTGAAACGCGAACAAATGGATATATGGACATACCTATATCAGGCTGGTGGAGGTACCGACGGCCAGCAGACAAAAACGCGAACGTGTGGTCAGATGTATGGGAGGTGGAGGGACATACTGTCGGCCGGCGGACATGTGAAACGCGAACAGACGGATATATGGACATACCTATATCAGGCGGTTTGAGGTACCGCCGGCCGGCAGAAAAAACGCGAACATGTGGTCGGATGTATGGGAGGGACATACTGCCGGCCGGTGGACACGTGAAACGCGAACAAATGGATATATGGACATACCTATATTAGGCTGGTGGAGGTAACGCCGGCCGGCAGACAAAAACGCGAACATGTGGTAAGATGTATGGGAGGTGGAGGGAGATACCGCCGGCCGGCAGACACACGAAACGCGAACATACGGATATATGGCCATATTATGCGAAGGTAGGTACCATCGGCCGACAGACAAAAACGCGAAAATATGGGAGGTGGAGGTTGGAGGTGGATTTATGGGATGTGGCGGGAGATACTGTCGGCCGGATATATGGACATATATGGAAGAGACATATATGGACATACCTATATCAGATGGGTGGAGGTACTGCCGGCCGGCAGACAAAAGAGCGAACATGTGGTCAGATGTATGGGAGGTGGAGGGAGATACCGCCGGCCGGCGGACACACGAAACGCGAACAGACGGATATATGGCCATATTATGCGAAGGTAGGTACATGTACCACCGGCCGACAGACAAAAACGCGAAAATATGGGAGGTGGAGGCGAGAGGTGGATTTATGTGATGTGGAGGGAGATACTGTCGGCCGGCGGACATGTGAAACGCGAACAGACGGATATATGGACATACCTATATCAGGCGGGATGAGGTACCTCTGGCCGGCAGACAAAAACGCCAACATGTGGTCAGATGTATGGGAGGTGGAGGGACATACTGCCAGCCGGTGGACACGTGAAACGCGAACAAATGGATATATGGACATACCTATATCAGACCGGTGGAGGTAACGCCGGCCGGCAGACAAAAACGCGAACATGTGGTCAGATGTATGGGAGGTGGAGGGAGATACCGCCGGCCAGCAGACACGAAACGCGAACAGACAGATATATGGCCTTATTATGCGAAGGTAGGTACCACCGGCCGACAGACAAAAACGCGAAAATATGGGAGGTGGAGGTGGGAGGTGGATTTATGGGATGTGGCGGGAGATACTGCCGGCCGGCGGACACGTGAAGCGCGAAGAGACAGATATATGGACATACCTATATCAGATGGGTGGAGGTACCGCCGGCCGGCAGACAAAAGAGCGAACATGTGGTCAGATGTATGGGAGGTGGAGGGAGATACCGCCGGCCGGCAGACACGAAACGCGAACAGACGGATATATGGCCATATTATGCGAAGGTAGGTACCACCGGCCGACAGATAAAAACGCGAAAATTTGGGAGGTGGAGGTGGGAGGTGGATTTATGGGATGTGGCGGGAGATACTGTCGGCCGGCGGACATGTGAAACGCGAACAGACGAATATATAGACATACCTTTATCTGGCTGGTGGAGGTACCGCCGGCCGGCAGACAAAATGCGAACATGTGGTCAGATGTATGGGAGGTGGAGGGACATACTGCGGCCGGTGGACAGTGAATCGCGAACAGACGTATATATGGACATAACCTATATAGTGGCTGGTGGAGGTACCGCCGGCCGGCAGACAAAATGCGAACATGTGGTCAGATGTATGGGAGGTGGAGGGACATACTGCCGGCCGGTGGACACGTGAATCACGAACAGACGGATATATGAACATACCTATATAGGGCTGGTGGAGGTACTGCCGGCCGACAGATAAAAACGCGAACACGTGGTCCGATGTATGGGAGGTGGAGGGACATACTGCCGGCCGATTGACACGTGAAACGCGAACAGACGGATATACGGACATATCTATATCCGGCGGGTCGAGGTATCGTTGGCCGGCAGACAAAAACACTAACATGTGGTCAGATGTATGGGAGGTGGAGGGACATACTGCCGGCCTGCAGACACATGAAACGCGAACAGACGGATATATGGACATACCTGGGCGGCTGGAGGTACCGCCGGCCGGCAGACAAAAACGCGAACATGTGGTCAGATATATTTAACGGCCTATCAATAGCTAAGGTCATGTAAGGCCGGGCATTTTAACCTGCTGCATTGGGGGGGAAAATTCCAAAATCAGAACGGAATATTTACATCGAGATAAAATATATTCAGCCCTGAAATTAGAATAACCCGACCTGATGTCAGGTCCATGCCACACCAGTCACTTGGCCCCTTCCCCTACAATAGGATTACGAATAAGCGTAATACTCACATAAGGGGTATAACCAGATTCAACTGTTACATACAAAATGGCAAAGACGTATGTGAATGCCAAACCAGGTCTCCAGTCGGAATTCTTACCTATCGCATACTCCCACCTGCCACCCACTATTAGATGTGGTAGGCAATCAGATGATTAGGGTAAAATAGTAATATGATGAACAATATAAATGAACAACATGTATAGAATGATAACATTATAGTATGTGAACATGTATACAATGATAAAAATCAGATCTTCCGATACAAGCTGGTTTCGTGGAGAAAGCTAAACAAATCTTCAATGTTCTCCACCTAGAATACATGTAACTCCGCAAGTGAAGTAACATTGAAGTGTTTGCGTCGAATATCGGTAAAGTCGATACAGTCCAGTAGGATGTCAGATATATTGGAGATACCGCCGGCCGGCAGACACATGAAACGCGAACAGACGGATATATGGACATACCTATATCAGGAGGGTTGAGGTACCGCCGGCCGGCAGATAAAAACGCGTACATGTGGTCAGATGTATGGGTGGTGGAGGGAGATACCGCCGGCCGGCGGACACGTGAAACAGGGACAGATATATGGACCTACCTATATTAGGTGGAGGTACGTACCGCCGGCCGGCAGACAAAAAACGTGAACATGTCAGATATTATTGGAATACAACAGAATGGTGCCTAACGGCCCATCAACACAAAAGAGTATCATTTAGGGACAAGCAATGTAGATAAAGAATAAAACTAATAGTAAAATAGCATGTAAGATGTGGTAGGCAATCAGATGATTAGGGTAAAAATAGTAATATGATGAACAATATAAATGAACAACATGTATAGAATGATAACATTATAGTATGTGAAACATGTATACAATGATAAAAATCAGATCTTCCGATACAAGCTGGTTTCGTGGAGAAAGCTAAACAAATCTTCAATGTTCTCCACCTAGAACAACTCTGCAAGTGAAGTAACATTGAAGTGTAACACGATCAGACGCATATATGGACATACCTATATGATGCGGAGGGAGGTACCGCCACCAACATTATTAATGTAACAGAATTTACATACCGGGCATCTGTTGTCTTCACTGCTGGCCTGCAAACTGACTCGGGTGTATATGGTCTGTAACAATAGAACATGGCCAGATTAATCCCCAGGCAAGTGTGTCCCTATGTCATTGTCAGGTGAACACATGTCAGTGGATTACATCCCTGGGGTATATATGTAATTTCTTTGCCAGGTGTGTTTAGCTACAATACAATAGGTAATTCATTGCTCACAGTCAAATGCTCCATACAAGTCACTGGTGGGTGGGCAGATTAGTGAATGTGCTTGGGAAATTTGGGCTTTGGCCATTGCAGACCCAAACACAATTTGCTCAGGGTCTGCACTGTTTTCCATTTTAGATAGTGAAACACATATCTTAATCTTGACAAGAAATAAAACATACTTCCCAGGCTGCAGGAGAGTGTACTAGCAGATCAGGAGCTAGACTGGCTACAAATACCTGAAGCCCAGTTTCACATTTCACCAGATTTCATAATCCCACAGAAAGGGCATTGTAGTGCAGAAGCAATTGAATGTAAATACAATTACAGGTATTCTCATTGAGAAAGTTAGACCAAATTAGTTGAAACCAGTGTAGTCCAAGATTGTGTATTTGCACAGTCTGATGATCGACGTCTACACTATTTGCCATACATACGATATACCATAATATGTCCCGTTTTTCAAACGGGCGTATAAAACGTGTGTAACATCGAGAGTTAATGTGATTTGATTCAATGGTGTAATGGCTTGTCAACAACTAAGGTCCTTTTAAGCCGGGTCAATGGGGTCGAATCCCATACATTACCTGATATGTTACCTGTTGTGATTGGGGGGAGGGGGATAAATCCCAAAATCAGAACTGAATATTTACATAAACAAGAATTCCGCCACAGAAGCGGTGTCGCGCCTGCCGAGGCATTTGATTATAATATGATAACGTGCATGTGCTAAAGTAAGCATCACAAAAGCTATCATGGACGTGCATGCTTTATACACAAAAGAAAGTTTGAGGTTGAAGAAACTTTTTGACATAAAACTGACTAAGTGTTTCCACAATCACGCGAAGGTTAAAATGTCAACGTCGTGTTCGTGGTGGCATGAGTGTGTTTCAAATGCTCGCATGTATCAAGTATACAAATATTGAAGCAATCCATGAAGTAATATTAAAGTTACATGATGATGTGAAGTTTATGACACAAACATAGATATGTGAACGACGTTTACTTTGGGATGAAAGTGGGGTGGGGATTGTGTGCCAGGGCTCACACAGACTTTTTTTTCTTTGTGCCAACACTTTCGCCAAATAAAAAAAATTGCAGCCATTTTAGTGAAGTTGGAGCCAAATTTTAAGCCAGCTTCAAAATCAAATATTTCACCATCTTAGTTTTTCAGAGACCGTTTCAAGAGACTTAAAGTGTTTGTCTCAGATGGTATCTCCGAAGATGCATTTCACAACAATTAAGAGTGCCGTAAGTCACAAAATACGCCCATCGAAGATGGGCCAGACAGCAAAGATGCAGAAATGTGAAGCTGTCACCAAGGCAAGAAACATTAATGAGAATTTGAAACTCTATAGCATTATTTCTTCCTCTCGTTGTGCTAAACAGGTATACTAATTTAGGTAGAGATGTATAAAGTAGAAATTATATAGAATTGGATACAAAAATGTGGAAAAACTGGCCAAGTTTAAAAGGTGAAAATTTTGTTAAAAAATATTTTTCTGGCATAAAAACACCAAGGTGCACATCTTCAATATGAGTAGAAGACGTGTGTATAGTTTCAGATCGAATGACGGAATGGTTTCAGAGGAGTTGTGTACACAAACTATGTACCCTATATAGAATTGTATACAAAAATGTAGAAAAAATGGCTAAGCTAAACAGGTGATATTTTTGTTAAAAAATATTTTTTCGGCATAAAAACACATCTTAAATATGTATAGAAGACGTATGTATAGTTTTAGATCGATCGACTGAACGGTTTCAGAGGAGTTGTGTACACAAACTCTGTACCCTATATAGAATTGTATTTTTTGGGCAGAAAAAAACCAAGGTGCACATCTTCAATATGTGTAGAAGACGTGTGTATAGTTTCAGATCAATTGACTACGGTTTCAGAGGAGTTGTGTACACAAACTATGCACTTTTTCTGGCCACCGTCCGCCCCGCGGTAAAACATAATACATACCGTTTTTTTAAAACGGTTGTATAAAAACAGTTGATATACATCAATGAATACCATCGCAACCACAGGTTGAATTAACGGACCGAGGTCTATAAATACATTAACTATACCTAAAAGCATTAATAAGTGAAAATAAATAAGCTATACAAAATTCTTTACTCCCTCCTATACACGGTACTGTGTATAGGAGGGAGTAAAGAATTTGTTTAGCTTATTTTTTTCCCACTTATTAATGTTTTTAGGTTTACGAGAAGAAGACGTTTGAAATCTCTAATAAAATGATGACCTTTGTTGACCTTTCAGCGGCCATCTTGGATGACCCCTCCGGCCCCGCCCATTTTAACACATCTGAAACAACGATGACTACCGATCATTTTTGCCAAGTTTTGTTGAAATCTGTCTGGCAGTTCGTGAGAAAAATATTTTTAAGAGTTTTACCTACTTTTCCACGGCGGCCATCTTGTATTATGCGACGACCTCCAATTTCACAAATCTGACGTGCCGCGACCCATATATCATCTCTGTGAAGTTTGACCAACATTGACCCAGCGATTCAGGAAAAGAAGACGTTTGAAATTGACACAGGACGAACGACGACAGATGACGGACGAAAAACGGTACCAATAGCTAACTTGAGCCTTTGGCTCCGGTGAGCTAAAAATAAACCCCAAAAGTCTGCTTCAAAATGATATATCAGATACATTAACATGCTTGTGAAGTAGATTAGTACATCAATTGACCAGGTTCTGCAAAAAAACAGTATCTATTGCATAAAGCATCCGAATTACGCCGCGCATGTATATCTCTTGATTTATTGTGGTTAAACCTCAAACCTGGACCTTGATGGAAATGAGCTTAATACTATGGAGTTTGTGATCGCTGAAGTTACAGATTCGACAATCAGTCAGCGAAACATCCATCATGCATCTACTCAACACTAACTCAAGCAGATATTCCTGCGCCGTGTAGTCAAAAGTAGTCGGTAAATAAACTAGATGTTTTCGGCCATAGTTACTGTTTTCTTGTAGAAACTCATCAATTGAAGTATTCATCTACCCCACAAGCCTGTTAGTGTATTCGTGACATCATCTTCAAGCATACTTTGGGGTTTTTCTTTTGAAAACATTATGAACACGTTATTCACGGGACGTAGCTTTAATTCCAACCGCTGGCTTTTTCATCTACCACCAGCATGCAGTACCATAGCCAGGATGAAGCAATCTGTCATTTTGCAGAATTTAAGAATTAAACAAATCCCCAGGTTGGTGGCGGGGAGAATGCTCCCCGATGCCCATATCGGGTTCTTGGTTCGCCTTGTCTGGTTTTTATATGTAAAACAGTGGGGTTCACACAAACACAAACCCCAAAAACACCCCAAATACAGTCTAAAAAATTACAGGTAAATACACTACAAATACACCCTAGTGTCAAATAGTAGTGTAAATCATATATTGACACAAAACACAGCATATACTTGACAAATGTAGTGAAAACAAAAGGGTAAAATTGGCCATATTTCCGATTAATGCAAATTGTGTCATTGTCAGATCCTGCAGAAATCATCAACGCATGTGGGAAATGCGGACAAATATAGTTTAGAACGTACAAAAAAATGCCACACTGGCAAATACACCCTCAAACATTTCAGTGTATGCATCTCATTATGTTATCAGACTTTGTATAACCTATTTCACGTATCAGTGTAGACCCTGACCTATATTATTTTCCGCCCTTTTTGGGATACTTGTATATCATACTAAAATGCCCAACAAGTATGCTACAAATACACCCTCAAACGTAGACTAACAGTGTGTGCATTGGCTTACCTCATCAGACGTTAAATATCACTGATATATCCTATCAGAATATGTCCGTATAGAACCTGATCCATCTCCCCATCCCGCTCCTTTCGAGATGGATACATGTATGCTACATTTTGGATATGTACAGGTGATGAGTACATGACTACTGTACAGTATTTTAGTTGAATTAATTTCAGATTGATTATTGCTGCCAATGTTACAGCGACCATAATGGAAATGAGGACGGTGATCAGAACCTAAGCTGGTTACAACTGTAATTTTGACAAGTATACGATTTTCCCAGGAGGTTAACTTCACTTTCTCATTTAGTCCAGGGGCCCGTTTCACTAACAAACTAAGCAAGTACTTTTGTCATAAGTTATAACTCAAGTCCGGAGTACGTGCTTAGTCCGTTTCACAAAACATCTTAGCAAGAACGACAATCAAAATTTACGATGGAAAATTAAGACAGGTAGCCAGCAGTCTTAAGTTATAATTTAAATATTTAAGACGGAACTTATGAAATAAACAAAGAAGGCTGCCCCATGTGAGACGAGGTGGAGAAATCAATTCACTGACAGCAGGTAAATGTTCACTTCATACGTACTATTTTAGCAATTATCTGCCATATAAACCATATATGCTTACATATACATGTAGATGGCCACACCTGTGCTAGTTACCCGTGTATTGCTATTTGTGATGCAGGTCATTGCATTACCAGTACATGTATTATTCATTTTTAAAAATAATCTCATGTAGAATATAACTTTTATCTCAATATTCCGACGCCATTGAATACATGTGGATATATTTATTGCCAACTAGTGAACCTTATACTGTAATATAAACTGGCATATGACATGAAACAGCAACAAAAGAAGCAATTAACAATGATGATGTAGGTCATTGCATTACCAGTATTCGGTATGCCCAGTTATCGACAACATTTACAAATTACTGTAGATCCAGATGAGCCAGCTCGTAACGAACCATCTGTATGCTGTCTGTCTGTCGGTCGGTGTCGATCAGTCGGTCGTATCAGTCGGTGTTGGTCAGTTGGTGTTTGTCGGTGTCAGTCGGTCGGTGTCGGTCAGTCGGTGCCGGTCGGTTGGTGTCGGTCGGGTCAGTGTCGGTCGGTTGGTGTCGGTCGGTCGGTCGGTCGGTGTCGGTCAGTCGGGTTGGGTCGGTCGGTTGCCCTGCCCTGGCCTGCTCAGTATGCAACTGGATGGTCGGTCTGGACGAAGTTGCATTACACTGCTTAGGGGGCATATTCAGTGTTTACAAACAGGAATGACCCTTAATAAATAAGAAACAATAGGCTTAAGTGGTACGGTACGACAGGAACGAGTTTTTAGGACCGAACCAATCCCCTAGACTTCATGGATAACGAGGACCTAATATCTAAATGCAGGCTGTCTCATGATCTTATTCTACAAGTATGTGACATTGCACATGCTAACATTATAAGATCAACCCTGAGATCACACAGTCTGCCAGTGTCATTGCAAGTGTTGACTGCATTGCGATTTTACGCAACTGGTAGTTTCCTATATATAGCGGTTACTGGAGATGTACACAACATTAGCAAAGCAAGTGTTTCTAGAAAGTGGTGTATAACTTTTGCGGACAGTGTATTGGCGTGTTAGCCTGTGTTTCGTTTCTGATAAGGGGATACCTAGTTTTCAGACTAGATAGAAACAGTCCTGACGCATTTAACAACAATTTCAGACCCGTTCTATGCTGAATGCATGCATGTGCAAGTTAATCCATTGCTATACTGGTCAACATGTTCAGGGACAATCCTTTATGTGTGACACTGACTCAAACAGTGCATCATTCCTCCATGTAATCAACAAATTACCTGTTCAAATAAATCTAATATGTCATTTGGTAGTTGTATCAGATACATCCACATCTGACCGGGCATACCATTAATCATCGACAGTACACATGTTCTGCTGCATGACTCTGTAACGTGATTTTTGAGTTAATGAGGTACATTGTAATCTAAGTAAAATTTCAAAATGGTCGAACTACCATTTTATTGGAATGTAAAAATAAAAGCATTGTTAATTGGTAATTGGTAATTGGTAATATTCTACATGAACATGAGATTATTTTTAAAAATGAATAATATTCAACATTAGGCCTGCAATTCCGTTATTTTAGATGTCAAAACACATAAATGGAAAGTAAAGTCTGGAAAGTAAAGTCATCATAAAAATAAAAGCCCCGAGCGGGATTCGAACCCGCGTGGCACATACCAAAGCTGTAAACAACAACTAAGTTGTAACTTATGACGGACTTGTTATGACCATCTTAAGTTTGTTTTTGTGAAACCAAATAACGCAATGACCTTAAGTCGTTCATCAACTTTTGTCATAAGTTATAACTTAAGTTCGAACTTATGAACAAACTTAAGATTTGTTAGTGAAACGGGCCCCAGGAATCTATTCATGTACATGTACATGTGTGTATCAGTATATTGACTAATAAAATGATTACTGTTCTCCATTTAGTCCGCAAATCTAACTGCGAGTTATTCATGTACATAGTTATTCCAGATTATCAGGATATATACTGTTCGAAGAATATACTTATAGAATGTTCATATGTGGCTGTGACTGGAGAAATTGGGCTTATGGCTTTGCGACCAGTGTATGTCCAGATCAGCCGATGTATCCGCAGAGTCTGATCAGGATCAGCACTGTTCGCCATTCCTTTGATGATACATGAGTTAACCATTATAATTCGTTATCAGGCTACAGGAGTCTGCTGTTTGGTCAGGAGCTACACTTGCGGGGCATTTTAGTAAAACATACAAGTATTCCAAAACTGGCGGAAAATAATAAAGACCAGGGTCTACACCGATACGTAAAACAGGTTATACAAATTCTGATAACGTAAGGAGAGCATACACTGATATGTTTAAGGGTGTATTTGTGGCATATTTATATAGGTTAAACTATATTTGCATGTATTTCCCATATGATTGGTGATTCAATGTGAATTAATCGAATAGATGGCCAATTTAACTGATTTTTTTTTCGCTACATATGTCAATTATATGATGTGTTTTCTGTCAATATTAGTTGCAGCTTGTAACTTTGTGACCCTCCCGTACCGTACGCACCAGAGTTACAGTTCCTCCCATAGCATTCCCCTGCAGAGTAGCGAATCAGATCTGATTCGCACTTCAAATGTTAATTATGAGCAATTTTGTGTATTTTTGATATGAAGTAAATGTAAGTATTATGAAACTAGCATATTACATTCATTATTTCATAAATTTACCAATGCACAAGACATATAAGTAAATTTAAGCTAGACCCAATGAATACCAGCCAAAACTCACATGAAATATTTTTGTTGGACCCTAGTTTCAAAGTAGACAAAATTGTATTGCCTGGATATTTTGCAAGGATAAACACTACTTTAGAAGTATTAGTTTATATCAGTTTCCTAATTCTAACACAGATTTCAATTGAAAGATATTTTAAAATTTTCATAATCACTATCTAAAGTGCGAATCAGATCTGATTCGCCACTCTGCAGGGGAATGCTATGGGAGGAACTGACACACTTGTTACACTGTAACAAAATGGGCACTTCCGGCCAGTTGGTATCTTTTTGTGCAATATATGCTACTTAATATTCTGACACTATCTATTGTGTATTTGTAGTATATTTATATGTATTTAGTCTATATTTGGGTGTTTTGTGTAACCGCTGGCGTGGTAATATTGAAGCGACCCAGCAAGCGAAGCATCCTTATACACACCACAGGTGATTCTAGCATGTCTTGGATGGTCAATTATTGTGTGTATATACATGAAACACCTTTCTAAACAATGTACAAAACAATTCAAATGCGCACGGATGTAATAATAATAGTACTTAGAAAGGTATAAAACTCCCATTCGCCACCGTTGTCAGAGCAGTCACACGATGTTGTCTTCCCGAACTTGCCTATACAAAGCATTACAGCGTGTCAAAACGGCTGTTTGGGGTGGGTTTTCAGCATAGATTTTACAGTTGCTAATACATTAACATAAATCTGAAAGATTTTGAGTATAAACTGCACTAAAAACGCATCTCACTAACCTAAATTCGCTTTTTGAAATCAAACCCGTTCAATTCCTGATTAACAAGAGCTGTAGGAGAACAGCATAGCTCGACTACAAGGGTTGTCGATGTATACATAGCTTGACAAACAAGGTGGCCGCGGCCTGCATAAAAACCTTAACCAAGGTGGACTAAAAACCTTAACCAAGGGAAATTAAATAAGTAATTCAAGGTTAAATGTATGTCAATGTCAGATATAGGTCAGGGGCTATTGATGTACATGTACATCACTAGGAGATGAAGTTTTCCAAGTTTATGGTTGTCTGGTATGGGCCCAGGGAGTATTCCATATACAAGCTTGACTAAAAACCTTAACCAAGGGGAAATAACTAAGTAATCCAAGGGTAAAAGTAGGTCAAGGTCAAACATAGGTCAGGGATTATTGATGTACATCACTACGAGATGAAGTTGTCGAAGTATGGTTGCTGTAGGCCCAGGAGTATTCCTTATACAAGCTTGACTATAAACCTTAACCAAGTTCGAGTACAAACCTTAACCAAGGGGAAATAACTAAGTAATTCAAGGTTAAATGTAGGTGAAGGTAAAATACAGGTCAGGGGTTATTGATGTACATCCCTATGAGAAATAGTTATCCATGTATGGTGTCTGTATGCACAATAGTATTCCATCTACAAGCTTGACTAAAAACCTTAACCAAGGTTGACTAAAAACCTTAAACAAGGGGAATTAACTAAGTAATTGAAGAAATGTAGGTCAAGGTCAAATATAGATCAGGGGTTATTGATGTACATCCCTATGAGAAAAGGTTGTCCAAGTATGGTGTCCAAGTATGGTGTCTGTATGCACAATAGTATTCCATGTACAAGCTTGACTAAAAATCGTAACCAAGGTTGACTAAAAACCTTAACCAAGGGGAATTAACTAAGTAATTCAAGGTTAAATGTAGGTCAAGGTCAAATATAGGTCAGGGGTTGTTGATGTACATCACTAGGAGATGAAGTTGTCCAAGTATGGTTGGTGTAGGGCCAGGAGTATTCCATCTACAAGCTTGACTAAAAACCTTAACCAAGGGGAATTAACTAAGTAATTCAAGAGGAAATGTAGGTGAAGGTCAAATATAGATCTGACAGGGGTTATTGATGTACATCCCTATGAGAAAAGGTTGTCCAAGTATGGTGTCTGTATGCAGAATAGTATTCCATGTACAAGCTTGACTAAAAACCTTAATCAAGGTTGACTAAAAACCGTAACCAAGGGGAATTAACTAAGTAATTCAAGGTTAAATGTAGGTCAAGGTCAAATATAGGCCAGGGGTTGTCGACGTACATCACTAGGAGATGAAGTTGTCCAAGTGTGGTTGGTGTATGGCCATTCTAGATTTAAGCTTTCCAAAGCATAATGCACTGAACGATACCATTGATAAAGATGAATATTTAGGAGAGAAGGTTTCTTTGGTATATCCAAAGGTAGATGTTTTAGTTAACTTGATTAAGGTTGAGAAATGGGGCTGTTATTTAATGAAAAAAGACTTAAGGCGGGCATACAGACAGTGGAGCCTATGTCCTGGTGAATATCATAAGGTGGGATATATGTATGATGGACACCTCATGTTTGCTACTGTTTTGAGTATGGCTTTGCGCTCAGCAGCGCAAATTTGTCAACGTGTTACAAACGCTGTGGCATATATGATGTTTGAATTGGGTGTTTGTTTGCTTAATTGTCTGGATGATTTAGTTTCGGCAGATGTGCCACATTTAGCTCAGGCAGCTTTCCTTACTTTGGAAAGTACATGTATATTGGAAAAATGTGGTCTTGAGGAGTCTAAAGAGAAGTCTTGTTCTGCTACACAGATTTTTGTGGGTGTCATGTTCGATACAATGGCAATGACCTTGGAAATTAATTACTCCTCAGAGGTTGCAAGAAATTGAGATTTTGATTGCGGAGTGGTTGCAATAGTGTTCGGCTACAAAAACGTGAGTTACAATCCTTAATAGGAAAACTCAGCTTTGTTAGCGCCTGCGTCAGACCTGGTAAGGTGTTCATTCAGAGATTGTTAACATTTCTGCAGTGAGGGAAATCTACAAGATACAATGGAATTTCTATGATGACTGTAGAGGAATGGTCCGAACCTGACAGTGTCTTATCGACGGATGTGTCATTGTTAGGTTGCGGCGGAATATGCAGAAATAATTTTTTTTTCACGCGGAATTTCCAAAAGCAATAACTGCCATGAATTTGCGCATCAATGCATTGGAAATGCTTACCATAGTAGTTGCCCTTAAGTTGTGGGGAACTCAGTTGAAGCGACAGAGAATTGTTGTTTTGTGTGATAACCAATCGCCATGCACTGTAATCAACAAAGGTTCAACTAGGCATGACTTTTTGCAACGATGTTTAAGGGAAATATGTTTTTTGTCTGCCATTTATGAATTTGAGTTGAGGGCAAAACATGTTAGGGTTCTTGATAATCGTTAGCAGATCATTTGAGTAGATGGAACACGGGGAATCATAGTACGGACTTTAATGAAGAATTTGGTGTGGGTGTGAAATTACATCAGATCTCTTCAACTTGTCAGATAAGTGGTAACGTCTCAGTACATTAATTTTATATATAACCTGTGAAATTGGGGATACAAGTTGTTTCTGCTAGGGTGAAGTAGACTCTAAAAGTAGATCTACAACAACAACAACATTGTGTGGCATAAATGGTAATTTCTTTGTGTGTATAATTTTCTTTTGTAGATTCTGATTTGAAGAAACTGAGATTGGATTTAAAGCTTTCTACAAAATATGCTTATGCAACTGGTACGTCAAAAAACTTACGGATTCAGTGGGAATCCTACTTACTTTTTTATTTACATTTTGGAGTATACCCGGTAGATCCAATGCCAGCATCCACAGAAACTCTGGCATTGTATGCACAATTTTTTAGCAGATCATTAAGATCTGTAGAATCAATCAGAAACTATATTAGTGGTGTACGTACGACAAATATGCTGCTAGGCATGGAGATTGATATTAACTGATTTTTGTTGAATTTGTCTTTGAAAGGTATTAATAGATTAAACCCACATTGTGTAAAGCAGGCTAGTCATATGACTACGGAAATTTTAGAAGGATTATATACTCATTTGGATATCTCTTTGATTGCTGATGCTTGTTTTTGGTGTCTCTGTTTATTTGCCTTTTTCCTGTTGACGCGTAAGTCCAACCTAGTGTTGGAGAACAAATCGATAAATCCAAAAGATATTTATTGAGAGAAGATATATCAGTCATAGATAAAGGTTTGGTTGTTAAAATTTGTTGGTCAAAAACACTTCAGTTTGGGGAGAGCTAGTCTTAGAAATACCGGTACCACTTTTGAAAACCAACACAATTCTTTGTCCAGTTACAGCTTATGAAAATCTGATTACCGTTAAGTTGCTGCCACTCGAAGGTGGTAAGCCATTATTTTCTCTTTCAAAGAACAGGGCCAGGGCTCCAGATAAATAATTAGTAATTGAGTATTGTCACTCCATCATTTCTGAAGCAATTGGGTATTTCAATATTTTAATTGGGTAAAATAAAATCACACAACTGTTTACACATCAACAGACAGCAACTAGAAAAAGTCGATGGCGCGCCATCGCAATATACCCACTTTCCCCAAATGCTAAGTCCGAAAGGGGGAAGTAATCCATGATGGAGGGTCGGATAAAAAATCCGAATTCACTTTGCGCATGTGCACATGATAACGAAGCTACATAGCAAATATGAGGCGCGTAGGTATGAAGGTGAAAAAGTTTTTCGAGTTACAAGGAAAAAGGAAAAAATGGGAAATTCTGAGTCGGAAAGGGGGAGGTAATCGATGATGGAGGGTCGGATCAAAAATGGGAATTCACTTTGCGCATCTGCACATAACGAAGGTACATACTAAATATCAGGCGCGTAGGTATGAAGGTGAAAAAGTTTTTCGAGTTACAAGAAACGTGACGGACGTACGGACGGACGTACGGACGGACGTACGGACGTACGGACGGACGGACACCCGTGACGAAAACAATATACCCGTTTTTTTTTACAAAAAAAAGTGGGTATAATAAATTAGATAATATCATACACTGGCACATTTATACTGGCACTGGCGCGTAGGTATGAAGGTGAAAAAGTTTTTCGAGTTACGAGGGAAAAATGGGAAATTCTGAGTCCGAAAGGGGGAGATAATCCATGATGGAGGGTCGGATGAAAAATCCAAATTCACTTTGCGCATCTGCACATGATAACGAAGCTACATACCAAATATCAGGCGCGTAGGTATGAAGGTGAAAAAGTTTTTCGAGTTACGAGGAGAAAATGGGAAATTGTGAGTCCGAAAGGGGGAGATAATCCATGATGGAGGGTCGGATGAAAAAATCCAAATTCACTTTGCGCATCTGCACTGATAACGAAGCTACATACCAAATATCAGGCGCGTAGTAGAGGTGAAGGTGAAAAAAGTTTCGAGTTACGAGGAAAAAAATGGATTCTGAGTAGAGAGATAATCCATGATGGAGGGTCGGATGAAAAATCCAAATTCACTTTGCGCATCTGCACATGATAACGAAGGTACATACCAAATATCAGGCGCGTAGGTATGAAGGTGAAAAAGTTTTTCGAGTTACGAGAGGAAAATGGGTAAATTCTGAGTCCGAAAGGGGGAGATAATCCATGATGGAGGGTCGGATGAAAAATCCAAATTCACTTTGCGCATCTGCACATGATAACGAAGTACATACCAAATATCAGGCGTAGGTATGAAGGTGAAAAAGTGAGTTAACGAGGAGAAAATGGGAAATTGAGTCGAGGATTACTGATGGAGGGTCGGATGGGAAAAATCCAAATTCACTGCGATCCGCACTGACGAGTAATACCATATAGCGCGTAGGTGGAAGGTAAAAAGTTTTTCGGAGTTCGAGGAAAAAATGGAAATTCAGTTCGAGGGGGAGATAATCCATTTGTGGAGGGTCGATGAAAAATCCATCACTGCATCGCATGATAACGAAGCTACATACCAAAATATCAGGCGCGTAGGTATGAAGGTGAAAAAGTTTTTCGAGTTACAAGAAACGTGACGGACGTACGGACGGACGCGTACGGACGTACGGACGGACGGACACCCGTGACGAAAACAATATACCCGTTTTTTTTTACAAAAAAAGTGGGTATAATTATTGAACAGTTTGCTTCGAAATGAAAACATGTCTTGGAGACAATTTGAATGAAATACCAATTAACATGTGTTTAAATGGAAAATAAGAAAAATATGCTAATTTTGTGATATGTTTATCGTTTTCTGCAGCATGATAAAGGTACGACAAATTTGTTATTGCTTTTTGATACTCGCTACTTCTGATTTCAATTGGATTTTTGGCAATTTAATTTGGGTATTTACACAAATACGCAGCTTATCTGGAGCTCTGCAGGGCTATTACCTACGTACTATATGTTTCAATCTAAATTACGAACTATATTGCCAAAAATGGGGTTGGATCCTTCACTCTCAATTAGTCTTTTATTTCTTACTTTCACATGTGATTCACATATTTTAATTACAACAAGAAACGAGGCAAAGCCACGAAGGCCAGGTTTTTTCCAAGCATAGACACTTGGATAACATAATTATACCCACTTTTTGTAGACTAGATGGCTGTGGCCGGCATGTCACGCCTTGGGGCGAGGCATGGACACTAAAAAAAGAGATATAGTAGATGGAAAAACTTTAACCAAACAACTTTAACCGGACACACGGACGTACGGACGGACGTATGCCAAAATACCGACTATATCGCGCTTTCCGCAAGCGGGCGCGACAATGATGATAAACACCCATGTGAAGTATCAAGGTAATGGGTGAAGCAGTTGCAGAGATATAGTATAACAAAAAACTTTTAACCAAAAAACTTTAACCAGACACACGGACGTACGGACGTACGGACGTACGGACGGACGTATGCCAAAATGCCGATTATATCGCGCTTTCCGCAAGCGGGCGCGACAATGATGATAAACACCCATGTGAAGTATCAAGGTAATGGGTGAAGCAGTTGCAGAGATATAGTATAACAAAAAACTTTTAACCAAAAAAACTTTAACCAGACGTACGTTAAAAAGTTAACGTTGAAAATGGCTAAGTCAAATAAGTAGAAATAATAGGTCAAGGTAAAAAAAAATGGTTACATGTTGGATAGTTGTATGTGGTGGGCACCCCTTGGTTATGAAGCTGTGAAAGTTTGGTGGTCCTAGGTGGTACAGTACCAAAGAAATGGACTTAAACACGAAAACTTGACATTGATTGTGGACGCCGCCCGCTGCCCCGGCTTTCGCCAATCCAATCCACCTGGCTAAAAATGTAGAATACACAGCACAATTAAAACTAGCTGGAAAATTGATAGAGGAAGTGACATGCCTGCCATCATCCTCTTGCATATGTTCCCATATAGTCGAGGCAATCTCATGAAAGAGTTTTTGACGTACTGTAGTGGGCTACATGTGTGATAAATGTGTTCAGGATAACACAACTTGAAAAAGAAACATGTCAAGAGTGGCAAATATGTTGAAAACTGGAACAAATCAAGTGATGTACACTTTAATTATTTTTGACAACTGAAACATATCAGTTAAATTGTTTGAAATGATAAACAAGAGTTGTCAGAGGACAACGAAGCGCGCCCGGTGGCAGCAAAGGAACCGAGTGCACATTTGAACGTGGATTTGCCACAGCGCAGTAGAGGACCCTTGGAGCAATGCGTGTGTGAAATATGAAGCAAATCCAAGCAAGGAAACAGAAAATATAGGCCATTATTTACCCGAGCGACTGAGCGTTAAGGTTTCGAGATGCACAAAGTATGTGACCTTGACCCTGGGCTTAGAAGGGGCGGCACGGACGTGGATTTTCCACAGCGTAGTAGAGGACCCTTGGAGCAATGCGTGTGTGAAATATGAAGCAAATCCAAGCAAGGAAACAGAAAATATAGGCCATTATTTACCCGAGCGACTGAGCGTTAAGGTTTCGAGATGCACAAAGTATGTGACCTTGACCCTGGGCTTAGAAGGCGTGGCACGGACGTGGATTTGCCACAGCGCAGTAGAGGGCCCTTGGAGCAATGCGTGTATGAAATATGAAGCAA
Organism: Conchocele bisecta; assembly: GCA_029237695.1. Classification (NCBI taxonomy): domain Eukaryota; kingdom Metazoa; phylum Mollusca; class Bivalvia; order Lucinida; family Thyasiridae; genus Conchocele; species Conchocele bisecta. Next base: position 43,963,356 of record CM055270.1, on the reverse strand, counting down.
ATCCCAGCAAGGAAACAGAAAATATAGGCCATTATTTACCCCAGCGACTGAGCGTTAAGGTTTCGAGATGCACAAAGTATGTGACCTTGACCCTGGGCTTAGAAGGGGTGGCACGGAAGTGGATTTGCCACAGCGCAGTAGAGGACCCTTGGAGCAATGCGTGTATGAAATATGAAGCAAATCCAAGCAAGGAAACAGAAAATATAGGCCATTATTTACCCGAGCGACTGAGCGTTAAGGTTTCGAGATGCACAAAGTATGTGACCTTGACCCTGGGCTTAGAAGGGGTGGCACGGACGTGGATTTGCCACAGCGCAGTAGAGGACCCTTGGAGCAATGCGTGTATGAAATATGAAGCAAATCCAAGCAAGGAAGACAGACAGATGGACGGACGGACGGACGGACAGACAGACAGACGCCTATGACGCCGAGGGTATGCCATAAGCACGGCTTCCTTTGGAAGGCGCGCTAAAAAATGTGTGCTTTAAAATCCCACATCAGAACACTTATTTTATGACAAGCAACAGCCCACCATAGGTTTCTGAACCTATGTTACTATTTTTAGATATTCTAGGAAACCACAGGTCTGATTTTCAGAGAATTCCGAAGGAAAACATAAACGTCATACAACAACATGACACATTGCTTGAAGTGAAAATAAATAAAATGTTACTAAAAATATATCATTAGCCAGGTTTTTTGAAAAAAATCCAGGCTATTGGATTGGCGAAAGCCGGGCGGGCGGCAGGCGGGCGGCGGGCGGCGGGCGTCCACAATCAATGTTAAGTTTTCGTGTTTGAGTCCATTTCTTTGTTACTGTACTACCTAGGACCACCAAACTTTCACAGCTTCATAATCAAGGGGTGCCCACCACATATTACTATCCAACATGTTACTTTTTTTTTAACTTGACCCATTTTTTCCGCGCAGTCGTCTTAGCCATTTTCAATGTTAAGTTTTCGCGTTTACAATGTTAAGTTTTCGTGTTTGAGTCCATTTCTTTGTTACTGTACCACCTAGGACCACCAAACTTTCACAGCTTCATAATCAATGGGTGCCCTACATATTACTATCCAACATGTTACTTTTTTTTTAACTTGACCCATTTTTTCCGCGCAGTCGACTTAGCCATTTTCAATGTTAAGTTTTCGCGTTTACAATGTTAAGTTTTCGTGTTTGAGTCCATTTCTTTGTTACTGTATCACCTAGGACCACCAAACTTTCACAGCTTCATAATCAATGGGTGCCCACCACATATTACTATCCAACATGTTACTTTTTTTTTAACTTGACCCATTTTTTCCGCGCAGTCCAGTGAGTCCACCACATATTACTATCCACCACACCTGTTACATCTGTCTTAGGACAAAATCATTTCAATCTGAGAGTTAGCAAACACTTCATGAATATGTCACTAATACTAGTAGACTGAATTGTTAGCAAATCTACTTCTTTTGCTTCTTGGAAGGTTTTGATTTCTCATCTAGGATTTTCCTTTTCTTATTTTTTCCATCTTGCTCCTTCAGTGCTGCACTTAACTTACTCTGTCCGGTTTCAATCATCGCCTGCGCCACTTTAGCTGCCTGTAAGTCTTTCTTTTTCAAAGATGATGAATTTAGTGCAACAAATTTAACAAAAAAAGTTCTATTTTAACCAAAGAAAAAGCAACCTTTTGCTTACCCAAAAAATATATAGGAATTATAGGAATTTTGCCCAAAATATAGGATATTATAGGACATTTTGAAAAAGTCTGAAAAATATAGGAATTATAGGACCGCTGGAAGGGCTGCATAGGTATTACAAATTTCTGATTATTTACATTTTTTCCCAGACGCTCAAGTTATGGACGTCACTAACTCGTTACGTTACCTAGTTTAATGGGTTTCTGAACGATATGGCTACTCGAGTATTACTCCCGGGTACTAGACCCGATACCATCGAAATCATGCATACTCGTACTGCAGATGTTATTCAACATATCAAATCGCCTTAAACATGTTAATGGGTGTATTTAAATAGAACAGTGTATTCTTAAAAATGTTTCTATAATTATTTTCATCCATTCCTTTGCTCATTACATTCGTGTCTACCCTGGTCATGCTGATGTGTGAATAAGGCCGATACACGTTCCTCTTTTTTAGTTAGTGCTGACTACAAGTGTTTGTCACATTGCTTCTTACATTGTCAGTGGTATATTACATATATTATTCAGACAATGTTATTTTAAAACACCATTATGCCATAAACTTTGTATGCTCAAATTTTACACATCCCAGTTGATTTGTTTTTAACCCTTATCCCGCTAACCGCGACTACAGGTCATGCTGCACTTTACATGTTAGCAGTGCTTTACGCGACTACCGGTCGTGATTTGGGGAAGCCTTCTTTGAACCTCGTTTTCGTCATTTTGCTGTTCATAGATACATAACAGGGTTTACATTTAGCTTTCCAAGGGTCGAATGACGTATTTTATTGGAAAATTAACCAATCAAAGATGAAACATTATTCACATCACAGCGTTGAAAACGAAAATAGAATCGGAAATACCGGGGAAATACCATCCAAAAATGGCGGCTCGCACAGTTCAACAAAGGATTGATACAAACAAAGTTTTACACCGGATATTTGACGATAGCGACTATTCAGACAGTGACAGCGACTTAGAAGACAATATTGAAGCTGTTATTCGACATGCCAATCTTGTCAGAGAAGTTGACACAGAAAAATCGACGAGTGACATCAATGTCGAAGCCGATGAACAGAGTGGGTGGGGTAAAGTTGACAGCTCCCCGTTGTTGATGCCATTTATGGGCAATCCTAGTAAGTATTTCATTTTACAAATTAGCTGTCCTGATGCATCTTTGTTTACTGTAGAACAAATACACAGGGTTGACATCGATTGAAATAATAATAAAAAAGATACAGCCGTTTAAAGTAGGATACCCTTATTCCAACAGCTGATTAGCATTTCCAGGTAAACTTTCACAGCAGTGGCTGTGCTGATAAGTCATTTCCTTCACAGCGGGATAAGGGTTAAAAACTAACTAACTTGAGTAGCATACAAACCGATCGAATTTAACCTTATCTTGAAACTAAGACATGTAATGTTTACTGCAGCAGCCGCAATTCCAACTGTCAACAGTTTTAATGCCATAAAAGGTAGCTTAGTTAACCTTATAAGTGTGATGACAAAAAGTACTAAGTTTTTTGGACATATTTAACCCCAAGGCTCCAGATAAAGTGCGTATTTGCTTAAATACCCAATTAAAATTGCCAAAAACCCAATTGAAATCAGAAGTACATGTAGTGCGTATCAAAAAGCAATGAAAAATTTGTAGTATCTTTATCATGCTACAGAAAACAATAAACTCACCACAAATATAGCACATTTTTCTAATTTTTCCATGAAAACACATCTTGGTATTCATTACTCATTAGAATTGTCTCTGAGAGACAATTCTAATGACATGCCAAGACATGTTTTCATGCTCTGTTGATGTGTAAACAGTACTAGTGTGATTTTATTTTACCCAATTAAAATTTTGAAATACCCAATTTCTTCAGAAATGATGGAGTGGCAATACTCAATTACTAATTCCTTATCTGGAGCCTGTAACCCCCATGTACAAAACAAAGGATAAATCACATTTTGAATGAATGGTGATTTCCACATATTTCCTGTGGTGAATGAACTTCTGTGTTTTCCAGAGTTACCCCATCGAAAACGGCGGCGGTACAATTCGTGAAAGCAAGCACGCTACAGGGATCATACCAGTTATCCGGACAATCAGTTTATCGGACAAATGAAAATACCTGTTAATTAAACGCATTCATTTAAACCGATTTTGCAACGAACACATCTAAGTCTCTCAGGTGCTTGCTGTTTCCATGCCAGTGTAAAGAATATATCGCCAAGGTAAACATTTTAGTAAAATTTGCTGAAAACATTCCTCAACTCTGTCCACAAGTTGTTTACGTCAAAAGCCGCGCGGGGGCTTCCAATCGAGTACGCCCATTACGTCATTTCAGAGTTGTTTTATAAATATAATAAATTCTATAAATACCATGTTTTCCAAGAAGCGAATGATGATTGTTTTTTCTGCAAAACTACACAATGCTGTTTACACTGGTTTTCAGGCGATAAAATTATGATTTCAAGGTGAGAATACAAAGTTATAAAAGACGAGTATACATTTGTCCGGATAACTGATTGTCGATGTTAATTTTGGGGCAATCTTACGACTGATGATCTGACCCAATTTTAAGTGAGAACGATGGCACAGCTTGCTAAATAGTTTGCATGCTTTGAGAAAGCAAGAACTGTGAAAATTGTATGCCCGTAGCAGTCTGCGAAATTAGCCGGGTGTCCGATGCCCGAGACATGTAGAAATCGCGACGGACGTGTACATTTTTCAATCTCACATGCCCGACGGTCACCTGTTTTAAAAACGCATAAACGTAATAAAACTGGACAGTAGAAATGTTTTTTCTAAATTATTTAAAATTATGAATTGTTTACACCGGAATTGAAAGTCGTCTAGAAGCGAACAGGTGTAAATTCACGTTTTCGCTTACCGACATCTCGGCCCTATGACGAGTCGGCCGATCGATACCTCGGGTGCGGGTCAAAACGTACCCGATACATCGCCCCCGGTATGACTAGAATCCAAACCGGAGAGGACCGGAAAGGAGATTTCTGTTTCCTCGCCCCGGGTCGTTTCATCCTATTTTTTTTTGTAACAAACCTATGACGAATTGGCAATGTCCGCTGACGTAATTACTGATGTTTTAATTAGAGATTGGTAGTAGTGGACCGATAGTATCGATGCATCGATAGATCGAGGTACATATCTTCACTATACATGTATCGCGATACACTGCCAACTATAGATAGTTGACGATAGCTACATTGTAATTATTAACACATTTTCAATGATCGTGTTTTTGGTGCAAGAAAGAGGTAAATATTTGAAGTGAGTGAGTGAGTGAGTGAATAGGGTTTAACGTCCGCTTTTCTGACATAGAGGTACAAGCCTCAGGGAGTCTACACGCAGACGGGTCAACGGGGTCGTGTCCCGTATCCACCTGTCCGAGGGGGGTAAATCCCAACTTCAGAACTCAATATTTACAATCAAAATATATATTCAGTCCTGAAATTAGAACAACCTGATCTGGTGCCAGGCCCTCGCCACACCAGAATCATTTATCCCATCCCCTAAAAGTAATAGGATTAGCGCTAATCTTACTTTTATATATGGGGCATAGCCCGACTCAACTCTCACATACAAGAAAGCCAAAGATGTACATGAGGGCCAAATCCGGTATAGTGGGTTCCGGAAAGTATGAACCCAATCGTTAAGCCAGTTTAGTCGCCTTTTACGACAAGCAATGGCTACTGCAGCACTATTCTCAGGATCAGTTGATCCCGCCCCGGTGCCTGCACGGGGCAAATATTTGAAGTGATTTTTATAGGAACCTCTGGATTCGACATCCTAGGACATCGACAGTTTCTTTAACAATCATTAATGTGCACAAAAAAACACTTTATTGAACCGTTTGGCATGTGCACAGTTGATGGCATTTTTTTTATTAACTTCATATCAAACCGGAAGTTCGGAACACGAGCCGTGTCATGGGTTTTCACGACCATTTTTTTTCACTTCGGCAGCGTTACAGTAGAACTGGCCGTTTTTGGTGTAAAATTAAAGTGTAAAATTGTTGTTTAATGCTGCCTCTGTGTGTTCGTGTCCTTGTAGATTCATTTTGAATATATGTTCAACAATTCAATAAAAATAATAATAATAAAAAAAATTCAACTCCAAATCACAATGTTATTATCAATCAAATTGAGCTGCATCATTATTATTGAGTATTGTGTATTTAGCGATCTTTTTTTGAGACACTAGACTTTCAATCCTCCCCACCCAAGCGCCCTCCAACCCCTCACCACAGCCCCACCTCTTTCTGTCCACAGGCATTTTTTTTATTATTTGAAAACCGTCTGGAGGCCAATTAACTATGCAATATAACTAATTGATATATTTTGTATTAAAGAAAAGCTAGTAGAACATGCATACAACTAATTATAAACAGTGTTAAACACCACACAACAACTATGTATGGTACACAACTATGTATGGTATACTACTATACATTTAACCGCCAATAAGCGGGTAAAATTCTGCACAAATATATGGGCACCTAGAAGTTCATTCGGGCAAGTAAATTTTTCAAGCCCACTTGAAAAGTTTTTCGTGAAGAATAATATCTTAAAACAAGAAATGCGTTTGTCGAACGCGGATGCCACCTGCAGCATATTTGAGAAACTGGGGTCACTGGAATTACTGGAAACCTCTTATTTACCGAAAACCACCGAAATACCGGAAACCCCTGTAAATCACTATATAATACGGGCGACTCTTTGTCGCCCGCTTTATGTTACGCGTATATGAAAACTTACCATTAAAAGTGAAACTAGGTTGAACATATGATTGAAAGTGTAAAATTTGTTTTACCGTAAACCGATAAACCAAGCAGGAGGTGTTTTTACGACACGTGATATTACTAATACGGGCGACCAATAATTTGGCCCAAAGGGCCAACTGCTTCTAAAACAAGAGCTGTAGGAGAACAGCATAGCTCGACTACGAGGGTTGTCGATGTACACATAGCTTGACAAAGAAAGTGGCTGCGGCCTGCCTAAAAACCTTAACCAAGGTTGACTAAAAACATTAACCAAGGGAAATTAAGTAAGTAATTCAAGGTTAAATGTCAGATATAGGTCAGGGGTTATTGCTGAGTACATCACTAAGGAGATAAAGTTTCATTCCAAGTATGGTTAGCTGTATGGCCCTGGAGTCAATTCAAATATAAGACTTGAAGTAAAAAACCGTAACCAAGGGGAAGATAACTAAGTAATCCAAGGATAAAAGTAGGTCAAGGCTCAAATAAAGGATCAGGGATTATTGATGTACATCACTAGGACGATTAAATATTTTCCAAGTATGGTTGCTTGTTAGGTCCCAGGTAGTTTTCCATTCCATATACAAGCATTGAGTAAAAAACCGTAAACCAACGGGGAGAATAACTAAGTAATCCCAAGGAAAAAAATAAAAATGTAGGTCAAGGTCAAATATATAGGTCTGGGAATTATTGATGTACATCACTAGGAGATGAAGTTGTCCAAGTAATGGTTGATGTAGGCCCAGAAGTATTCCATATCAGCTTGACTATAAACATTAAGCAAGTAATTCAAGGTTAAATGTAGGTGAAGGTAAAATAAAGGTCAGGGGTTATTGATGTACATCCCTATGAGAAAAAGTTATCCAAGTATGGTATCTGTATGCACAATAGTATTCCATCTACAAGCTTGACTAAAAACCTTAACCGAGGTTGAGTAAAAACCTTAACCAAGGGGAATTAAGTAAGTAATTTAAGGTTAAATGTAGGTCAAGGTCAAATATAGGTCAGGGGTTGCTGATGTACATCACTAGGAGATGAAGTTGTCCAAGTATGGTTGGTGTAGGGCCATGAGTATTCCATCTACAAGCTTGACTAAAAACCTTAACCAAAGAGAATTAAGTAAGTAATTCAAGAGGAAATGTAGGTCAAGGTCAAATATAGATCAGGGGTTATTGATGTACATGACTATGAGACAAGGCTGTCCAAAGTTATGGTGTCTGATATGACAACTTTAGTATTCCAATGTTACAAGCTTGAGTAAAAAGCTTAACCAAGGTCGAGTAAAAACCTTAACCAAGGGGAATTAAGTAAGTAATTCAAGGTTAAATGTAGGTCAAGGTCAAATATAGGTCAGGGGTTGTTGATGTACATCACTAGGAGATGAAGTTGTCCAAGTATGGTTGGTGTAGGGCTAGGAGTATTCCATCTACAAGCTTGACTAAAAACATTAACCAAGGGGAATTAAGTAAGTAATTCAAGAGGAAATGTAGGTCAAGGTCAAATATAGATCAGGGGTTGTTGATGTACATCACTAGGAGATGAAGTTGTCCAAGTATGGTGGGTGTAGGGCCAGTAGTATTCCATATAGAAGGTTGACTAAAAACCTTAACCAAAAGGAATTAAGTAAGTAATTGAAGAGGAAATGTAGGTGAAGGTCAAATATAGATCAGGGGTTATTGATGTACATACCTATGAGAAAAGGTTGTTGAAGTATTGTGTCTGGATGCACAATAGTATTCAATGTACAAGCTTGATAAAAAAAACATTAACCAAGGTTGACTAAAAACCTTAACCAAGGGGAATTAAGTAAGTAATTCAAGAGGAAATGTAGGTCAAGGTCAAATATAGATGAGGGGTTATTGATGTGCATCACTAGGAGATGAAGTTGTCCAAGTATGGTGGGTGTAGGGCCAGTAGTATTGCATATACAAGCTTGACTAAAAACCTTAACCAAGGTTGACTAAAAACCTTAACCAAGGGGAATTAACCAAGTAATTCAAGAGGAAATGTAGGTCAAGGTCAAATATAGATCAGGGGTTATTGATGTACATCACTAGGAGATGAAGTTGTCCAAGTATGGTGGGTGTAGGGCCAGTAGTATTGCATATACAAGCTTGACTAAAAACCTTAACCAAGGTTGACTAAAAACCTTAACCAAGGGGAATTAACCAAGTAATTCAAGAGGAAATGTAGGTGAAGGTCAAATATAGATCAGGGGTTATTGATGTACATCACTAGGAGATGAAGTTGTCCAAGTATGGTGGGTGTAGGGCCAGTAGTATTCCATATACAAACTTGACTAAAAACCTTAACCAAGGCGTGACGGTGACGCCGACGCCAGGGTGACAACATAAGCTCTACTTATTCTTCGAATAGTCGAGCTAACAAAATGTAGATAACATCGGAAAGTATACATAATATAGCTTATGAAGTTACTGCATTTCAAAATTGTGTTGTCGTTAGGAAGACTAAAGTCCCCCGAGGGACGCTTGAAAATATGCGTTTTAAATGATCGGAGTAGAAATGCCTTAAATGCGCATTGGAATATTTTATGGGAAAAAAAAGAAAAACAATTTGCAACGAAATGGAGTTTCATTATTCCGTATTTATTTTAACACCTTTCTCTCTCCCACACCCATGTCTCTGTCTGTCTCTGTCTGTCTTTCTCTCTATCTCTTTCACTCTCTCTCACATCCATGTCTCTCTCTCTCTCTCTCTCTCTCTCTCTCTCTCTCTCTCTCTCTCTCTGCGTCTATCTTCTCTCTGTCTGTCTGACTCTCTCTGTCATTCTCTCTCTCTATCTTTATGTCTGTATGTCTGTCTGTCTGTCTGTATGTATCTCTCTATCTCGCTCTCTGTCTGTCTATGTCTCTCTGTGTGTCTCTTTCTCTATCATGACCTAGAAACCACAATATATCTCTCCCCCGCACCCCCACCCACATTCTCTCAACATCATTAGACAGAAACCATACTATTTCTCTCTCTATCTTTCAACATCGTTAGATAGAAGCACACTATATCTCTCTCAGTATCATTGGATAGAAAGCGCACATGTTGTTATTTTGTTTACAAGACAAAGTCAAGCGATCCATAATACTCTGTGGACATGGCTAACAGAAACAAGTATGCATTGTAACTGCTGTTTTATTGCGCCTGCTCGGTTGTGTCACGGCCTGTGCTGTATTCACAGTTCATGACACAAGTACCTCTTACCAACAGCTTAAGTGAAGCTGTATGTAAAAAGGACAAAACTAATACGGAAAATGGTCAAAATGTGCTCAAAGACCACCAGGGATCGAGAAAATAATAGCATCACTGGAAGGACACACCTGGAGAATTTCTATAGCCGCCACGCTACGCTGATGTGAGTTTAAAAATACAAGACATAGTCAAGCGATCCGGGATAATTGGGGAACACGACTATCAGAACAAAGTATGCATTGCAAGTGTGCGTCTAGTGCACCTGTTGCTGTAGTCCAGGATACAAACACATCTGACACAGCACTGGGTTAATCAAAAAAAGTAAATGTAAAACTTAACACAATTCATACCAAAAATGGGCAAAATGTGTAAAACTCTCGAAGTGACAGTCGTGCTCAATGACGATTGAGATTGCGAAAATTGGGAATAATATCACTGAAGATTCTTAGCCTTGTTACTTTTTTATTAAAATGATCGTAAATGTACTAATACAGTTTCTATTATGCTTTGCTTTTGCCAGTATACTGGTATACCCTCAATACTGGTACATGTATACCCACTAGTGGATCATATTTTTATTCATAAGTACATACAATCAAATACAATCAAATACAATCGATGTTCCTGGTATTTAGCCGGTACCCATTTACATCTGGGTGGGCTAAAGCAGTGTGGATAAAGTGTCTTGCTCAAGGACACAACGCATGCGAGGCTCGAACCCACGATCGTAAGATCAGCAGACCGACGCCTCGGACCGCTCGACCACGCGCTCCACTATGCCTAGGCTATTAATGTACTATATATGAAACAGAAATATCTAAATTGTATCACTGGTTCAAATAAGAGAAGTGCGACAATGACACCATTTAATTATAATAGAGAAGTTGTAACACCGTGGTAGTTGCGGGAAGTAGTTCTGCAATACTACAATATACTACGGTACCGTTTATAGCATACTAACATCATGGTAAAGCTATCAATTGGTAAATTTAAGTTTCATATACTAACATCGCCCGTCATAGGTAGTGCCTATTTCATATTAACATAAATATGTGTTTGTTGTGTGATAAATGGTTTGTTTACTACATTATGAGATATATATGCACTAATTACAAACTATTTGTGAGAAATAAAATGTGTTTGGATCATATTGTTTGGTATTTAATTCCAAATCCCAAGCGACTCGACTGTGAAATTTACCGGAAAACACTTGCAGTTAATAATGGACAGTACTATAAGTCGTACTGTCCGTTCTTAACTGCGAGTGTTTTCCGGTAAATTTCACAGTCGTTCTGAATTTGGAATTAAACACCAAACAAGAGGATCCTAACTCATTTTATTTCACACAAATAGTTTGTAATTAGTGCATATATATCTCATAATATAGTAAACAAACCATTTATCACACAACAAACACTTATTTAAGTTATTATATAGTGATTTACAGGGGTTTCCGGTATTTCGGTGGTTTTCGGTAAATAAGATGTTTCCGGTAATTCCAGTTACCGGAGAAACTGTGACAAAGTGGTTAACCGAAAAGTGTGACGGACGGACGGACAGTCCAAACACTATATGCCACCCGTTTCTTCGAAACCCGGTGGCATAAAAACTGCCATTATTGTCCGATAATCTAGAGGATCCCTGTATACGTTATATCTGGTGGTGTTCCGAAACACATTGTGTTCCATTTCACATTGATCGACGATACCATAATAGTTATTTAACTGCTCTTTTAAATTTCCATGTGGTCGAAATTGAGAGTAATTTGAATTGTTTTGTACATTGTTTAGAAATATACCAAAGTCAGAAATGAAGCAACGGGAACAATTAGATATGAGAAGCGAGAATATGAAAGAAATATAGCGATCAAAGTCAAAAGTGAACCCAAATTATTTTGGAAATATGTGAAATCGCAAACAAAGACCAAGGACAAAATCAGTGATCTAATGAAGGAAGATGGAACATTAACGACAAGTAACAAAGAAAATGCAGAAATTCTTAATAAGTTCTTCAGCAGTGTATTTACACGTGAGAGTCTAGTTAATGTACCCACACTACCGGACAGGAACTTCGACAATATGCTAAATGAATTTGAGATAACGGAAGAAACCGTGTACAACAAACTTAAGAAGTTGAATGTTACAAAATCGCCCGGACCAGATGGATTTCATAACAAGCTGTTATTCGAAATTAAGGACCATATTATAAAACCATTAACTGTGTTATTCAATAAATCATTGAACACCGGGGAGGTACCCATGCAGTGGAAATCAGCACATGTTGCACCTATTTTCAAAAAGGGTGATAAAAAAAAGAAGCGGAGAACTACAGACCAGTCAGCCTAACGTGTGTTATTTGCAAACTACTGGAATCCATTGTAAAGGACCATCTAATGTCACACATGGAGGAAAACAGTTTATTCTCTGTTCATCAGTTTGGTTTCCGTAGTGGCCACTCATGTGTTACACAGTTGCTATGTATATTTGAAGAATGGTCAAAAGCATTAGACAATCACGAAAAAATTGACGTTATTTATCTAGACTTTAGAAAGGCATTTGATACCGTTCCACACCAACGTCTCGCAAACAAGCTATTCTCGTACGGAATTAGAGGTAAAGTTCTTGAATGGATAAGACATTTTCTAAGTGACAGGAAGCAACGGGTCGTGATTGATAACCAAGAATCTAACTGGCGGACGTTCTGAGTGGTTATACCGCAGGGGAGTGTATTAGGCCCTACATTGTTCCTCGTTTTCATTAACGATCTACCAGATATCGTGAAAAATCTAATGAAGATATTCGCTGACGATACCAAGATATATTCGACTGTCAGAGGTGAGGAAGACTGTATGAACCTACAAAAGGACTTAAATAACCTATCGACTGGTTCAAACTACCGTGGACCGATGAAATTCAAGTTCCAGCAAATGTAAATCTATGCATATAGGTAGAAACAATGAAAATCATAAGTATCACATGTCAGACACTGAAATACTACAAGTAGACTCAGAATGTGACTTGGGCATAATATTCCAAAAGGATTTAAAGTTCACAGAGCAAGTCAGAAAATGTGTAAACAAGGCAAACAGCATGCTCGGCATTATTAACAGAACTTTTTCATATATCGATAAAGATATGTTCCTGTTGCTATATAAAACATTTGTTCGGCCTCATATGGAATACGGGACAGCAGTTTGGTCACCATACCTACAAAAGGACATCTTTCTAATTGAAAACGTTACAAAGAAGGGCATCCAAAACTAGTGGACGACATAAAACATTTAGAGTACGAGGAAAGAATGAAAATATTAGGTCTACCAACATTAAGTTACCGAAGGGAACGCTGTGACCAAGTTCAAGTCTACAAAATAATTCATGAAATTGATAAGCTCGATAAGGAAATATATTTTTTACTATGAATACATCCACAAGAACAAGGGGCCACAACTACAAGATATCCAAACGACAGAACAGAACTCAGCAAAGAGCAAGTGTATTCTCCCAGTGGGTTGTCAACGAGTGGAATTCTCTTCCTACAAACTGTGTTGAAGCTGAATCTGTAAATAGTTTTAAATCGAACCTGAATACAGCCTGGAAGAATCACAGATACAAATTTACAACATACTAAGTTAAATAGCGCTCTCCTCGTAAAGAAAAACTACTGCTATGATAAGATGCTACGATGGGCCATTACAAGCTTAAATGCTTACAGTAAGGCCTCGACACCAGGTAAATAACCAGGTAAATGTATATACAAACAATAATTGACCATCCAAGACACGCTAGAATCACCTGAATTTATCACACATTTTGGACAACAAAACACGTCTGTCATTTTGTGCACACAACTTACCACGATCTCTGATGCATGCCTGAATGTTTACAATTGTCAATAGTTTATGATTGTCGACTTCACACACCAGGAAACTTGTTTAGTTCGTTATAATTCACAATAGTTTGTTTGCATTTCCTGTGTGTGTTGAATGCCGCCGCCATGTTTACTGGCTGTGCTTGTTTTGGCGAGTGCGGGTCAAAACGTACCCGGGTCAAAACGTACCTAAAACAAAAAGGTCAAAATGTACCCATGAACGTTCCTGCATTTTGAAACTGTATTTTGTTATTTTAAATGATCCATCTGCAAAATACTTAGGTATTTTTTTAGATATAAAAGTGTTTTTATATCAGAAGTGTGACAGACAAAAATTGATCGAAGTTAGTAATGTGATTATCGATCAAAGAATGTTATCACACCTCCACTACGTACTTTACTTTCATCAATCAATTATTAATTATTACACTGACAAACAACTCAATAGCTTCATAATTACATCATAGTTAGTAGTTTACTGGTTGATATCTCACCCGCCGAAAATCTGGTCCACACGGCAAATACTAGTGACAGGTCCGTAACCAGGGGTGGGGGGGGGGGGGGGGCGGTCGGACGGGTCGGAAGCCCCCCCCCCCGCTCAGCCTCGAGGTCCACTTTCTTAGCCTCGAGGTCCCCCTAGATACCTCAGGCCCCTTGGGCCTACGAAACGACCCACCACCCACCCCCCGCCTTCAAACAGGTCTGGCTACGGGCCTGAGTGATTGCATCGTCCGGCTGGACTTGCGCTGTATCTTTGATAATTTTCGTTCCGAGAGAAGCTTCATCTGCAACGGTAGTAGCCTGGATTCGTGGTGAAGCATCTATATGAGTAGATAGAATGGTGGCGGTCCGACATTCCTACAATTCATACACCTGTGCCAGCCTGCAAAACATAGTATACATATGTAATAGAGCGAATCATAATTATGAAACCCTCGTACGTGTTGCATACTATTGTGTGTTATGTGTTATCAACATATCCGGTATTAATACTGCCTTCGCCACTGTCGTTCTTTCATTGCCAAGTCGTTATAGTTATTCCCGCTTCCATATCCTGATTCACAAGGACCCGCGACCAACCCCCTGCGTGAAGCGGAAATATTATGGTTTATCGCGTATCCTTGAAGACAGATGCAACGAAAGGTCGTTACAATTATATCCATAACAGGATGAGTGTAGATTATTGGTACATAGGATCCACAACATCCATACTAAAGATGATACTAGCAAAACATAGTTAACTACGTCAAGGTGTATGGTCACGTGGATAAAACAACAACAACAATTACAGAAACTAGAAGCCCTCCGATTCAAAGTATGTATTCTTTGTTATGATACGATGTCGTGTCCGACCAATTTAAAAGCCTTGTTCATATATATATAGTTATATCGATGAAAGCAGAAACACACAGAATGCCTGTGCTTTGGCCCAAATCTCTGTCGTTTTTGAGAAGAATCGATTCCGTGTCTACTGGAAAAAGTCAGTGGTGGTGGCCCACCATAAGAGACCATTGTCAGTCTGCAAAAGTGTGGGTACATGTACATGTGTTCCAACCTAAACTTGTTTCAAATGTCATAACCCCATTTACCAAGTCACTGTGACAGATGAAATAACATAAATCAACTACTTGGACGACTTAAATTGGAGATTAAAGGATACAAAATGTGAATTTATAGGGTTAGACTTCCTATACCGGATACGCATGAAATTAGGGCACTTTCGATTTCCTTTAATACTGTAAAATGCTCGTTTCTCATCTGACCATATTTACTCCTTATATTATATTATCTTCGAATAGGTAACTGTTAACAGGCTAAAATAGTGAAACAATTCCAAACTATGTTGAACACTTTCAATCTCCATTGATATGAGCTATGTTTCCAAAACGATGAACACAAACTGATGTGATTATATATGAGTGATCAGGGCTTACTCTGGCCACATGTGTCACATTTTACATTCACATGTGTTATCTTATTGAAGATACATGACGATACTAGACTGCTGGGGTGTTTCAATATTCACCGATATCGGTACATACGTATCAGATACATGTACATGTTTTTATTTTTATAGTATTTTTTCAAAAAATCCTGATATGCCCATTTAACCATTTAAATGCGAGAAAACACATTTTGACATCGTCCGTTTTGTCTTCTTTAATATCCAATTATTTCTCAACAAACTCATGTTTTTGGCACAGAGATGATTCTCGTGTGGCGATAAACAGGTCTTAGTGAGAAAAGGGGAACACGGCAGAAGATTTCAATGTTAAATTCACCGTTACACGATCTTGAGTGTAAGTTATTGTTCACATATTGCATTTTTAGGTAATTAAATGCGAGCGAGCGCCAGCGACCGCAACATTTTGTTCCTGAAAAATCAAATGTGAAGAATAACCGACTAATAGAGTAGGGCAAACTATAAGTACTGACATGATTGAACAATACAGGGACCGCGTATGGAAGGTGTTCGAGCCAATTCTCACCATTAAATAGGCGTATAAGCCGAATGAAAACATGAAATGTTTAACACGGTACAAACTAAACCATAATCAAGTTAACAGTTGCAAACAATGTAGATCCAGACGAGACGGCTCGTCTTATCAGGATATGCATGTTTGTCAGAAATCTTCCACAGAGGTTAAACACCCGTTCTGATTAATGGAATAGTTCCCAGATCAGCTGAGATAGATATCTATGATGATCAGGGACTACACTGGTCTACACATTGCCGGTAGTCTGACCAGCCTGGGAAGATATGTATGATGATCAGGGACTACACTGGTCTACACATTGCCGGTAGACTGACCAGCCTGCGTAGATGTGTATGATAATCAGGGACTACACTGGTCTACACATTGCCGGTACTCTGACCAGCCTTGGTAGATATGTATGATGATCAGGGACTACACTGTTCTACACATTGCCGGTTGTCTGACCAGCCTTGGTAGATATGTATGATGATCAGGGACTACACTGTTCTACACATTGCCGGTTGTCTGACCAGCCTGGGCAGATGTGCATGATGATCAGGGACTACACTGGTCTACATATTGCAGTTAGTCCTACCAGCCTGGGCAGATGTGTATGATTATCATGGACTACACTGGTCCACAATATGCGGTAGTCGGACCAGCCAGGGTAGATATCAATGATGATCTGGGACTACGCTGGTCTACACCTTGCTGGTAGTCTGACTACCCTGGGTAGAAGTGTATGATGATCAGGGACTACTGGCCCATATTGTGTCTGACTCCCGGGATGTATGTCAGGGACTACACTGGTCTACACATTGCAGGTAGTCGGACAAGCCTGTGCAGATACAAATGATGATCAGGGACTACACTGCTCTACATATTGCCGGTAGTCGGACCAGACTGTGCGGATATCCATAATGATCAGGGACTACACTGGTCTACACTGGTCTACATATTGTCGGTAGCCTGACCAGCATGGGTAGATGTGTATGATGATCAGGGACTACACTGGTCTACACATTGCCAGTAGTCTGACCAGCCTGGGTAGATATGTATGATGATCAGGGACTACACTGGTCTACACATTGCCGGAAGAGGGACCAGCCTGGGTAGATATGTATGATGATCAGGAACTACACTGGTCTACACATTGCCAGTAGTCTGACCAGCCTGGGTATATGTATATGATGATCAGTGACTACACTGGTCAACACAATGCCAGTAATCTGACCAGCCTGGGTATATGTATATGATGATCAGGGACTACACTGCTCTACACATTGCCGGTAGTCTGACATGCCTGTGTAGATATGCATGATGATCAGGGACTACACTGGTATACACATTGCCAGTAGTCTGACCAGCCTGGGTAGATGTGTATGATGATCAGGGACTCATACACTGGTCTACACATTGCCAGTAGTCTGACCAGCCTGCGTATATGTATATAATGATCAGGAACTACACTGGTCTACACATTGCCAGTAGTCTGACCAGCCTGGGTATATGTATATAATTATCAGGAGCTACACTGCTCTACACATTGCCAGTAGTCTGACCCGCCTGGGTATATGTATATGATGATCAGTAACTACACTGGCCAACACAATGCCAGTAATCTGACTAGCCTGGATATATGTATATGATGATCAGGGACTACACTGCTTTACACATTGCCGGTAATCTGACATGCCTGGGTAGATATGCATGATGATCAGGGACTACAGTGGACTACACATTGCCAGTAGTCTGAGCAGCCTGGGTATATATGTATGATGATCAGGGACTACACTGGTCTACACATTGCCGGTAGTCTGACCAGCCTGGGCATATGTATATGATGATCAGTGACTGCACTGGACTACACGTTGCCAGTAGTCAGAGCAGCCTGGGTAGATATATATGATGATCAGTGACTACACTGGTCTACACATTGCCGGTAGTCTGACCAGCCTGGGCATATGTATATTATGATCAGTGACTGCACTGGACTACACATTGCCAGTAGTCTGAGCAGCCTGGGTAGATATATATGATGATCAGAGACTACACTGGTGTACACATTACCAGTAGTCTGAGCAGCCTGGGTAGATATGTATGATGATCAGAGACTACACTGGTCTACACATTACCAGTAGTCTGAGCAGCCTGGGTAGATGTGTATGATGATCAGGGACTACACTGGTCTACACATTACCAGTAGTCTGAGCAGCCTGGGTAGATGTGTATGATATCAGGACTACACTGTACACATTACCAGTAGTCTGAGCAGCCTGGGTAGATAGTATGATGATCAGAGACTACACTGGTCTACACATTGCCAGTATCTGAGTACCGTGTAGATGTGTATGATGATCAGTGACTACACTGGTCTACACATTGCCAGTAGTCTGAGCAGCCTGGGTAGATGTGTATGATGATCAGGGACTACACTGGTCTACACATTGCCAGTAGTCTGACCAGCCTGGGTTATGTATATGATGATCAGTGACTACACTGGTCTACACATTGCCGATAGTCTGACCAGCCTCGGTATGCGTATATAATGATTAGTGACTACACTGGTCTACACATTGCCAGTAGTAGGACCAGCCTGGGTAGATATGTATGATGATCAGGGACTACACTGGTCTACACATTGCCAGTAGTCTGAGCGGCCTGGTTAGATATGTATGATGGTCAGGGACTACACTGGTCTACACATTGCCTGTAGTCTGAGCAGCCTGGGTAGATTTGTATGATGATCAGGGACTACACTGGTCTACACATTGCTGGTAGTCTGTCCAGCCTGGGTATATGTGTATGCTGATCAGGAACTACACTGGTCTACACACTGCCGGTAGTCGGACCAGCCTGGTTAGATATGTATCATGATCAGGAACTGCACTGGTCTACACACTATGTATCATGATCAGGGACTACACTGGTATACTCATTGTCGGTAGTCGGACCAGCCTGGGTAGATCTGTATTGATCGGTAGGACTACACCTGGATTACACTTGCCGGTTTCTGATCACCTGTAATGAATCATTGATCAGGGACTACACTGGTCTACACATTGCTTGGTATTCTGATATTGCCCTGGTTAGATATCCATGATGATCAGGGACCTACCCTGGTCTACACAATGCCAGTATGTGACCATGCCTGGGTTTGATAATGTATGAAATAACAGGGACTACACTGGTCTACACATTACTGGTAGTCTGACATGCCTGGGTAGATATCCATGATGATCAGGGACTACACTGGTCTACACATTTCTGGTAGTCTGTCCAGTCTGGGTAGATGTGTATGATGATCAGGAACTACACTGGTCTACACATTCCCGTAGTCGACAGCCTGCTAGATCTGACCACCTGCCTAAGTATGTATGATGACAGGGACTACACTGGGTCTACACATACAGTATCTGGTCTACTTACCTAGTAGAGCAGCCAGGGTAGATGTATATGATGATCAGGGACTACACTGGTCTACACATTGCCAGTAGTCTGAGCAGCCTGGGTAGATGTGTATGATGATCAGGGATAACACTGTTCTTCACATTGCCAGTAAATTCTGACCACCTGGTAGAATGTGTAGGATGATCAATGACTACACTGGTCTACACATTGCCAGTAGTCTGAGCAGCCTGGGTAGATGTGTATGATGATCAGGGGCTACACTGGTCTACATATTGCCAGTAGTCTGAGCAGCCTGGGTAGATGTGTATGATGATCAGGGACAACACTGGCCTTCACATTGCCAGTAGTTTGATCAGTCTGGGTAGATGTGTATGATGATCAGGGACTACACTGGTCTACACACTGCCGGTAGTCTGACCAGCCTGGGTAGATGTGTATGATGATCAGGAACTACACTGGTCTACACATTGCCGGTAGTCTGACCAGCCTGGGTAGATATGTATGATAATTAGGGACTACACTGGACTACACATTGCCGGTAGTCGGACCAGCCTGTGCAGATATACATGATGATCAGGGAATACACTGGTCTATATACATATTGCCGGTAGTCGGACCAGACTGTGCGGATATGCATAATGATCAGGGACTACACTGGTCTACATATTGCCGGTAGCCTGACCAGCCTGGGTAGATGTGTATAATGATCAGGGACTACACTGGTCCACACATTGCTGGTAGTCTGACCAGCCTACGGAATTCTGCATGTGCTTCGAATCTTGTCAATTTCAGGATAATTTATGTCTGGAAATTATGACTGAATTTCGATGTCAATACCAACAATATGGAAAGATGACAAGGGAGGTAATTGAAAAACTGAGTACATATGTGAATATACATGCTGTAATAACGTTAACTATTTGGACAACACTTGTTTTGGGATTCCCAAAGCGAACTGTATCCAGTAGGCACAAAAAGTTCTTTATAGGAATCAAATAAGTGTATAATTGTCTCACTATTCCACCAGTTCTAAAGATCACGAGTGGCTGCTATACATGCAGGTATAATCATTTAGTAATATTTATTTTACTGATAGTGATTTCGTGGTGGTATCAGGCTATTTTCATACACAGATGAGGCATGGTATTTTTAATTATTTATACTAATTAAATGTGTCACCTGAACAAAAAATATTTGCGACAGATTATAAAGTATTGCACATCAAAAAGAAATACAGAGTATAAATAATAATGTCAGTTAACATTTTAAGGAAACACGGTTATCGCCCCTGATATCAGTGTGGAAAGTTACGTCTGATATAAAATGTATAATGCCAATCAATACATGGGGTAATGATGAATGAATGTTTATTTTGCCAGAAAATGTCTCTTGATATAAAGAACAGTTTGTGGCTACTGAGTGGGAATGCACCTTTAAACCAGTTGAACCATAGTAACTTTACATGTGGCTGTGACTGGAGAAATGGGGCGTATGGGTTTTGCGACCAGTGTAGATCCAGATCAGCCTGTGCATCCGCATTCCATCACTGAAACACTTGTCAAGCTTCTCACAAGCAATATAGCTCACTATTGGGCTACAGGAGTGTGCTAATTGGTCAGGAGCTACACCGGTCACAAATTACATAAGCCCAATTTCTCTAGTCACTACCACAAATATTGAGATACAGACTGTACAGATTCATACATTGTTGTGCTACCATACTGGTCGCAAATGCCATAAGCCCCATTTCTCCAGTCACTGTCACATTCAGGAATTCATTTTTCTTTCTTTTAACATAACTTCGTAAATTTATATTGCAACCACTCATTTGAACCACATCATTTAGTGTCAACGGTTATCGAGGGGCCACAGTAAGTCTAACAATAAATATATTCTTAACCCTTCCTACGCTGTTGATGAAAATTGCCGTCAGCTGTTTTTCATTTTTGCTTTAATTCTTAACAAAAAATTGGTTTTGACAGAACATGAGAATCGTCTCCATATCAGACGATTTTCATGTGCTGTCAAAACCATGTTTTTGTTGAGAAATATTGAAAATAAAACATTTCCAGCAGACGACAACATTTAATTCAGCGTAGCAAGGGTTAAATTCAAGCTGATGAATACTCACACTGTAATGAGTATATGGAGTATACATGTATAAGCTATGAGATATAATACAATCGGAGTATCAAGATCGTACAAAAAACTGACAGTGAAAATGATAAGCAGAGGTGGATGACACTTCAAACCATTATGGTGATTTCTACTTAAGGGTTGCAGCAAGTGAACATATCAAATACAAATGTATATATATGCATTTATTTTTATACAACTCTTAACGTATTACAAAACATACCCTGTTTTCACACATCACAGGTTATTGGCCATTTCCAGACAATTATAACCAATCACTTAACCCATTGAAATCTATGGATAATATACTTTTTATTGAAAGAATCCGAGTCTGTTTTGTTTATTTCTTCATAAAAGTATATGTGTTACCACTCAGATGAACTGTCGCATTGAGACGGTTCATATGAGTGGTAACAACATATACTTTCAAACAGAAATAGAGAAAATACTAAAATAAATTATTCAAATTTTCAAACTGCTATAAAGCAAAACATTTAGTCTTTTTAAAAATTGTGGGTCCAAAGGGCTCCACGCAAACTTTAAACAGATCAAATGTTTTTAAAACTACAGTAAAAGCAAACAAGAAATGCGTCTGTCGAACGCGGATGCCACCTGCAGCATATTAGAGAAACTGACAAAGTGGTTAACCGAAAAGTGTGACGGACGGACAGACGGACAGATGGACAGATGGACGGACAGATGGACGGTCCAAACACTATATGCCACCAGTTTCTTCGAAACCCGGTGGCATAAAAAGCAATATGGTTTCATGACTATATTTACATTGCATTATCTGATAGTTTCTGATGTAAATAACCAAATACGGCGTTAAAATATGTTTTAAGTTATTGACAACGTAGTGGAGATTAATGATGTCAAACAAACTGTAAGCCATCAACAACATTGGGCGACGTCAATTGGAACTAAAGTAATGCATTGCAAGGTGAATTGGCGTTTCCATAATGAATTTATGTGTAAATATTGTCTTTATATGTACACAGATCAATATCTTGCAAACAGTTAACATACAGTTTCATCTTTTCTATGAACATAGGTTTAGATACATCAATAGATGTCAATAGCGTGCCATTGTTGACATCGTGGAGATTAATGACGTCAAACAAACTTTAATCCGGTGACGTCACGTGGGTCTAACGTGATGCATTGCAAGGTGAATTGACGTTACCATTATGAATTTATGTAAGGTGTAAAATTTGTAAATATTGTCTGTTATATGTACACAGATCAATATCTTACAAACAGTTAACATACATTTTCATCTTCTCTATGAATATATGTTTAGATACATCAATAGATCCAGCAAGATGATTTGGTTATGAACCTAATAACACATCTATTCGTGCAGAAATAATAACAATATTTACATCTGGGCTGCTAACCGACAAGTAGCCATACAACATTTGTGACCAGCTATAGCACCATTTCTGACCATCTACGCAGTCTGATCATCAATTATTATATTTCAGAATAATGTTCAGCAGTTCTAATTAGGTGGCTCTGACTGGAAAAATGGGGCATATGGGGATATGACCAGTGTAGCTCCTGATCAAGTCGCACACGCATGAAGCCTGATAACGATATATGTTGCTTGTTAAAAGCAGGACGGGTGTTTTATTGATGGAATGGCAACCAGTGCAGATCCTGATCAGACTGTGCGGATAAGCCTCATTTCTAAATCTCTGAATTATTTCCATTTCAATGCTGACTTACAATTATATAGAAATAAGTCAAATATGAACACGAGTGCTGGTGGTCATAATATACTCCCATCAATTCATGCAGGCCTCAGCAAATTCTTAATTTTCCAGTCGTCCAGATTAGATTTCAACTTGTACATTCCTATATGTTTATGTTTATGTCACACTGTCTCTTCAAATTATCACTTGTCCAGATTGAAAATCCACTCATCCATACAAGCGGACGAGTGGATTTGTCGAGGCCTGCTCATGGTCCAAATTGAAATAATTTAACACAAAATTTAAAACAAATTTCACCTTGACATTAGGCGTGGATTTCAAACTGACATATTAAATAACAAAAGACCACAATATTTGTTTCCCGCTTTTATAAGATTAAGTGCACGATGATGACCACGATGCTGAAAGTTGGCTTTCTTTAGCATTTTTCTATCAAGAAAATAACTCATTATAAATACGACTGATTATGGTGGCGACCAGTGTTGCCAAATATGGTGGCGACCAGTGTTGCCAAAAATCATGGTGTACATTATACATGTTTGTGATTCTGCCCAGTCAACACGGTGTCATACACTCTGCTTGAATCTATATTCACCCGAGGCACAGCCATGATATTACGAATATTGTCTCATGTCAACCCGATATAAACAATAATAAATTAGCAATTTCTCAAAGAAATTTCAAAATCTAACGTTTTTCTTCATTAATGGAATGATGATCAAAATGTGTGGATGCACATGCTGGTCTGGATCTACACAAACATCCCAATAGTGAGCAGGGTAATATCACAGTCTATGACCAGAAACATCATAATCTAACCTGAATTGTCGTAAAGCCACTGTGTCTCCGATGACATCTCAGATGTTTTATATGTGTTTTTCGTTTTATGGAAATCATATATATCAACCGAACACACCTTTTTATTTGATCAAAGTCTAAGAAGTTTGTGTTTTTTCCGATATACACCATCATAGACTGTGATAAACAGGGGAGATAATTTGGTAATGCAGCGCAACTTTACTGTACCAGGAAGCACAATTTGTGAAATGTAATGCTTTTTAGTCAAATTGTCTCCCCTGTTTATCACAGCGTACAATTGAAAATAGCAGAAAATAGCAGAAAAAACAACACATTCCTTTGGATTTGATTAACGAAAATGGCAAACTAGTTTGATATATGTTATTTACACTCTGTAAAGCGAAAAGCCACATATTGAATAACAGGACACATTATCTGAGACTTAGTGCCTAAACTAAATTAAGGTTAATTAGAATCGTGAAAGCACTATTCGAAATAATTCTGTTTCCCGGGAACTACAACTAGATCATCGTCGTCAGATGGCGCCACCTTGGCGTACGCGGGCTCCGGGTTGTAATCTGGTTGCCGTGGCGACGGCTTCAGCTCAGGTTCGGGATCCGGGTGGTGGTGGCGACGGCGCTGTTTGTGTTTTCTGTGTCGTTTCGTGGGTGCGTCGTCGGTGTACAGGTACGGATGTCGATTAGAAACGGCAGCTGGTGTTCTGGTTTGATCATCGTACATCGAGCTGCAATGTCACAGCGTCAATACATGTACGAGGGGTGTTAAAAAATAGCTGACAACTACATCACTTCTGAATGACTACATCACTTCTGAATGTGTTTTCATAGTTATGAATTTTTATGAACGTATTGGCCCGCCTCTGCTATTATACTCTGTTAATGTATTGCCATTTTCGATATTCATTTCGTAAGTCAGTCGTGCATTTGTTCATATGAGACTGTAACTGGAGAAATGGGGCTTATATGTTATGCGACTAATGTAGCCCCAGATCAGCCTGCGCTTCCGCGTAGCCATGCCAGATCCGGGTATGCACTGTTGTTCGCCATTCATTCAATGAAACACCCATAATGCTTCTATCTTACAGGTTTGATCCATATCAGGCTTCAGGAGTGCGCTAGATCAGAAGTTTAATTTGAATATCCACAAATGTCAAAAGTCCCATTTCTCCAGCCACAACCACATATGTGCGACAGACTGTGCCACTATTGTCACAAACACCTCCTAGCATCAGCTTAAGGGACACTCAATGTAAATGGGGTACACTTTATACCAGAAATCTGAAATTTGCAATGAAGCTGACGAAAGATCGGGGAAATAATAGTATACTTGGAAGAGTGCCAAGGGAGGTAGCAACAGTGATTGAGTGAATGTGGTTTTATGTTCATTCAACGGCAAGGTCATAATACAAACGGGAATACAATACGATATGAGCCAGGGTATGTGCTTTTCTGTCTTTTAAATATTGAAACTGTGTATTTCACCGATATTAATTCTGATTGCGAAAAAAAAAGTTTTATGAACATTTCGGAGCACACAAAGCATGGAATTTTCAGGAATTATTTATGATTTTTATGAAAAATTCAGGAACTTTTTTACATAGACGAAGAGGAAATCTACCAATTTCACGAATGTTTTGGTAATTTTCAGTCAATATATCAATTGATTGATTGACTGACTGGTTGATTGATTTATTGTTTTCTTTATTGATTGATTGATCAATATATCAATTGATTGATTGAATGAATGAATGAATGAATGAATGCTTGATTGGATTGATGGATTTATTAGGTTTTGTGTCTTAATTGAATTACTGATTGATTGACTTATTTCATGATTGATTGATTAATTGTTTGATTGATTTGGATTTTACATCCTTCAACAGCAAGATCATATATAGACAAGAATGTACATATGGGAGGACTGATATATTTACTGATTAATTTACTTATTGCATGATTGATTGATTGTTTGATTTGGATTTTACATCTTGTACCTGTGGGAGGATTGATTGATTGGTGGATTGATTGATTGGTGGATTGATTGATTGATTGGTCGATTGATTGATTGGTTGATTGGTTGATTGGTGTATTGATTGATTGGTGGATTGATTGAATGGTGGATTGATTGGTGGATTGATTGATTGGTGGATTGATTGGTGGATTAATTGATTTGTGGATTGATTGATTGGTGGATTGATTTGGATTTTACATCCTGTGGGAGGATTGATTGATTGGTGGATTGATTGGTGGATTGATTGATTGGTGGATTGATTGATTGGTGGATTGATTGGTTTGTGGATTGATTGATTGGTGGATTGATTGATTGAATTGTGGATTGATTGGTTTGTTAATTTATTGATTGATTGTGGATTGATTTGTGGATTTATTGATTGGTGGATTGATTGAATGGTGGATTGATTAATTGGTGGATTGATTGGTGAATTGATTGATTGGTGTAGTGATTTATTGATTGATTGGTTGATTGATAAATTGGAACGAAAGTTTGGTGGGGAAACCTTTGGTGTTATTCACCAAATAAGTTACATACAGCAACATATACAACGTAGTCTGAAAAGAGCCATTAACAGTGACTCCGGCATCCTTGCGTGACACAGCTGACGACACTGGCCTAGATAAACGAGGTGTCACAAATGCTAAAGATGGGAGAGATCTCATACAGCAACGTGACACACAATCATTCTACGGAGCCCCGTAGAGTACATAGAACCTTTTAATTTATTTTCTTCCCTCAAATTAATATTTCTTTCCCTCGAAGTCTACTATTGAAGTACTACTATTAGTTGCTACAAAATAAAATTTCATTCCCACAAATGAAATAACATTACTTTCAAACAAATTCGTAATTTGTTTTGACTAAATAGTATACCGTGCCACAAAATAAGATTGTGTTCCCATGAGATGAGTGCAATGTATTTGTGATTATAACTAGAGAAATAGGGCTCATGGGATTTGTGACCAGTGTAGATCCTGACCACATAGCACTCGTGTTACAGTAGCGTAATATCATAGCCATCTATATTGCATATTTAGAAGCATGACGGGTGTTTCATTGATGGAATGGTGAACAGTGCAGATTCTGATCGGACTGTGCGGATACACAGGTTTATCTGGATCTACACTGTCGCAAAACCCATAAGCCCAGTTTCTCCAGTCACAGCCACATTTTCTTCACATGACTTATGACTTAATATTAATACAAACGTTAATCCATGAATGATATGCTACAGTATGTCATAGGAACGGAATGGGGCTTAATGGCCGACAAAGCACCATTCCATTCCATTCCATTCTCATCACATAGTACCAATGTATAGTGTATGTCATGGAAACAACAATTCGAAATGAAGTGCTATGTTGGGGGAACAAAATACAAATAAAGTGAGAATAAAATATTTTCCTGTGAACAAAATACTGATTTGTATGAACAAAATAAATTAGGCTTGGTACCACACCATATCAGCAACACTACTAGAAAGTCAGAGATTGGGCGGCTACTGTTGTACATGTTGGAGTTAATTATTTGTATTAGTAGTGTCCTAGTTAATGAAGTTCTAACTGTAAACAAACATCTATAATTGTAACTAAGCAGTGGTTTTTCAACAACCTTATGCTGTTGAACTGAATTCTGTCATCAGCTGTTGATATTTTCTAGCTTTCTCAATATGTTCCGTCGGCACATAAAATGCATATAAGAATCAATGTAGACCATAATCAAACCTTTTTCAGATGTACAGCCTCGTCAGTAAAACACTGATTATCATTTATACTTTATTTTACACCAGTGCATATTAAAAGTTGTCAACTGTATAATTTGGAATCGAAGGGCTCAGCGAAAGAAGGGGGCTAACTCCCTCACGGACTTACACGTCTTATGCCACTGAGCCCTTTGATTGACGTGTATCATGGTGGGATATACATGGAGGATACCAAGCTTGTGTACACTGGACTGTGATTGAGCTTGTGTTCAGGTTGCTGTAATAGTCGACGGTATCGCCATCGGTAAGGAGTATTCCGCCAGGTCTGTGGAGAGAAGTGTGGGCTTTAAAAGTGTAATAACACAGTGTAACCAGATGGCCACGGCCCGCATGTCGAGCCCGCCGAGGCATTTGATGGTATTTTTAAAAACTTTAACGCAGATTTCGGACGGACGGACGGACGTATGCACGGACAGACTAACATTTTGGGTTTATGGGCTATTTGTTCTTTAAAATATCAAAGGAATAGCCCCTAAACTACAATAGGTTTAGGGGCTAACAGAATAAATCTATTGTATTATATTGTCTTAGGCTCCTCCCCCTAGCCCCTAAACCCCCAATGTTAGCGCGGACGGACGGACGTACGGACGGACGCACGCACGGGCTCGACAATAAAATCATCATACTCGTTATGTGCAATAAATAAGTCTTATTTACATATGTATTACACCTACTACATAAAACATTGTAACTGATGAGGATTAGGTTAGATTGGTGGAAAGAATTGTTATTACCTAAAATGGGATTTTGCAGTGTAATAACATAGTTATTAACACTCATAATACACTAGTTCAACTGAACTGCTGTATTACATTCCATTACAGTATATTAATGTAACATGTGGAAATAAACATACACCTCATATAATGCAGGAACATTATCTATAATAGTTGACGACACAAATGCAAAAGCAGTCAAACTTAACAAATCCATTTTTATACCAATTACGGAGAAGCATATGAAATTTGCTGCATTAGAAAGTCATGTTTTTCTTGATTAATATCATATTTATTAACTGGATATACGCTGACTTATAAACTAGATGGCCACGGTCCGCATGTCGTGCCTGCCGATGCTTTGATAGTATACCGAAATGCTTTAACCCGGACGCACGTACGGACATATCGGGAAAGCTGGCGTGAAAAGAATGATTGAATTCTGCATTAACTAGATACGAATATCCGGGTCACAAGTACTTTCTGTTATGTTCCATTGATCGAACGACATCACAAGACATTACATTACATATGAAGCATATGAAATTTGCATTGCTAGAAAGTCATGTTTGTGTTGATTGATATCCTATTTATTACATTATTACACTCATTGACCAATTTCATACGAAACGAGGCAATTTCTCATATGATGTCATTTCAGTCTATGACACTTTTTAACCGCACTGTATTTTCTCATGAAGTTTGCAAGTCTTTTGATCTTTTAACTCTCATTATCAGTAATAAAACAAGAAAATAATAATATTGTTGCAGTTTCAGACTAGTGCCGAAGGTCACAATATACACCCGTCGAGGCAAGGCCAGTCAACAAGGGGAGATAACTCATCTTGGCGTGATAAACATGTAAACAAAATTTGGTTACAATCCGTCAAGTACAACTTGAGTTATTGGTTGGACAAGGATACAGAGTGCGAAAATTAAAAATGGCTGCCAAGGCGAGATAAGTATCGAATTTTTTCAAAATCAATAGGTTACTTTGTCATGATAAACATGTATACCGAATTTGGTTTCGATAGGTGAAGTAGAACATGAGTTATTGCGACAAGAATACCGAATGCGAAAATTAAAAATGGCCGCCAAGAGGATATATATCGAGATAAGTCATCGGCAACTTTTCAAAATCAATAGGCTTCGTCGTCTTGCCGTGATAAACATGTATACCGAATTTGGTTACGAGCGGTGAAGTAGAACTTGAGTTATTGCGTGGACAAGGATACAGTGCGAAAATTAAAAATGGCCGCCAAGGGGAGATAAGTCATGGGAAATTTTTGAAAATCAATAGGCTTTTCAGCTTGCCGTGATAAACATGTATAGCAAATTTGGTTACAATCAGTCAAGTACAACTCTAGTTATTGCGTGGACAAGCTGTGCCCGCCCGCCCGCCGTCAGCCCGCCTGTACAAGATGAATACATACAAATAAGCTCGCCTGTTGGCAGCCTTCATTCAAACTTGGCACAGTTGTATAAAAAACATGAATATTATATAGCTTGACCTTGGGCTAAGGGGTGAGTGGTGGACCTTGACATTGAGGTCAGTGGTGGAAGGTGGGTCGTGCATTTGCTATAGCATGATATAGCATATTAAGATGGATGCATGTATGAAATATCAATGCGCTCCCTGAAAACAGAAGAAAAACTAAATTTAATCCAACGTTAAGTTTATGAACGCACTATGTTGGTGATTTTCTACAGCATGATAGCTATTTACATGAGGAATGCATGTATGAATGTGCTAAGTTTGTGACCTTGACCTTGGGGAAAGGGGTGGGGTGGGTGGGTCATAGATTTGCTGTAACACAATAGAGGATCATCAGATGAATGCATGTATAAAATATCAAGGTGTTCCCTGTAAAGAAACAGAAGTTATAAAAATACATTTACTCCAACATTACGGTTATGATGTTGGTCTTGGGGAAAGGGGTGGGGGTGGGTCATGGATTTGCTGTAGCACAATAGAGGATCATCAAATGAATGCATGTATGAAATATCAAAGCGTTCCCTGTAACGAAACAGAAGTTACACAACATTTACTCCAACATTAAGTTTATGAACATGCTAAGTTTGTGACCTTGACCTTGGGGTAAAGGTTGGGTGGTGGGTTGTGGATTTGCTACAGCATGATAGAGGGTCATCTGAGGAATGTATGTATGAAATATCAAGGCGTTCCATGAAAGGAAACAGATGTTATAAGACATTTACCCCAACGTTAAGTTTATGAATGTACGAAGTTTGTGACCTTGTAAGGGGTGGGTGGTGGGTCATGGATTTGCCATAGCATGATAGATTATCATCAGATGAAAGCATGTATGAAATATCAAAGTGTTGCAACAAAGGAAACAGATGTTATAAGACATTTACCCGAACGTTAAGTTTATGAATGTGCCAAGTTTGTGACCTTGGGGAAAGGGGTGGGGTGGGTCATGAATTTGCTATATCACGATAGGGTATCATCAGATGAATGCATGTATGAAATATCAAGGCGTTCCATGAAAGGAAACAGATGTAATAAGACATTTACCCCAATGTTAAGTTTATGAATGTGCAAAGTTTGTGAGCCTGACCTTGGGGTAAGAGATGGGCGGTGGGTCATGGATTTGCTATAGCACGATAGAGTATCATCAGATGAATGCATGTATGAAATATCAAGGCGTTCCATTAAAGGAAACAGATGTTATAAGACATTTACCCCAACATTAAGTTTATGAACATGCTAAGTTGTGGCCTTGACCTTGGGGTAAGGGTTGGGTGGTGGGTTGTGGATTCGCTACAGCATGATAGAGGGTCATCTGAGGAATGCATGCATGAAATATCAAGGCGCTCCATGAAAGGAAACAGATGTTATAAGACATTTACCTCAACGTAAGTTTATGAATATGCTAAGTTTGTGACCTTGACCTTGGGGTAAGGGGTGGGTGGTGGGTCATGGATTTGCTATAGCATGATAGGGTATCATCAGATGAATGCATGTATGACATATCAAGGCATTCCATGAAAGGAAACAGATGTAATAAGACATTTACCCCAACATTAAGTTTAAGAATGTGCTAAGTTTGTGACCTTGACCTTGGGGTAAGGGATGGGCGGTGGGTCATGGATTTGCTACAGCATGATAGAGGGTCATTAGATGAATGCATGTATGAAATATCAAGGCATTCCATGAAAGCAAACAGAATTTATAAGACATTAACCCCAACGTTATGTTTGTGGACGCCGACACCGCCGGGGGTATGCCATAAGCTCTTCTGCATATGCTCTATAATTATACGATACTTACACCGAACATCGAGTGACAGTTTCACTGGACGTCGAGCCTTAAGTATTGGAAGCTTCACACAGGTACGTGCCATCATTCGCGCCCTGGATATTATCTAGTTGGAACGACTCCGTGCTGCGGAAAAAAAATCCATTAAGGGCAGCATGGATGTGTGACATTTGTTCACATGCATACTGGGTTGAAATATTTACATAATACTTCAAGGGATATAGAAGTTTTGACATAATTGAGAAACTCCGGCGAACTTCTTTATGTACCGAACACCCGGACGGACGGACTTACGGACACGCAGTCCAAACACTATATGCCTCCGGCTCACATGTATTAAGTGTCCAAATATTGAAGCAATACATCAGATAATATGAAAGTTATATGATGATGATGAAACTTGTACAAACTTTTTGACGTAACTAGATGGCCGCGGCCTGCATGTTGCGCCTTGTGGCGAGGAATGGACACTAAAAAAAGAGATATAGTATAACGAAAAACTTTAACCAAAAAACTTAACCAAAAAACTTAACCAAAAGCTTTAACCGGACACACGTACGTACGTACATATGTACGCCAAAGTGCCGACTATATCGCGCTTACCGTAAGCGGGCGCGACAAAAACTTTAACCAAAAACTTTAACCAAAAACTTTAACCAAAAACTTTAACCAAAAACTTCAAAGTAATTTGACCTTGACATTGGGCACAGGGGCCGCACGGGAAGGGGGTAGAATGAAAATATAGATGATGATAAACACCCATGCGAAGTTTCAAGGTAATGGGCAAAGCAGTTGCAGAGATATAGTATAACGAACAACTTTAACCAAAAAACTTAACCAAAAAACTTAACCAAAAATTTTAACCAAAAAACTTAACCAAACAACTTAACCAAACAACTTAACCAAAAACTTTAACCGGACACACGTACGTACGTACGTACATACGTACGTACGTACGTACGTATGTACGCCAAAGTGCCGACTATATCGCGCTTTCCGCAAGCGGGCGCGACAAAAATGCTTCAGCAACAATATGAAGGTCAAAACGGTCAAGGTCATGGCGACACGAGTGTGTTCCAAATGCTTACATGTATCAAGTGTCCAAATATTGAAGCAATTCACAAAGTAATAGTAATGTTATATGATGAAGAAACTTGTACAAAACCGCCGAGTGCCACTTTGTCATTCTTGAGCATTTTCTAAAATCCAAGATGGCGCCAAAAAAAGCTGCCAAAATATCATAAAATAATAAAAGCAGTACATATGCCGAAACTACTCGCCATATAATTACCAAAACATAGCATTAGGTCCAGTGCAATTTTAAAAAAAATAACAAAAAAATAATTCAAAATGGCTCCCAAGATGGCGGCCAAATTTGGTAGAATTAGGTAAAAAATGTTATAATAATATACAGTAATCATATCCTTACAGAGAGGATGTACAACAGTATTGCAAATAAAGTATGGTACTGTAACATCGTGTAGTATGTGTTCTTCATCTCGACAATTCAAGATGGCTCGTAAAATGGCCGCAATAAGTTGTAACAAGAAAAAGAGGTACTACTGAAACTAACATATT
Source organism: Conchocele bisecta (assembly GCA_029237695.1). Taxonomy (NCBI): domain Eukaryota; kingdom Metazoa; phylum Mollusca; class Bivalvia; order Lucinida; family Thyasiridae; genus Conchocele; species Conchocele bisecta. The sequence continues at coordinate 43,929,916 of CM055270.1, read as the reverse complement.
TTCTGGATTGTCGTCATGCTCAATTGCTCAGCGTTTGGCGATTGTGCTAGACTCGTGGTAAATATTTCATGGCCGGGCTTAGTTCCGACGTGGCAAGTAGCAATCTATCTGGTACATTAGGCCACATCACCAAAATAAGTGGTTCCAGTAATCATTAAAATGGTACGGGGGTCGATTATGAAATTATTTAGTTAGTCATTTTGTAAATGTTATTGCTATGCAAATATAATTACAGATAACGCTAAACATTGAGTAGTGTATTTAAAGACTGTATATTATGTACTCCTTGTCCTGCTAAAATAATGGCAATGATCCAACGTGTATGCATATTACTATATGAACAAACCTTTCCAAACTGGAGGTGGGGGACGACTACTTTATGGTAGAAACCCAGCCCCTCACAAAACGTACGGTCGATTTTATTACCGAAACAAAACTGCTGTTTTATGTCTTCTGTCTTAGTGTTATTTTATATCACGACCTGTGTCATTCTTGACGCCCGTACGTCTTCATTTTCATCATCCGAATCAGTTTCCTCCTGTCGTGTGTGTGGGTTATTACAGCTGCCCACTGCGATGCATTTACAGAAAGAGGTACACGATAATGCTGCTCCATGACGGGAACAGGTATGTCTGGAGCAGGCAGTCTGAGTACTGCATCCACATGCCACAACTTTCATAAGCTGCGGCGGGGCCACATCAGACACACAAGTACGGGGAGTGTGTATATTGGCAACAACATCCCACCCAAAGTCGGCAATGTCCACATCAGGAGGTGATAACTTATCAGATGCTTTCCACAGCAGTGTTTGTAAGTGGGCACGTTTAATGTGTTCATCCAATGCAGGGTCAGTTGGTGGAAGACTCTTTGATTTTTGGAGTGGCCCTCTTACTGACGAAGAGAGAGTGGCGTAGCTCATCGATGCATATGTTGGTTTCGCCTTGTACAATAGACCGACAAACTTACGCCCTACAGCCATTACATCTTCTGGAGAAGAATCTTCTTCACCAAGCTTCTCCAAGCCAACTTCAGTCTTCAACATTGTTGCGATAGCAGATGACTTTCACTTTCCAAACAAGAAACTGACAGTGTCGCAACCGCTTAATGCATGTGCAGCAAGAAGTTGGGTGGACTTCGGTCCAAGGTTTGTAGATGTGGCATTGATATCAATGACTCGACCGTCAGACTTCTTCATGGATATCTGCGAAGTTGTCTTCCACTTCCAGCAGAAAAACACGAGCAATGCAAATATGTCCGTGTCATTGGACACAATTTGAATGCGTTTATGTTTTTGGTGTATGAGGGACATCACATAGCTGATTATAATACAGTCTGCCTCTTCGTGTTTATAAACACAGGCTTCTTCACCTACCATAGTCACCTTTGTGGAATCGTGTTCAGAACAGAACACGTTGATCAACTCTCTGTTGTTGTGTGAACTCTTCATTATTGTGTCTCTGGTAGGTAAACTGGTCTGAAGGGTGATATTGAATGTACGGCATATAGTAGATCCAGTTCGCCGAATACGTTCATGGGTTTTTATTGATCTATCTATATATTTATCAAATACCACTATAACCGTGTGGTCCTTTTCGACCGCCCTTGAAAATTTCTGGAGAAGATGTCTGACTGTCCCTGTTTTCGGCCATGTTATGTGGTACAGCATTTCATTTCAATCTACGACTTCAACCTCTGGAACAATGATTTCGTCGCACCAGACTGCAAGTTTGTGCAGCAGTTGTGACTTTGAGCTCTTTCGCATGCTTCCATACTCCTCAAACAATGACGGTGGGGTGCAAGTTCAAAACACAACAAATTCTCAAGAGACACATCTCGTCTCCGAGACAGTACCATCAATCGTGCATACAACTTCTCCATGTCATATACTGTTTTATCACCAAACTTTACACCTTTTTTCATGGTCTCCATGGTTACTACTTTGGAGGAGATGGTGTTATAGAACCCAGCCGGTAACTGTCTCTTGAAGTCTGATGCCATGCACTCTCGCCAATGGCTAGCGCATTATTCACGTTTACCTTTTCATCTGCAACATGTCCATTTACGATGTTCAACAGTACTTCGTTGTCGTTTTGTTCCAATGGATGGGGATACTTCTCTAGTTCCTGTTGTATTTTCTTTCGATCCATGGCATCCAGTTTCCTCCTGTTCTTACCATCTTCCTTATGTTTGACTGTTCTTCTGTCATACTCGTCATCCTCGTGATCACGAAACATATCGTCCATGGCCAGGGACACAGCGTTGCAGATGTGATATGACAGAATCCATCGCGCAACCTGGTCAGGAGATAGCGTCAAGCCAACCAGGCCATCCTTTGCTTTCCCATGACGAATATATGTTTGCTCACCAACTGGTCAGCGAACACACCATTCCATGTCCCATACATATGCCTACACACATGGTGCCATGTGTAGAACACAGCTAGTGCCTCCTCATCCAACTGAGTCTGGAACTCGATCAGATGCCAGATGATATACCTCGCATAGTTCCAATGCCCGGCTGTGAAAAAGTAGGGCAACATCCTGGTTAAACAATACATGTGCAAACCATACTTGCCTTCTCGCTCGGCTCTGATAAACATATGTGCGCTAAAATTACAGGATGTATAAAACAATCCACCCACAATCGACTTGTCTTGGATGAGCGTGTAGATTCTAAAATGTCGCCTATTTCGTCAAGTGTCCTTTTCCCAGAGTCAATAGTGTTTTTCAGAAGCGCTGTTACTACCATGCGAAACCCCCTCAGTGCTTTGGGCCAAGCTTTCCCATTCAGCATGGAGTTCACACCCTTGTATGCAGCACTTAATAGTTCATCTAGTCCCGAACCCTTCATTAGGGTACCAATACAACCAAGGAAGGACATTAATGTGTGCATACCACCAGATCTCACTAACAGGTACTTCCACCGTGTCGGATCGGACCACTTGATTTGAATAGCCACTTTGAATAATTGAAGGTCAGCCACTAAATGAACATATTGTTAACCATGCGACATTATGAACTCTTCTATGTACAACATACTGGTCAGAACTGTGTCTGGGGTGGCTAGGCGTCGAATATATGAGGGGACCATACAAGTACCTGGTGGCTTTAGATACGAACCCGTCCTCTCTTGCCAAATAGTTAATGTAGCCTGACCACTCGGACGGTGGTTCGTCATCATCAGAGGTTACTACTTTTGTAAATCTGCCTTCAGTGATTTTGAGATATCATCCATTCCATGTTCTACCACGCGATACGGTACACCAGTGTGAACATCGACACTAGGCGGTAGTGGATTTTTCGGACCATTATAATGTTGGATGGTAATGGGTGATAGTTCACTAAGTTTGGTAGTGTCCATTTCTGTTTTACTGACCCTGGGTATAATAGGATGGGGTGTACTGGGGAGTCATCGGGGAGTCATCGGACTCGGCATCCTCATCAGTCGGCTGTTGTGTTACCTCTACCACCAAAGCATGGGTTTCTCTACAACCATTTGGTGTGAAACTGTTCAGGTCATAGTTGTCAATCCACGATCCTAATTCCCCTCAATTTCGTTTCAACCCCCTAAGTGTGTATATATGGCTGTGATCCCGTGTATATGGCGGCTGACGTTCGAAACCTGAGCACCTCATCATATGTCACTGTTATTCCCGATTCGTGTAGCAATGATACCAGTTCTTTCGAACCAAAGCGGTGGTGCAGCTTCAAAGCAAGACCTAGCGTTGTTTGATTGTAAGATTTCGTTACGTGCCCCTGGATCGACTGTGCTAGGGTTATCGATGCTTTGGTGGTATTTCCATTGAAAACCAAGCTTGATATCAAAGATAAAAGAGTTGGACTGGTATTTTCTATTGTTTTAGACTTTCTGAATTGATTAACGTCATAGTCACGTGTCTTAGGTAATGCACGACACTCTGTTGTTATTATATCTGTTAGTTTTCCTATCATCGCTTTCTCTTCCGTGTCGTCTACCTTTTCCAGTCGTATGCAGACTGGCAGGTGAGATTTGAAACAAATAAGACTAGCGCATCCAGAAATGTCGATTTTTACGATAACGTCTCCAAAATAATTCTGTAATTTTGGTATGAGCTCCCTACGACATAACGTGTTGGTTGCATCCGAGTCCTCATTACTCAGCTCAATATACCTTTGGTGCAATTCGACTGAGGTCCATATGCGACTGCGGTCATTGTTCATTATCTCTGTCAGGCTAAGTAAAAGTTCATCAACGCTAACAGAGTCTGAATATCCCTTGGACTGTGCAGCATGTACATTTCGATCTTGCATAAATGAAAAATAACAGTCTCGGTGATATTGGGCGTCTGCAGCATGAAGGTCAGATCGTGCCCCGAGGATCCGGATCCTTACATCAACTGCCTGAGAATCGCCTCTTGTTCACAAATATTTAAAATCTTAGTCTTCAGATTCTCGTCTCCAGGTACATCTGCCGTACGGCATTGAATTATCTCCCTCCACCTAGATGGGTTTTTCTTGTCACGTGATAAGCAAGGATCGCCACAGAATATGCATTGTTTCTTAAACTCGAATATCTGTATATCTGACCTTCTACGTCTAGCTGGTGGTGCGCTGTGAGATATTTCATCATCAGTTCCACGTCGTTTCAATGACCTACTAATGTGATATTTAGATGTGTAAGTAGCTACACATTCCTTGTGGCACTGTTCTGTCATGTTAGGATGTTTTTCAATTTCATCTTCCAATAGCAGGTGAATAGTGTCACCCCTGGTCTTACTTGCTTCTATTATTGATCGTATTCTCTGCGGTCCTGACGACATGAGGGTTTTGCCATCGCGTGTACAATTTGGAAATATGCACACTGTACTGGACATTGTTCTATACTTATACCAACGTATAATATATCACGAATACGACAGTTTGCTCTTAACAAGTGACGCAGAAACAATATATATACAGCTAAATTATAACCAGGCCGAGGGGTCTACCCTTTTACCACCTGGATACAATAATGCGCTGGAAATATATAGATACACGACAATATGTGCTTATCAGTTGTATACGACAATATGAACTTTACACAACTGGCAGTCTAAGAGAGACTGCGATGATTAGGCGCCACGACCGGTAGATGTGCGTTAATACTAACTACGCATTGGTTGGAGACACGTTAACAACGATACCATTGAAATGTGAATCACAAAAGCGAGCGCACCTGTTTAGCCGTATTGCTTCTTCAACTTATCAACTTAATTACAGTATTTTCCCTATATACGGGCTGTGATGTGCCAAACTAATGAAATTATAGCACATATAATTAGAATATTACGTTTTTAATCGCGTAAGCAAAATTTGGAGAAAAAAGCATGGCGTTGTTAAAATATATTCTGCCTATTACGGCTGTTGACGTGTGGTTGAACATGTGTTGTTGACCTCTCGCATTCCGGAATATAGAATGAGTAATGCTTACGAAAGTATAGCTATCCCATTCGGAACACACATTGTGTTGTTATTAATGGTGTTCAGCGATCTCCATTGATCGATTGTATTTGCTTTGTCGTGTTATTAGGACTTATATAATGAGAGCATCCTGGAACTACGTGATTTCGATTATATCTTGCATTTGAGTACAAAAGTACGACGATTTAGAATGGTAATATGTGAATTAAGGAAAATTTATATTTATTTTATACATTCAAACGGCATTTTCGAGTATTTGGGGTACCAAATTTGAATGCATATAAAAAAGTTGCTCAAGGATGCCAAGGTGGCACTCGGCGGATTCGGATTCAGGAGACTCCAAAGTACTAAAATAAATAAAAAAAACATTAGTAGTACCCTAGCGCAAGGTTGTGCCAAATATCGGGGTCCCATTTCCTGACTATTAGGATTACTTAAATATTTCAACACATCAAACATGTGGACAAATGCCACACATCCATGCTGTCTGTAATATGATCTTGACCTTTTGACCTTCACACTTTTTTCTTTCACACATTAAGAAGTTTGCCAGGGTTTCTCAGTTCTGTCATATCTTCTGTATCACTTGAAGAACTACTTTAATATTTCAGTACATCGTACTGGTGCACAAATGTCGAACAATCCTGAGGCCACATGCATTTTCTTAGTTTTTTTTAAAAACTTTTTCTATGTGTCTCGAATAACCTATAATTCCGAAACCGGAAACTCCGAAACCGTTCAGTCGATCGATCTGAAACTATAACACGTCTTCTACTTATATTGAAGATGTGTACCTTGGTGTTTTTATGCCGAAAAAATATTTTTAATAAAAAATATCACCTTTTTAACTTAGCCATTTTGTTCTACATGTTTCTATACAATTCTATATACGGTACAGAGTTTGTGTACACAACTCCTCCGAAACCGTTCAGTAGATCGTTCTGAAACTATACACACGTCTTCTATACATATTGAAGATGTGCACCTTGGTGTTTTTATGCCGAAACAATATTTTTTAACAACAATACCACCTTTTTAACTTAGCCATTTTTTCTTAATTTTTCTATACAATTATATATACAGTACAGAGTTTGTGTACACAACTCCTCCGAAACCGTTCAGTCGATCGTTCTGAAATTATACACACGTCTTCTACACATATTGAAGATGTGCACCTTGGTGTTTTTATGTCGAAAAAATATCACCTTTTTAACTTAGCCATTTTTTCTACATTATTGTATCCAATTCCCTATCATTTCTATTTTACACTCTACTTTTCTATCTCTGTCTAAATTAGTATACATGTTTAGCACAACGTGATGAAGAAATAATGCTATAGACTTTCAAATTCTCATTAATGTTTCTTGCCTTGGTGACAGCTTCACATTTCTTCATCTTCACTGTCTGGCCCATATTCGACGGGCGTATTTTGTGACTTGCGGCACTCTTGTTTATAGATGCAGCTTGGAACCACGGGAAGCACACACTTCTCTCTGGAACTAGATATACTCTCTAGCATTTCAGATTTTTGTTGACCGAACATGTTTTGCATTCTTTTCCACTGCAAACCAGTCTTAGCACAGCGTTATTTAAATCGTGGTTTTGTAGGATATTTTAAATCGTACGTAAATTCAAACTGTGTATGCCGATTACAGTTTTACTAATTGCGATATCGCACTTCTGTAAACGGATTCAGGTTCAGGGTGGCAATATATATCCATGTGCAAAGTTTCAGCCGAACCCACGAAAAAACGAAGATGGTATGTGCATGTACCATGTTAATAACATGACATGCGCTCAACAGTGATCGTGGATACATCAACGCTGCACAAACATGCACTCGCAAGTGTCGCTGAAGTAGCATTGTTGCTCTCAATAAGACGAGTATATCGTACAACTACAAGGCAATGCAATACGACCAGAATGTACAATTAATGACAATGTCTCGCCCACATTAGTGGAAGCGAGACCGCGGTCACAATTCCCCAGGTGTGGGCATCATAGTCGATATCGTAAGCGTCAACGTACGTCAACGTACGTCAAAATGTTGCATATACAGTGGAACCTCTACACCGGACGCTGAGAAAATTTGTGCTTAAAGGTACATGCCCACTCAGTAGGCACAAAATGTTCTTTATATCAGATACATCATCTGAGACATTTTCTGGCAAAATAAACATTCATCCAACATTATCCCACGTATTGATTGGCATTATTATACATTTCATATCTTGAGATCAAATGTAATTTTACACACTGCTATCAGTGGTGATAACCGCGTTTCCTTAAAATGTTAACGGACATTACTATTTATACTCTGTATTTATTTTTGGATGTGCAATTATCATACTGTATAATCTGCCGAAAATATTCCTGCAGGCGACGCATTTAATTAGTATAACTAATTAAAAAAATACCATGCCTCATTTGCATATGGAAATAGCCTGATACCAACGGCTTACGCGCGTCACTATCATGCAGTAACATACATATTACTAAATGATTATAACTGTATAGCGCCCTCTCGTAATCTTTATAACTGGTGGAATAGTGACACAATTATACATTTATTTAATTCCTATTCAGAACATTTTGTGCCTATATACTGAGTGGGCATGTACCTTTAATTTTGATAGTGTTCTTTGCCCTTTATCTCTGATAATAATTTATGTTCATGATCACAAAGCAAACAGGTGTGTCTTGAAGTAGTTGTGGTCTGTTTTACAGCGGAACCTCTCTAAAACGGACACTGGGGAGCTCCAATTGTGTCCGGTTTAGAGAGGTTCCACTGCATTGTGATACGTTGGTGGGATCTCCAACAAACTTCAGTGGAATCTTCACACATTGTACATGTAAATCTAGATTTTATATATATTTATATTTTCTCCTTTTCTAAGTAATGATGTATAAAATGGAATATTCCATTACTTAGTTACTTAGTGGTGAAAGGGTTAACTAACAATGATCACTGATGATAACGTATGTTCAGGATTGCAAAACACATGGTAGTACCTGTTTCAGAATGTTCATACATGTATTACAATGGAACCTCTCTAAATTGGACACATGGGGTTTGTAACTGAAATTAATAAGCAAATATCGAATTTACAATCGCCCATGCTGTCCACTTTAGAAAAGATTCCAATGTGAGCAATAAATACAGTCAGCCATTGCAGCGTGCTACTATGATGTTTTCACCCTACGAACCCCTTTCACTAAACATCGACTAAAAAGTGTGTAGTGGAAAACTATAATTTATAGTGAAGTGTTTAAAACTGGTGAAATAGAACCTTTTGTGTCTCAATAGATGGGACCCCAACTTTAAAAACCGAGGTCCCGTCTCTATATGACCTTAGCTGTTTCTGGGATGGTAAACACATTCTCTTCTACTTTTTGTTATACATGTAGATTTCTAATCGTGACGGGAGTGATGGGAAATTATTCATCTGTGTCAACTCTAGTTCCTGATGCTGACATACAATAACGGTCTATACTGTTGTTTGGATGATAAATACATTGTGCGTGATATTCAAATTAAATTATATATGAACAATTGTATGTTTTATTATTTTCACAGATTCCATTCTAAGTGATAAGCGATGTGTTCGCTGGACGACTTCGATTTGTGTCATTTGTAGCTACTAGTATAGTTACTGTGTTCCTGCAGCCTGACGATGATCTCTTTATTTCCGTTTGTTAGAATCGCTGTCGTTGTTTTACTGACTGAATGGCGAACAGTGCATTACATGATCGGACTTATCTACGCCGAGACATGAACGTGTCGCAAAGATCATATTTCCAATTCCTCCAGTACCATTCACATCTGTTGCGGCGGTTCTGTATATGAGCCGCGCCGTGCGAAAACCGGGCTTAATGACAATATTTTCAGTTTTTACTTTTTCGCGTATTCTGCATTGTACATCTTTTAAAAGCCATATGCCGCCAAACTTATCAATGTATCTCAATTATGGTCCATTTTAGAAGTAGTTTTATGACGCGTGGTAAAAACTTATATGACGTTTTAGATCAATGACGTCGAAATTACGACGTTTTTATCAACGGCGTATACAAGGGGTGTTGATCCGGACAAGTCCTATAGATTTGTCATCTTGTATCGCATGTCAACCAAATTTGGATATCTCGTAGCATGGCCAAGTGTCTCCCATTAGGCCAAGACAAAGTATGAAAATAATGTTTATGGCTCGTGTTGCAGTTGCTAATGTAACGTCATGTTTTGGATTGCGGCCCAAGTAACTTAATTTCGTATGAATACTTTTCAAATAAGGCAGAGTGAGGCGTTTCCCTGTTGTTTGCTGCTGTCTGAAATAATTTTGGGGAATAATAGCGATATCATTTAACATTTCGTATACGACGACATATTTTAACGTAGGCAGTATAGGCCGCTTATAACATTAACTTTGTGACAAAACACGATACCGGGCAGATACCTTATAATTGTCGCCTTGTGTCTTTCTTGAGGATTGCATTACCATCGCTTGATATACATTATTATGCAGTCAAGTGATAAACTGATGATTTGATACTACAAAAGCAAGTTTATGACCATCACATTTCCAATTACATTGTAATATGATGCATTTATTTTAAATTCAATACAAACCCCGGGATATTTATGTCATTATATAGATTCCTGTCTACCTCCATTTATGATAAAATGAGTGTCATTAAATGGCATATCATTCGCTAAGTACTGGATAGAATTGTTCAAAAGTCTCAATTTACCAATATAATAGATGGTAATATCGTTGGCATACACTAGGTTGTTCATATTTAAGATTATTTAGGAATCAAAGTGCAGTGTAAGCGAAGACTACTCTGATATGTAGCCAGTTAAATTATGCGTTCACCATTTTGAATTCATAAGGACAACCGACGAAAAATAGTAAAAATGTCAAAGAAAGACAGTTAGGTGACAATGTACAGCGCCTCGAGCATTTCTAAGTCATTGATGCTGCGAGGAACTCGTGCAAGTATCCTTGCTATAATATTTTGTCACGACACCATGGCCATAACGTCAAACATGTATTCACGTTCAATGACGTCACAAGTACATGACGTCAAGTCATGACGTCATAATATGTGTACCGAGGTACAAGGTATCGCGTCTCATATAAGTTAAAGTTTCAGTAAGTTATCATTTTCCGTTTTCTGTTCACACTTAATGTTAACTGACACCAGTAAACGTAAATGGGAGGGCAAACTGTGAACTTTTACGGCGACGCTAGACAATTTGAAACGTCGTTTTTCCGACGTCGTTTACCGCTTTTCATGACGTTGCCATTAAGCCCGGTTTTCGTATGGCGCGGCCCATATACACACACGGAAGTGCTAACTGATCTGTGTGACATGTACATTTATTACTTGCGACCAGTGCATACCCCGATCAGCCCCTTTCCTTCCACCCACCAACACACATGCAATCTGAACATGGTTTACACATTTCGGAGTTAGCACTGGCCTATATATAGCCCCAAATTCTCATAGATCCGTGCCTTCTCATTGATTCGTGCCCCTAGCAAACAAGTGAATATAAGCGTATTCTAAGAATAGTGTTAATTGAAAATTATTTAAAAAATATATTTGAAGTTGTTTCCCACGTTTTTTTTAAGTTACAGTTACACACAATTGTGATTTACCACCTATTTTGTGATTTTTCTACGTACTTCCTTAACCTGAAGAGGGTCTGTTCGCAAATTATGCATTCAATGTGATACATGTTGATTTCTAGGTGAATCTGGACTTCACCATATTTAAATTTGATGCATCTAGGCAGCAATACTTCTTTATTGTATTAGTGATCAAGGAATGTCCCTCAAATGTGCAAAAAGTTGTAGGGCACGAACCTGATGAGAAGTTCCAAGGTCAATTAGGTGACTTGGGTGGGTTATTTCTAGGGACTCTAAGACTTGCATAAATAACAAGTTTTCCAAATTCCGTATGTGCACTCATAGTAAATTGTTTGCACTTTATGTTGATGTATACCTTTTCAGGAATTAATCAGAATATAACACAGAATATGAATGTATGTGCTTAGGGGCACGAATCCATAAGAACAGTGACTGTATATATATTACTTTTTAATGGGTACGTTTTTACTTCTACACATGTGTTCGTTTTGACTTGTGTACGTTTTGACTGGAAACTTTATTTTTCAACCATACATCGAAAGTAGCATCATGCATAAATGTAATAATCACATGTAGACAGAAAAATCATAGAAAACACGCAACAATTGCCATTCCCAGATACACCCCATCCCCCTCCACCCGTGCAATACCGCGGGTCCCCCGCCACATAATCCGCGAGTATACTATACCATAGCAATTCTACTTCCGGTTGTAAACTTCCGGTCAAATTTTGCAAATATTAATTGAAAATGCATACAAAACCCTAAATAAACATCTCGGCAAACATGTCATTCGCAGGCAGTCCCGTTCGCGATAAAAGAGTTCTAAATCTAGCTGCGGAAGTTGCTGAAACCAGAGATAGACGAATACCAGATGTTTTATTGCGGTTAAAACGTAGGCTAACAAGTCTTGTCTTGAACATGTTTAACTTGAAAACTAATAAACAAATGTATATTTTCAGGTGCCCTTATATTCTTAGCTGAGGTTTTTAACCAGTATCAGTTCAAATCGTCCGCAAGTCAAATCGTTCGCTATTTGGTCAATTCGTTTGGTATTTTGATAAATTCGTCCGCTATTCAAATTGTCCGCTCTTTGGTAATTTCGTCCGTTATTTGATCAAATCGTCCGCTATTATATTTTTATGCCCCCGCCACCGAGTAGTGTACGTCTGTCCCGAAACTTAACGCTCGGGTAAATGGCTTATAATTTCTGCTTCACATTTCACACACGCATTGCTCCAATGGTCCTCTACCGCCCTGTGACAATCCACATTCGTCCCACCCCCGCTAAGCCCAGGGTCAAGGTCACAGGCTTGGTGCATTGGGAACTTAATTCTCGGGTAAATGGTTTATAATTTCTGTTTTCTTGCTCGGATCTACTTCACATTTGACACACGCATTGCTCTCATGGTCCTCTACCGCCCTGTGACAAATCCACATTTGTCCCGCCCCCGCTAAGTCCAGGGTCAAGGTCACAGACTTGGTGCGTTCAAAACCTTAACGCTTGGGTAAATGGCTTATAATTTCTGATTCCTTGCTCGGATCTGCTTCACATTTCACAGACGCATTGCTCCATTGGTCCTCTACCACCCTGTGTCAAACCCAAGTTCATCCAGCATGTTGTGTTTTCAAATGTGCCCTCGTTTTTTTTGCTGTCAGCGGGGGCATTCGTGTGCCGACAGGCCACATTTCTAGTTATATATTTGGATATTATTATTGTATAGTAGATAGGTTTTACTCTTTATATTTCCCATATTTCTCCGTGGAAGTATGTAGACAGTAAATATATTTATAAAATGATACTCGCAATGCATCTAGGGAATAGGGTAGTTCCTAATCATGATCAAGAACATAACGTTATGATTATGACAGCAGACTATACAACTATTTAAAGCATTTATTTCTATGTCCTGTGATTGGAGTAAACTGGTGTATGCCAATTACGTCCAGTGTTGTCCTGGAGTCGCACGGGTATCCACCAGCCTGTTAAGGGTATGTGTATAATAGGCCATGTATATACACCTTGTGGTATCGTCATATACTTGCTGAAACGCCTGATATAAATCATGCTCTATGGGTGGAAGTTTGTAAATCAGGGACTGATACATACGGATGTTACTCTTTAGAACGGATATGTTATTCACTCTTATTTCTCCATGAAACAATATGACGGTCACTACCTATTTGCCTTTTAGCTTGTTTGTCTCATTTGCCCATACCAACAAATGATAAATGTCTATACGCTCGTCGCCATCTTCCCGATATGCTTTATTCTTATTTCTCCCTGAAATAATATTATCAGTCGCTATATACACTGTCATTCTTATTTACCCATGCCGATAAAAATGACCAGTGCCTGTTTCCTTCAATGCAATATGCTGCCATTTATTAGATAATATACTTGTTAAACACTTGCTGTGTATAATCACCAATTGACAATAAACATCCGGATATCACACCTTGGTACAAATAATGTATGCTAAATGTCCTAATGGAACATCTTAAACGCATTGGTATTGTTTTGATATGCATATAGTGTGTTCTTCAATGAATCTCTACAATGTTTGCCATTAAGTTTATCGTATTTACCCATACCAATAAAATTAATCGGTGCCTATACTGTTCGCGCCATTTAATCGATATGCTTTATCTTAATATTCCTCTGGGAAACAATATGGCCTGTGCCATTTTGATTGTCTTGTATACCCATTCGGGACGGCCATGCCAATAAAAGTGTCATGTGTCCCTATATCGTAAAGTTTAATTCCCGAAGAATATATGATATTTTTAGTAAATATTTGACAAAATATTCAATGTATTTAGTTTGATGTGTGTCCTGAAACGTTTGTCAATTTTTTCGAATATCTTTACACATATATAGGCTATATAATTCTATATATGAGTTATAACAGATGTCCGAATTCCATTTTGTAAAATTATCCTAAACAGTTGAACCTGTGCCAAAGACCACCTCGGAATAGCAATACCCTGTCTATAGCAGCAACACCTTTGATTTCCCAATTACTCAATTACTACATAAATGGCCCTGTGAACAAAGGCCAGATTTTTCTCTTCCCATGACTGGGCGTTATTCACAGGTTTCACTGTACATGTATGCGATAGTGCACAATATGTCATAATCTGGCACATATAGTGTCTTTGTGATTTATTATCGGCAATTACCCCCCGTTTAATTTTGGAATCACCCTTAGATCATAGATTTAACTTGTATGCTTTATAGCCTCCAACAGTTATGGGCGAAAGTACAGGCGATTGGCATGTTGATAGGATAGTGTATTATACTTTTTTATGTAGAAAAAAAAATGTAGTCATTCTAATGTCAAAGTATTATATAATCAAGGCTTTGAAGTCTGTGTGCCTCAATTTCACCATCATCAGTGTCAAGAAGAAACATCTTTTCTATTTCTCATAAAACCCTATTATTCCTAGTGCCTACACAGAGCTAAGGCCCACCTGCGCCTAATAAAACTGACACATAATCGGCATTCGGAGCAGCCAGTGATTTTCTGCGAGTCACGTGATCAAGAAATGTAAACAAATATATTGCAAGTCTTCGAGATCTTGTAATTTAATGTTGCCTTTTGGAGGGGGAAAATCTGAAGCGATTTTAACAATAGGTGATATTTTTGCAGTAAGCCATATTGGAATTTATTATTATCAAATAAACAATTAAATAGTGTTTTTTCTACTTTTTTGAGCCAATGAGTCGAAAGTTGTTATTTCATAAAAATAATTAGCCATCCCATTGAAAGATGATAAGCTACAATGTAGTAAATTCGGGAAAAGAGGAGTATTTGAAAAGAGGAGTATTTGAAAAGAGGAGTATTTGAGGGGGGATTTCTTTCTGAAGTGGGGGAAAATAAGCTACTTCTTCGAGGTGGAGGGGAATGGGGCCTTTCATGTCTCAATGTTTGGTTGAAAAAAAACAACAACACTGTATTGTCATCAACTAATGTGACCCGTCATGACAAAATGGGCTTATAAATATTTGTTAACCCTTAGACCGCTATCTTAATTTTTTTTCGTTTGCTGTTTACTTTCTATTTTACATTTTTATCATCAATTGTTGTGAGTAGCGGTCTAAGGGTTAATTTCAGATATTCAAGTATTAGATTTTGAAACCGGGTTATTTATCACATTTCTAGATTTTATGCCTCATTTATTTGTAGCCATTCTAGACATTGCGCCTGCTGGATCATCAGATGGCACACGTGTGCGTCGGGAAATCTGGGAGTTCAGTTTGATCGATGTGCTAATTCTCACCCTCAAACAGGACTTCAGTATAATAGATGGACAGTGGCATACAGCGGCCAGGCTCACTACAATACTCAGGTAACGGGACCTTCATCCAGGGCTCCAGATAAGGAATTAGTAATTGAGTCACTGCATCATTTCTGAAGCAATTGGGTATTTAAAAATTTTAATTGGGTAAGGTAAAATATAATCACACTACTGTTTGCACATCAACAGACAGCAATTATTGAATAGTTTGCTTCAAAATGAAAACATGTCTTGGCATTTCATTAAAATTGTGTTTTCATGGAAAATAAGCAAAATATGCTATATTTGTGGTCTGTTTATTGTTTTCTGCAACATGATAAAGGTACCACAATTTTTGTATTACTTTTTGATACTCACTACTTCTGATTTCAATTGGGTTTTTGGCAATTTTATTTGGGTATTTAAGCAAATACGCAGCTTATCTGGAGCTCTGTTGATCTCAAAAGGCTAGTGGTATTATACATGTACCAGAGGTCATGTGTTCAATCTCAAAATACATTCATAGTATTTCCATCTGGGATGAAAATACTACGAATGTATTTTTAGATTGAACACACAAGCTCCATATCAAAGTCTCGAGAGGCCAGTGGTATTATACCAGAGGTCGTGTGTTCTACCTCAAAATACCGATATATACTTGTGTCACTATTCCACCAGTTCTAAAAATTATGAGTACCCGCTATACAGATATAATCATTTAGGAATATTTATTTTATTGATAGTGGCTCGCGGTGGTATCAGGCTATTTTCATATGCAAATGAGGCATGATATATTTTTTCCTTTTTAGCTTGACTATTCGAAGAATAAGTAGAGCTTATGTTGTCACCCCGGCGTCGGCGTCACCGTCACGCCTTGGTTAAGGTTTTTAGTCAACCTACACCCACCATACTTGGACAACTTCATCTCCTAGTGATGTACATCAATAACCCCTGATCTATATTTGACCTTGACCTACATTTCCTCTTGAATTACTTAGTTAATTCCCCTTGGTTAAGGTTTTTAGTCAACCTTGGTTAAGGTTTTTAGTCAAGCTTGTACATGTAATACTATTGTGCATACAGACACCATACTTGGACAACCTTTTCTCATAGGGATGTACATCAATAACCCCTGGTCTATATTTGACCTTGACCTACATTTCCTCTTCAATTACTTACTTAATTCCCCTTGGTTAAGGTTTTTAGTCAAGCTTGTATATGGAATACTCCTGGCCCTACACCCACCATACTTGGACAACTTCATCTCCTAGGGATGTACATCAGTAACCCCTGATCTATATTTGACCTTCACGTACATTTCCTCTTCAATTACTTAGTTAATTCTCTTTGGTTAAGGTTTTTAGTCAACCTTGTAGATGGAATACTCCTGGCCCTACACCAACCATACTTGGACAACTTCATCTCCTAGTGATGTACATCAACAACCCCTGACCTATATTTGACCTTGACCTACATTTAACCTTAAATTACTTACTTAATTCCCCTTGGTTAAGGTTTTTACTCGACCTTGGTTAAGCTTTTTACTCAAGCTTGTACATGGAATACTATTGTGCATACAGACACCATACTTGGACAACCTTTTCTCATAGTGATGTACATCAATAACCCCTGATCTATATTTGACCTTGACCTGCATTTCCTCTTGAATTACTTACTTAATTCTCTTTGGTTAAGGTTTTTAGTCAAGCTTGTAGATGGAATACTCATGGCCCTACACCAACCATACTTGGACAACTTCATCTCCTAGTGATGTACATCAACAACCCCTGACCTATATTTGACATTTACCTACATTTAACCTTAAATTACTTACTTAATTCCCCTTGGTTAAGGTTTTTACTCAACCTTGGTTAAGGTTTTTAGTCAAGCTTGTAGATGGAATACTATTGTGCATACAGACACCATACTTGGATAACTTTTTCTCATAGGGATGTACACCAATAACCCCTGACCTTTATTTTACCTTTACCTACATTTAACATTGAATTACTTGCTTAATGTTTATAGTCAAGCTTGTATATGAATACTTCTTTTGGGCCTACATCAACCATACTTGGACAACTTCATCTCCTAGTGATGTACATCAATAATCCCTGACCTATATTTGACCTTGACCAACTTTTATCCTTGGATTACTTAGTTATCTCCCCTTGGTTACGGTTTTTACTCAAGCTTGTATATGGAATACTCCTGGGCCTACAGCAACCATACTTGGAAAACTTTATCTCCTAGTGATGTACATCAATAACCCCTGACCTATATCTGACATTGACCTACATTTAACCTTGAATTACTTACTTAATTTCCCTTGGTTAATGTTTTTAGTCAACCTTGGTTAAGGTTTTTATGCAGGCCGCAGCCACTTTCTTTGTCAAGCTATGTGTACATCGACAACCCTCGTAGTCAAGCTATGCTGTTCTCCTACAGCTCTTGTTAGAATCATGATGGGTGTTGAAAAGGTGAACAGTGCAAATCCTGATCAGACTGTGGATGCACAGGCTGATCTGGATTTACACTGATCGCAAAACCCATTAGCCCCATTTCTCTGTGTCCCAGTTGGTATCTCCGAAGATGCATTTGACAAAAGTATTTGAGATTTATCAATGAATATTGTATGAACACAGTCGCGACTTGTCCTTGATCATAAACCTGCAATTGTCTATTAATTGTCACATTTGCATGTCAGCTTTCAGTGTCGTTAACAATAAATCCAGGAAATTCCATGCTAAATTTAACTTGGACATGTTACATCATCTATCTGGAAAACCCACTAGTAGTGATATAATTCCCTTCACAGATTCGTGGGTGGCAGGTGGGAGCATGTGATGGGTAATTTAACGATCGGGGTTCATCCTTATCGGAATTCCGACTGGAGATCTGGTTTGGCCCTCACATACGTCTTTGCATTTTGTATGTGACAGTTGAATCTGGTTATACCTTTTATGTGAGTATTACGATTATTCGTAATTCTATTTAGGGGAAGGGGCCAAGTGACTTTGGTGTGGTATGGACCTGGCACCAGGTCCGGTTATTCTAATTTCAGGGCTGAATATATTTTTCTCGATGTAAATATTCTGTTCTGATTTTGGGATTTTCCCCCCAATGCAGCAGGTTAAAATGGGATCAAACCCGTTTGCCCGGCCTTACATGACCGTAGCTGTTGATAGGCCGTTGATAGGCTCTGTTTCTAAAACTTAACGCTCAGGTTAATTCATTGTAACTTCTGTTTCCCTCAATGGTATGCTTTAATATTCCATACATGCATTTGTAACAACATCCCGCATCATTCTACAGAAAGCCCATGTTGCCCGCTAACCCAAAAGGTCAAGGTCACTGACTTAGAAATTTCCGTGTTTGGAAAATTAACGCTCAGTTTATGCTTTAATATTCCATACATGCATTTGTAACAACATCATGCATCATTCTACAGAAAGCCCATGATGCCCTCTAACGCCAAAGGTCAATGTCACTGACTTAGAAATTTCCGTGTTTGGAAAAGTTAACGCTCAGTTTATGCTTTAATATTCCATACATGCATTTGTAACAACATCCCGCATCATTCTACAGAAAGCCCATGATGCCCTCTAACGCCAAAGGTCAAGGTCACTGACTTAGAGAAATTTTCGTGTTTGGAAAAGTTAACGCTCAGTTTATGCTTTAATATTCCATACATGCATTTGTAACAACATCCCGCATCATTCTACAGAAAGCCCATGATGCCCTCTAACGCAATCAACCATGAAAACTAGGTCAAGGTCACATGGGCTCCCTCTGTGTGAGATGGTTACACCACAGTGTTGATGTATACCAAGTATGGAGGTCGTAGGTGTTATAGTTTTCTGGAAACTGACCTAAACGCAAAAACTTAACGTGAAATGTTGACGCCGCCGACGCCGACGGAAAAGCTATGCCTATGTCCCGCTTCTGCTAAAGCAGGCGGGACATGCATTCAACGTTAAGTTTTTTCATTTAGCTCTGTTTCTAAAACTTAAAAGGTTAATTTATTGTAACTTCTGTTTCCCTCAATGGAATGCTTTAATATTCCATACATGCATTTGTAACAACATCCCGCATCATTCTCCAGAAAGCCCATGGTGCCCGCTAACCCCAAAGGTCAAGGTCGCTGACTTAGAAATTTCCGTGTTTGCAAAAGTTAATGCTCAGTTTATGCTTTAATATTCCATACATACATTTGTAACCACATCCCACATCATTCTACAGAAAGCCCATGTTGCCCGCTAACCCCAAAGGTCAAGGTCACTGACTTACAAATTTCCGTGTTTTGGAAAAGTTAACGCTCAGTTTATGCTTTAATATTCCATACATGCATTTGTAACAACAACCCGCATCATCTACAGAAAGCCCATGGTGCCCGCAAACCCCAAAGGTCAAGGTCGCTGACTTAGAAATTTCCGTGTTTGGAAAAGTTAACGCTCAGTTTATGCTTTAATATTCCATACATGCATTTGTAAAAACATCCCGCATCATTCTACAGAAAGCCCATGATGCCCGCTAACACCAAAGGTCAAGGTCACTGACTTAGAACTTTCCGTGTTTGGAAAAGTTAATGCTCAGTTTATGCTTTAATATTCCATACATGCATTTGTAACAACATCCTGCATCATTCTAAAAGGTCGCTGACTTAGAAATTTCCGTGTTTGCAAAAGTTAACGCTCAGTTTATGCTTTAATATTCCATACCAAGTATGGAGGTCGTAGGTGTTATAGTTTTCTGGAAACTGACCTAAACGCAAAAACTTAACG
Organism: Conchocele bisecta; assembly: GCA_029237695.1. Lineage (NCBI taxonomy): Eukaryota > Metazoa > Mollusca > Bivalvia > Lucinida > Thyasiridae > Conchocele > Conchocele bisecta. The sequence continues at coordinate 43,909,766 of CM055270.1, read as the reverse complement.
TGAAATGTTGACGCCGCCGACGATGACGCCGCCGACGCCGACGAAAAGCTATGCCTATGTCCCGCTTCTGCTAAAGCAGGCGGGACATGCATTCAACGTTAAGTTTTTGCGTTTAGCTCTGTTTCTAAAACTTAACGCTCAGGTTAATTCATTGTAACTTCTGTTTCCCTCAATGGAATGCTTTAATATTCCATACATGCATTTGTAACAACATCCCGCATCATTCTACAGAAAGCCCATGGTGCCCGCTAACCCCAAAGGTCAAGGTCGCTGACTTAGAAATTTCCGTGTTTGCAAAAGTTAATGCTCTGTTTATGCTTTAATATTCCATACATACATTTGTAACCACATCCCACATCATTCTACAGAAAGCCCATGTTGCCCGCTAACCTCAAAGGTCAAGTTCACTGACTTACAAATTTCCGTGTTTGGAAAAGTTAACGCTCAGTTTATGCTTTAATATTCCATACATGCATTTGTAAAAACATCCCGCATCATTCTACAGAAAGCCCATGATGCCCGCTAACGACAAAGGTCAAGGTCACTGACTTAGAACTTTCCGTGTTTGGAAAAGTTAACGCTCAGTTTATGCTTTAATATTCCATACATGCATTTGTAAAAAACATCCCGCATCATTCTACAGAAAAGCCCATGATGCCGCTAACGCCAAAGGTCAAGGTCACTGACTTAGAACTTTCCGTGTTTGGAAAAGTTAATGCTCAGTTTATGCTTTAATATTCCATACATGCATTTGTAACAACATTCCTGCATCATTCTACAGAAAGCCCATGGTACCCGCTAACCCCAAAGGTCAAGGTCAGGTTCTTTGACGCTAGATCGTGTTTGGACAGTTAACGCCCATCACAGTTTATGCTTTGATATCCATAACATGCTCAATGTGAACAACATCCCGCATCATTCTACAGAAAGCCCATGTTTGCGCTACCCAGTCAAGGTCACTGACTTAGAAATTTCCGTGTTTGGAAAATTAACGCTCGTTTATGCTTTAATATTCATACATGCATTTGTAACAAACCTCCCGCATCATTCTACAGAAGCCCATGATGCCCTTTCTACGCAGTCAAGGTCACTGACAGGTGAAATCGGTGTGAAAAGTTAGCGCTCAGTTTATGCTTTAATATTCCATCATGCATGTAACACATCCCGCACTACTACAGAAAGCATGATGCCGTACGCAGGTCAAGGTCACTGACTTAGAAATTTCGGTTTGGAAAAGTTAATGCTCAGTTTATGCTTTAATATTCCATACATGCATTTGTAACAACATCCGCATCATTCTACAAAGCCCATGGTGCCCGCTAACCCCAAAGGTCAAGGTCACTGACTTAGAAATTTCCGTGTTTGGAAAAGTTAACGCTCAGTTTATGCTTTAATATTCCATACATGCATTTGTAACAACATCCCGCATCATTCTACAGAAAGCCCATGTTGCCCGCTAACCCAAAAGGTCAAGGTCACTGACTTTGAAATTTACGTGTTTGGAAAGTCAACGCTCAGTTTATGCTTTAATATTCCATACATGCATTTGTAACAACATCCTGCATCATTCTACAGAAAGCCCATGGTGCCCACTAACCCCAAAGGTCAAGGTCACTGACTTAGAACTTTCCGTGTTTGGAAAAGTTAATGCTCAGTTTATGCTTTAATATTACATACATGCATTTGTAACAACATCCTGCATCATTCTACTGAAAGCCCATGGTGCCCGCTAACCCCAAAGGTCAAGGTCACTAACTTAGAAATTTCCGTGTTTGGAAAAGTTAACGCTCATTTATGCTTTGATATTCCATACATGATTTGTAACAACATCCCGCATCATTCTACAGAAAGCCCATGTTGCCCGCTACCCAAAATCAAGGTCACTGACTTTGAAATTTATTGTGTTTGGAAAGTCAAAACGCTCAGTTTAGCTTTAATATTCCATACATGCATTTGTAACACATCCCGCATCATTCTACAGAAAGCCCATGGTGCCCGCAAACCGCAAAGGTCAAGGTCGCTGACTTACAAATTTGCGTGTTTGGAAAAGTTAACGCTCAGTTTATGCTTTAATATTCCATCATGCATTTGTAACAACATCCTGCATCATTCTACAGAAAGCCCATGACACCCTCTAATGCCAAAGGTCAAGGTCACTGACTTAGATATTTGAAAAGTTATGTTTGTTTGGAGTTAACGCTCATTATGTTTGATGCTTTAATCAATCCACTACATGCATTTGTAACAATCATCCCGCATCATTATCTCAGAAAGCCCATGGTGCCCGCTAACCCAAAGGTCAAGGTCATGAATCCATGACTTAGTTTAATTTCCGCATGTTTGTCAGTTAACGCTCAGTTTATTTGCTTAAATATTCCATACATGCATTTGTAACAACATCTGTATCATTCTACAGAAAGCCCATGTGCCGCCAAATCAACCCCTAGGTCGAAGGTCACTGATTTAGATCATGTGATGTCTAACGCTCAGTTTCATTGCGTATATCAAATATATGCATTTGATAACAACATCCCGCATCATTCTACAGAAAGCCCATGGTGCCCGCTAACCCCAAAGGTCAAGGTCACTGACTTACAAATTAACGCTCAGTTTATGCTTAAATATTCCATACATGCATTTGTAACAACATCTGTATCATTACGAAAGCCCTTGTCCTTAACGCCAAAGGTCAAGGTCACTGACTTACAAATTAACGCTCAGTTTATGCTTAAATATTCCATACATGCATTTGTAACAACATCCTGCATCATTCTACAGAAAGCCCATGATGCCCTCTAACGCCAAAGGTCAATGTCACTGACTTTTAGAAATTTCTGTGTTTGGAAAAGTTAACGCTCAGTTTATGCTTAAATATTCCATACATGCATTTGTAACAACATCCCGCATCATTCTACAGAAAACCCATGATACCCTCTAACGCCAAAGGTCAAGGTCACTGACTTAGAGAAATTTTCGTGTTTGGAAAAGTTAGCGCTCAGTTTATGCTTTAATATTCCATACATGCATTTGTAACAACATCCCGCATCATTCTACAGAAAGCCCATGATGTCCTCTAACGCCAAAGGTCAAGGTCACTGACTTAGAAATTTCTGTGTTTGGAAAAGTTAATGCTCAGTTTATGCTTTAATATTCCATACATGCATTTGTAACAACATCCTGCATCATTCTACTGAAAGCCCATGGTGCCCGCTAACCCCAAAGGTCAAGGTCACTAACTTAGAAATTTCTGTGTTTGGAAAAGTTAACGCTCAGTTTATGCTTTGATATTCCATACATGCATTTGTAACAACATCCCGCATCATTCTACAGAAAGCCCATGTTGCCCGCTAACCCAAAAGGTCAAGGTCACTGACTTTGAAATTTACGTGTTTGGAAAGTCAACGCTCAGTTTATGCTTTAATATTCCATACATGCATTTGTAACAACATCCTGCATCATTCTACAGAAAGCCCAAGGTGCGCACCCAAAGGTCAAGTCGCTGACTTAGAAATTTCCGTGTTTGGATGTTAACGCTATCTTCTACAGAAAGCCCAAGGTGCCCGCAAACCCCAAAGGTCAAGGTCGCTGACTTAGAAATTTTCGTGTTTGGAAAAGTTAACGCTCAATTTATGTATGCTTTAATATTCCATACATGCATTTGTAACAACATCCCGCATCATTCTACAGAAAGCCCATGGTGCCCGCAAACCGCAAAGGTCAAGGTCGCTGACTTACAAATTTGCGTGTTTGGAAAAGTTAACGCTCAGTTTATGCTTTAATATTCCATACATGCATTTGTAACAACATCCCGCATCATTATGCAGAAAGCCCATGGTGCCCGCTAACCCCAAAGGTCAAGGTCACTGACTTAGAAATTTCCGTGTTTGCAAAAGTTAACGCTCAGTTTATGCTTTAATATTCCATACATGCATTTGTAACAACATCCCGCATCATTCTACAGAAAGCCCATGGTGCCCGCTAACCCCAAAGGTCAAGGTCACTGAATTAGAAATTTCCATGTTTGGAAAAGTCAACGCTCAGTTTATGCTTTAATATTCCATATATGCATTTGTAACAACATCCCGCATCATTCTACAGAAAGCCCATGGTGCCCGCTAACCCCAAAGGTCAAGGTCACTGACTTACAAATTAACGCTCAGTTTATGCTTAAATATTCCATACATGCATTTGTAACAACATCCCGCATCATTCTACAGAAAGCCCATGTTGCTCACTAACCCCAAAGTTATTACAAGCTCCATATATACTATCAAACTGCGCCAGGCGGGACATTTTGCTCCGCAGAGCTCTTGTTATAGTCTTTCCATTGTCTTTCCACAGTCATGCAATTGTTAACAACCGTTGTGTTGCTGTGTTTCAGTCATGCATGTTCCGGACTTGACCTGCCGGCAGATGAGGCGAAGGAGTTGCGAACTAAAAAGCTCCCCGATGCCATTGATATCATGTTCCTGGTGGCCCGGCGCATACAGGCCAGGTTTATCAAGATCCCGAAGAAACCTGTAAGCTATACCAGTGTTTTGCGGTGGTCTGAGACCTAAAGGGACAATTTAAGGCTTTCGGTCCCCTTTGTTGTCATAAGTGTTTGAAAGGGTCTAATATTTTAACCCTTTCAAGTAACTGGAATAGACTGTGATATGTTAATTTTCCGACCAATCCAATCATCATAAAATTATTTTCAGACTAGTCTATTTATAAAAGGAGATGAGTTTTCTAAATAAATATGAAAAATTACTTGCAAAAAGTGCAGATCCTGATGAGATGGCTCGTTACGAGCCATCTCATTTGGATCTACACTGTTTGCAAACATCACAAAAGAGGTCTAGTGTTGAAAGGGTTCAGTGACATTGGCATTCTGGGGTGGGAGAATGTCCCCCGGACTCGACGTAGGCACAACACTGGGCAATACCATACTACATGTAACTTATGGAACACAATTAGACTCTCCTCTCAAAGACACAAATAGCAAATTTACTGTATTGGTCCATCCATGTTTTGTTCGGATGACTCAAAGCAAACAATGGCCCAACATTGTTATTTGTGACTGTGAGAAATGGGGCCTATTGGTTTTGTGACCAGTGTAGGTCCAGATCAACCTGTGCATCCGCACATTCTGATCAGGATCTGCACTGTTCGCCATTCCATTAATGAAACACCCGGCGTGCTTCTAACAGGCGTTATACATAGATCGATATCAGGCTTCAGCAGTGTGCTATTTGATCAGAATCTACACTAGTCACACATCCCATAATCCCCTTTTCTCCAATCACAGCCACATTTAAGTGTAGAGCACACAGTTCTCCCCGTGTACAATTACAGTTCCGTATGTATGTGCCCTTGCTATTGAACAAACATCTGGTCCAATCAAACAGTGCAGATCCTGATCAGACTGTGGATGCACAGGCTGATCTGGATCTACACTGGTTGAATACCGCCATGTTGTTGCGTTGTGACTCTGTGAGATGTTGGTTGTTTCAGAGCAAAGAGAAGGAACGAGCATTCCTGCTGGGAACATTCAAGACCGTCCTAGAATCTCTGACATACATCGCTTCTGGCCATGTTTCCATTACACATAAAGGTACGTTTTTATCGTTTGTTTTACGTTTGTGTAAAATTGCTTACTATACGTTTAAGCAATATATTGTTGATTAGAGATACAAATTTGTTGCTGTGACTGGAGAAATTTGTTTATGGCATATTTCACCAGTAGCTCCAGAATACAAATTTCTCCCATCACAGCAACAAATTTCTATCTCAGGTTCACGAATGTGCTATTTGATCTGGAGTTAATAAGCAAGGCAAGCCTGAAGTTGGTTGCTCCATTTTTGTCACGCCTGCTTTAGCAGAGGCACGACTATAGTCGGCGCTTTTTCCGTCGTCGTCTTCCGCGTCGTCCGTTTTTTTTGTAAGGCAAATGTGTTAAAGTTATTGTTTTTTCACAACACGGTCAAATGCCTTGGCAGGCGCGATACCGCTTCCGTGGCGGAATTCTTGTTTTACAACAGTTTTGTACAAATACCCAGCTTAAATGTCGTTTTTTTCGACCAATGAAAACTGTATTTTTAGTTTTTGTCTAAATTAATTGCATATGTCAACTTTTTCACAAATATTTATTAAATTAATCATTAATTGATTGCAATACATACAGTATTATATTAGGTATTATAGTTAATGATTCTATGGGGTTCATCCTTAGTAGAATCCTGATATCCCTGGTTTGACTGAAAGGACTTGTGTGTGGTCAAGTCCACATTTGCTGTATGTGCAGTTTTTGTCTCGCCCGCGAAAGCGGAAAGCAAGACATAGATTTTCCGGAGTCGTCGGCGGCGGCGGTGGCAGCGTCATCATTCAATGTTAAGTTTTCGTGTTGCGGTCATTACTTCAACACCTTATCAGCTACATTCATCAAACTTTATACATACCTTTACTATGATAATTATGTAGATGAATATAGGACTATTCTCTGGGCCCCAGGGTCAAGGTCAAGGCGGAACAAGGTGAGACATTTGATTCCGCGGAATTCTTGTTATTGCTGACTGACCAAGTTTCCACATTTGCATTATGCGCATGTTGTATTGTTGACCAACCAAGTGTGCCCTGTTGTGTTGCAGTTCTCGACTCGCCGTGGTTACTGCAGCTCTTGATCACGGACAATGTAGAGTCGGTCACCCTCATCATGGAGTTGATCCAGAAAGTTCTCCGTGCCAACTGGTAAATATGGGACACACCATGGGATTTTATACCTTCGGACATCTGTGTAATTTCATTAAATACGCTTACAAAATTTACAATATTTTCCGTAAAAGGCGTTGACAAAATGTTCAGAGTACTTTTGACTTAATTCATGACAAATATTGTAAATTTTGTTTTTGTAAACGTATTTAATGAAATTACGCAGATGTCCAAAGGTACAAAATCCCATGGCATGTCTCATATGGCTGTGACTGGATTAATGGGGCTTATGGGGATTTGTCGCAAAACCCATAAGCCCCATTTTTCCAGTCACAGACACAAACATGTCCACCCAAACACAGAATACATAGAGGATCTTAAGTGATGAATTAATATGATATTTATTAAACAAGTTTACTGATTTCATAAGAAATAGGCTATAGAATCAGTCAATAAGTTTAATAAATATTATATTAAATCAACACAAATGTTATATTCTATTTATTGCATAAGTACAACGTCGTACACTTAAGCTTTACTGATCACCTAATGTTTTTCTATAGCAGTCTTATTTGAATATTTATTACACTAGTGTATTATGATTTTATTACACTGTGTTATTAAACCACAAACACCCATTTTATGCAATAATAATCTTTATACCACAGAGCTCCAGATAAGACATTGGGCATTGAGTTCTGTTACTCGATACTTTTGAAATCAGTTGCGTATTTCCTTTATCGGTTTGGTTATTTTAAAAAACGTAACCTTACTAATTGTATCCCCCAGACTCCGTCGGGGAATACTATGGATTTGAAAGCGTGCCGCGTCCCCGTCCGCGTCCGTCCGCGTCCGCCACAGACACTTCTTGTCCGGAGCATAACTCGAACACCCTTTGGAATATTTTCATGAAACTTCACACATGCATAGACCACGACCCGAAGGTGTGTCGCGCACAAGAATGACAACTCTTGCATAGCTAATTTTTTAGTTATCTCCCTTTTTTGTTTCTCGCACTGATTTCGTGTCCGGAGCATAACTCCACCACCCTTTGGAATATTTTCATGAAACTTCACACATGCATAGACCACGACCCGAAGGTGTGTCGCGCACAAGAATGACAACTCTTGCATAGCAATAATTTTTTAGTTATCTCCCTTTTTTGTTTCGCGCACTGATTGACCATAACTCGACCACCCTGTGGAATATTTTTATGAAACTTAACACATTCAATTAGACCACGAACCGAAGGTGTGTCGTGCACAAGAATGACAACTCTTGCATAGCTAATTTTTTAGTTATCTCCCTTTTTTGTTTTCGCGCACTGATTTCCTGTCCGGAGCATAACTCGACCACCCTTTGGAATATTTTCATGAAACTTCACACATGCATAGACCACGACCCGGAGGTGTGTCACGCACAAGAATGACAACTCTTGCGTAGCTAATTTTTTAGTTATCTCCTTTTTCTGTTTTGCGCACTCTACAAACTGGACAATAATGCATGAAGACCCGTTTTCTCGTCTGCTCTGTACACCTTTTCTCATGTGCTCTGTACATCTTACCTGTAGAGAGAACAATAGAGACTGGGAGAACCATGTGCTAGCATGGGCTTGCATGTGCAAATGTCCAGTGCTTGACCACTGCTGACCACAGGTAATTTATACAGGTAAATTACTACATTGGGTACTGTGTTGAAAATATTGTGGCATTATGTGGACCTGTGCAGATATATGTAGATAAATATAGGATTATTAAAAAAAAATCTGGGCTCCAGTAGCAAGCATTATTATTTTTAAACTTTTTTTTTCTATTCTTTTTTTTTTTAATTTGTTTTTTTTTCATTCTTTTTTTTTCCATTTTTTTTTTTCATTTTTTTTTTTTCATTTTTTTTTTTCAAATTATTTTTCAATTTTTGTCTAGTAGCATAAGGTCGTAAGTGCTATATACAGACTATTCACATGTGCATGTGCTAGCATGGGCAACTGACCACTGACCACTTACAGGTAATTTATACAGGTAAATGATTATATTACATTTCCGTAAACTGTGTTGAAAATATTGTGGCAATATGTGGACCTGTATATATATGATATGTAGATAAATATAGGACTATTAAAAAACATTCTGGGCTCCAGTAGGTAGCATTATTCTTTTATTTTTTTTAAATTTAATTTTTTTTTTCCATGTTTTTTTTTACATTCTTTTTCAATTTTTTACCTGACCACTAACTTATTACAGGTAATTTATACAGGTACATTATTACATTTCCGTAACTATTAACAAAAATTCTGGGCTCCAGTAGCGAGCATTATTATTTTATTTTTTTTTGTATATTACATTTCCGTAAACTGTGTTGAAAATATTGTGGCATTATGTGGACCTGTGCAGATATATGTAGATAAATATAGGACTATTACAAAAAATTCTGTGCTCCAGTAGCAAGCATTATTATTTTTAATTTTTAAAAAAAATATTTTCATTTTTTTTTTCAAATTCTTTTTCAATTTTTGTCTAGTAGCATAAGGTCGTAAGTGCTATATACAGACTATTATCATATAATAAAACAATTATTGACTAGTGAGCCATAGAATATAATCTGATATTCTATGGCTCACTAGTCAATAATTGTATAATATGTTCGGGCCAGTGAAAATTGCTTTCGGGCCCAGGCTCGAGGTCAAGGCGGGACAAGGCGAGGCATCTGATTCCGCGGAATTCTTGTTTACTTACCTCCCTTTGTTGTTTCGTGCTCTGATTTTGTATCCAGAGCATAACTCGAACACCCTTTGGAATATTTTTATGCCCCACCACGATAGTGGAGGGGGCATTTAGTGTTACCCTCGTCCGTCCGTCCGTCCGTCTGTCCGTCCGTCCGGGCAGACATTCGGGTACTTATGTGGCTAGCCCCACAGGGTTATGGACTTGTTAAAGGATAGGGTTGGTTACAATTAGCCACCTAAAAAATCGTTTTATGTGGCTAAAAATGTCCGTCCGTTCGTCCGTCCGCACACACGAATGGGTACTTGTTGTAGGCGTACGGGGATCTTATTGGGTAGGGTTAGGATAGTGTTGGGTACTCTTGTTGGGTATTTTTATACAGTAAAAACCCAACAAGTATTCATTCGTAGAAACGTGCGTCCCGTCCCCCCGTCCGTCCGTCCGTCCGTCCGTCCGTCCGTCACAAAACTTTAACACGCGGGTAAATGTCTCATAATTTCTTCATCCTTCGACCGATCTGCTTCATATTGCATATACACATTGCTCTGATGGTTCACTACCGCCCTGTGCCAAATCCACGTTCGTCCTGCCCCCGGCAAGCCCAGGGTCAAGGTCACATACTTGGTGCTTCAAAAACTTTAACGCTCGGGTTAATATCTTATAATTTCTGTTTTCTTTCACGGATCAGCTTCATATTTCATATACACATTGCTCTAATGGTCCTCTACCGCCCTGTGCCAAATCCACATTCGTCCTGCCCCCGCCAAGCCCAGGGTCAAGGTTACATACTTGGTGCTTCAAAAACTTTAACGCTCGGGTAAATATCTTATAATTTCTGTTTTCTTTCACGGATCAGCTTCATATTTCATATACGCATTGCTCTAATGGTCCTCTACCGCCCTGTGCCAAATCCACGTTTGTCCTGCCCCCGCCAAGCCCAGTGTCAAGGTCACATACTTGGTGCTTCAAAAACTTTAACTCTCAGGTAAAAGAAAATTTTGACTTGGAATTTGGCCTCATTTATTATCAAAGCGATATGTGGGACATCCGTGTTCTATGAACACATTTTCTAGTTTATTAAACTTCACACATGCATAGAAGACGACCCAAAGGTGTGTCGCACGTAAGAATGACAACTCTTGCGTCGTTAATTTCTTAGTTATCTCCCTTTGTTGTTTTGTGCACTGATTTCGTGTCTGGAGCATAACTCGAACACCCTTTGGAATATTTTCATAAAACTTCACACATGCATAGACCACAACCCTAAAGGTGTGTCACGCAAGAATGACAACTCTTGCATCACTAATTTTTTAGTTATCTCCCTTTGTTTTTTCCATCACTGATTTTGTCTCCGGAGCATAACGCGAACACCCTTTTTTCAAACTACTTGTGTATCTGGGGAGGGGGATACACATGCGCTTGTCGACAAGCGTCCATTTCTAGTTATCTTTTGATCTATTTAGTACATTAGTGTCAGGGCTCCAGATAAGCTGTTTGTCTAAAGTGTACTAGACCCCCTGATTTCAAAATCATTGTATATTTTACTTTTACAAATGGATTATGGATTTTTTTCGTTACTAAATAGGGAACAAATGATAAAAAAATATAACAAATTGAAACATTCACTTAATTGAGCTACAAAAAGCAAACACTGTTTGCTTTTTGCAGCTTGTTTAAGTGAATTTTCAACTTTATGACAGTATTTCCACTACTCAATTTGAAAATCAATGCGTATTTTCACATTGCTGTGCGTATTTTGTACTCCCACTTTTGATAATCATTACGTATTTAGTTAAAATAATTGCGTAAGATACGCCAATACGCACCTTATGTGGAGCTCTGTAGTGTAGCATTATTTTTAATCACAGTGATATTACACTGCGAAAGACCATTTTATGCAATACATGGATATAATCTGTCTAGCAGTTATCCATACAAATATCTATCTGTTTATGACAGGGTAGCTATCCGAGAGATGTCGTCCAAAACTCTGTTCAGCATCATGGACGAATTGGTGTACAAACTGTCGGTGGACAATAACGCTGCTGTCGGTGTGTAAGTACCAGTGTGCCATTACATATTGGCTGCCAAACCGTACAGGAAACCTTACGACATGTATGACAACTACCGTAATGACCGTAAATATTCAGAAATAATGTATATTTGGAAACATAAATTAACCCTTAGACCGCTACTCACAACAATTGTCGTCTGCTGTTGCTTTTATATATTGCCTTATTTCTCAATAAAAACATGGTTTGACAGCATTGGAAATGATTCTGAAGTGCTGTCAAAGCATGTTGTAAATTATTCTAAAGTGCTGTCAAAGCATGTTTTTTATGATAAAAATGGAAAATAGAAAATAAACAGCAGGCGACCAAAAAATATATAACGGTCTAATGGTTAATATGAGACATGTGATTTTGTACCTAAGAAGATGTACAATAAATCAGGAAAAATATTTACAGAAACTGTGATATTTTCTGCGTGATATTTTCTGTAAACGACTTTGAAAGTTGACATAATGTTCATAATTCTATTCCGCATTTGCTCTGAACATTTCGTTAACTTGCGACTTCAATTAAGGAAAATATTGTATTTTGCATGAGCTATCAAACATCACATGGGGTGTCTCATATATTCTTTCTCACAGCAAGGAATGTCCCAATATTTACTGTTAGTATGTTTGTACTGGTTTATCACTGTACCAATGTATTTGGATAATTTATATTATAGGGTTATGCCTAAAGAAATGTTTTCCAACTATTTAATTTATTAGCGTTATTACAGTGTATATTCGTTATCATATAACAGTAGTCAATTTAACCAAAATCGCTAAGTACATATTGGCCACTGGTTTCTGAAAGAGACCTTATGGTAGATGAAATAATAATGGCTCAAAAGTATCTTATATAAGGAGTTAGCTTGCCATCTGGTATTACAAGACGTATTGTAAGCCACAATGTTCAGGAAAAATTGACATTTGTCAGACTGCCGGCATAAATTGAGAAATTTTAGTGTGGGCCTGGAAATCCAACATGGCGTCCAAGATGGCCGCCAATTATGTGCATATGCATCAGCATCATAAACTGGTATTTATGGTTAATGTTAGATTGACTGACGTGTGATCATTGTATGCCATAATCAGAAACTGTGGATGTGCAGGCTGATCTGTAGCCTATTTCACCAACATTGCAAAGTATACTTATCTAGCAAAGTATACTTTGAGGGAGAAATTTTCAATTTAAGGATATTATTAAATTCCGCATGTATTTTGTCTACTTTTGACGCCATTTACAGAAAATATTGTAAATTTTGTAAATCATGAAATTACGCAGATGTCCGTAAGTACAAAATCGCATGGCATGTCTCATATGTTAAACCAATTCCAGAGGGGCCACCAAGAGTATCCTGTGTATCTGTGAGTACCATAAGCCGATGGTGGCCCAGCTGTGTCTGCGGTACCGCGGTCTGCGGCCCCTATTGGCGCGCTGGGAGGGGCAGGGCTTCAGTCGCGACCTTAAGTCACTGCTGCGACTATTAGAGGCTGGCAATGCACAGCGGGCAGAGATGGAGGTATAGTCTTGTTTGCCTTTTATAGTGTACTCATTTTCATGGCTAAATCAGGAACTGCAAAATATATATTTGTTTAATATTCCCTTTCAATTCTTATTTGTCTTTTTATAGTGTTCAAGAAAGGAAATAATAATAATAATAAAGACTTATTAGAGGAGTGCTTAATGTCGCCATGGCGACATTAAGCACTCCTCTAATAAGTCTTTATTATTATTTCCTTTCATAATTTATCTGCATGTGACCTCGCCATTGAATGGACATAAAACCCCAATCAGTCAACCATACACTTTCTTAATGCAGTAATACTTGAATTACTTGAATGTACTTTACATGTATGTGGCATTTTGCTGCCAATGTAGATCCAGATCAGCATGTGCATCTGCACAGTCTTGTCAGGTTCTGCACTGTTCGCCATTCTATCAATTAAACAAATGTCACACTTCTAACAAGCAATAGAGATCGTTATCAGGCTACAGGAGCGTGCTATTTGATCAGGAGCAACACTGGTCACAAGTCCCCATTTCTGCAGTGACAGGTATATATGACCTTGTTGTTGTTGAGTGGACATAATATTCCAGTCATTCATGAGCCAACCATTTCAGCAACACCGCGATAGCGCGGTACTGATCCAGGCCAACTGGCGTGGCTATATATCCCGTAAAAAGCTCGGCCGTGCAGACAAGGCATTCTCCAAACTTCACAAGGCCTTTAGGTGAGTTGTCGCGTTCATCAGATAAGTCACAGATAAGTGTTTCTGTTTGAATTCATCACTAAAACCTTTGACAACACAAATATCTGTTATTATTCCCAGGCTTCTTTGATATTTCACATTAATATAGAGAATACCAGGCTAGTGCATTTTGATTTCGAATTTATCAGGCAAAGCTCAGAAACGCATAGGAATTCTGGCGCTTGCCGAGGAATTGCTACTATTTGTGAGCCCAGCCTAATAAACTTGATGTCGAAAGACACTAGCATTGTATTCAGTTTATCAGGGACCTATTTCACTAATCTTCGTACGACTAAAATGTTCGTAAGTGCAAATTTAGGATAGTCTGGAAATTTCATTGATGGATTTACATTTATTGAGCATAGGCTGCATATGCAGCCTATGCTCAATAAATGTAAATCCAATAATTGTTTACAATAAAACATTGTTAATGTGAAATTTACAGAGTATAATAATTTTGCACTAACGAAGTTTAAGTGAAACGGATCCCTGGTAATGTTTTATTCATGCTGCAGAATGAGCAAATATGTGGTGTACATTGCGTCATTGCAGTGACGTCATTAGGTAACATCATGTGACGACATTGGTCGACATTCCAGAAGTCGAATAACAGATGTCGACCAGTTTGTTCACTGTATGACAAGAATAATGATCAGGATCTGTACTCGCCATACATACCCATTTTTATCATCAGTGGAGGTTGAGAGGGTATGTGTATCTTAAAGATGACTCCATCCTTAAGGATTGATATCGTAACTGTTAATCTTACAGATATTCACACCTGTGGCTCTTTGTCGGATAAAACTGTTTGTACGAAGATTTTTTAATTATGGCTAATTAATGCTACCGTTTTCTACCTAGGGGTCATTAAATCTGACCAAATTAACCAGACTTTTTTCCAAAATCCACTGCTAATATGACCTTTCTTGTATATTGTGGTTTTGCACTTAGAAACTTCTTAGTCATACGACGTTTAGTGAAACGGGCCCCTGGTGTAGTAAGTGTCCCTGGCCCTGGGCTAGGACATTGCCTTTCAGTGCCGAGTCTGTTTTTGTAATTTCATATGAACATATGGTACTCCCTGCATACAGGTACATTCCCATCAGTATACCATTGTTGTTGAACGCATGTTAAATCCCAATCAATCAATCAATCATTGGTATCACATGTAACATTCAGGAACCGGAGAAAGCGGTTGGAGAACACGACGATGCAGAGGAAGGTGGAGCACGATGCTGAGCACCTTGGTCTCTTGAACCGGCAGCGGATCATGCGCGAATTCAAGGAGCGACAACTCCACTGTATCGAGATACTGCCCGCTGGTGAGTCACATGTGTGAACATTGTGTCTATTTATTGAGTCCCATCTGCATCGAGTTCCATTGAGTGACTACTGCATCCAGATACCACCCTCAGTCATTATATCCCGGCATACGAAGTCATTTGCATCAACATGTTCGGGTACCGATTATATCTGCAACCGTAGGTCAGATTAACTTGAAACTTCATATATTTTCATTCCATAGCCCACCCATGCGGCTGTCTTGCCCAAGGTCAAGGCCAAATGACATTGAAAACGTTTGTTGGTCAGACCAAGCAAGTGAGCCCCTGCTCACTTGCTCTAGTTTTGACAGTTATGCATTTTGATTGTGCCTATATTTCCATATTAATTGAGCCATTTATTGAGCCAAATGCCAGGATATGTTTGTGTCATGGACTGTGACAATATTGCCACTGTCTGGGAAACAAATTAACCCTTCATTGATATGTGGCTGTACCTGGAGAAATGGGGCTTATGGGATTTGTGACCAGTTTAGCTACTGATCAAATAGTACACTCCTGTAACGATCGATGTTGTTTCTTAGAAGCATGAAGCGTGTTTCATTGATGGAATGGCGAACAGTGCAGATCCTGACTGCGGATGCACATGCTGATCTGGCTCTACACTGGTCGCAAAACCCATAAGCGCCATTTCGCCAGTCACAGCCACATATCTGTATAACTGATATAGGGCTTATGGTCTCTGCGGCCAATCGATCTCCGGATCTACTAGCTCACTCCTGCAACTGGATAAGGATATATAATGTTTGTTAGAAGCATGTCAGGCGTTTCTCTGACTGACTGATGAACAGGGCAGGCCCAGATCAGATTGTTCTTGGTCTACACTGTTCGCAAATTCCATCAACACAATTTCTCCAAGTGGGGTAACATATCAGAAAATAAAATTTGTAAATATCAATTAACAAAACATAATAAAAATAATAAACAGTAATAGTGGTTATCAAAATGGGCTAATAACAGTTTTAAACCCTCCCCACCTCTCAGATAGTCACAAGATATCTTGCAGCAATTTGACTGGAAGTTGTAAAGTTAATATAAAAACATAAAATAAATATGTGTATTGTAGCAAAGATGACTGGTTTGCACGGTAGGGTAAGATCTACAATCCACGGGGAATGCTGGAAGTTGTAAAATCAAATAAATCTGTGAATAAATACAAATAAAATTAACCTGTGTGTTGTAGCAAAGGTGGAGTCGTACCTGCTGAATGAACAGATCCAGGCGGCCGTGAAGATACAGAAGATATGGCGCGGCTACGACGAGCGCTGTAAACTGTCGGGCCGACGGCAGGTTGCCAGGGAAACACACGCCATTATCAAGATCCAGCGCACAGTTAGAACGTATGTATACATTGGCCCATAGACCACATGTAATTAGAGAGTGACCAGATCAGGATATTGTGGTTTCAGTGGTAGACGGTTGTTGACATTGAAATTTCATACAGAAATAAGAGTGTAACAATTTAAACCAGATACAAATACAAGTTAGTTCTACTTACTTGTATTCGGGTTCATTGTCATTTATCTCCGCTGAGTATGTCTGTTCATGATTGCAAAGCAGCCACGCATGTCTTGGGAGTAGTTGTATGTCCGTTTTACAGTGGAACCTCTCTAAACCAGAGACCCTTGGGACCTCCCAGGGTGTCTGGTTTAGAGAGGTTCCACTGTATATAACCCAGGGATGATACAAAGTTTGTGACCAGTGAATGCCAGGGGCCTATTTCATCAACATTGCAAAGTATACTTTACTAGCAAAGTATACTTTGAGGGAGTAATCATTTATTTTTCCTGAAATGCATTATTTCATATACAACTAACAAATGCATATATTTCATGATTAAAAGTATGCAGAATTATTATACTGAATTTATTACATTATCACAGCCATTAAATGGCTGTGATAATGTAATAAATTCCGTATAATAAAAATTAATAAATTTAAAAAAAAAATGAAAATTTCTCCCTCAAAGTATACTTTGCTACTAAAGTATACTTTGCAATGTTGATGAAATAGGCTACAGATCAGCTTACACGCCCACATTCTCTGATTAGTGCTTACATGTAATGCCTCGGTTGGCGTTATTTCCCCGTCACCATGCTGGGATGCAATATAGTTATATATAATTTCATGCCAATAATTCATTGGATTTGACCCAAACCGAAATACATGATGTGAAATACGTGATTCGACCCTGTTAAACGGGCCTAAAATTACCTTTAATAGCTGTTGACATGCCGTTAAACACCATTAACTAAATAAATTGACCAAAAGCGTAACCTGTCCTAGTCATCTCCCATAAATCATTATTATGACATTGGGATGCAATATATACTTGTGGCCGTGACTAGAGAAATTGGGCTTATGTGTTTTGCGACCAGTGTAGATCCAGACCAGCCTGTGCATCCGCACAGTCTGATTAGGATCTGCACTGTTCGCCATTCCATCAATGGAACACCCATCATGCTTCTAACAAGCAATATAGATTGTTATCAGGTTACAAGAGTGTGATATTTGATCAGGAGCTGCACTGATCACAAATCCCATAAGCCCCATTTCTCCAGTCACAGTCGCCATTGTATCTGTGTGCAGAGCTCCAGATAAGCTTTGTGTCTAAAGAGTATTGTACACCTTGATTTCAAATTAAATGCATATTTTATTTTACAAATGGATTATTGATTTTCTTCATTATTAAATAGGGAACAAATGATCAAAACAAATTTAAGCATTCACTTATTTTAGTGTGTTATTACTTATTGACTTATTTATACTGTAATACAGTTGAAAATTTACATAGTTGAGCTGCAAAAAGCACGCTGTTTGCTTTTTACAGCTCAACAAAGTAAATTTTCGCTACTCAATTTGAAAATCAACGCTTATTTTCACATTGCTGTGAGCATTTTGTACTCCCACTGTTGATAATCAATGCGTATTCAGATAAAATATGCCAATACACACCTTATCTGGAGCGCTGCATGTGTCGGCTACTGACAATTTAATGTAACTCACCCATGCTGTAGGTGGCTGGAGCGACTGGACGCGCGACGGGGCCAGATGCCGATACATCTCCGGCCCCCAGGACTGACCGACGACCGCCGTGTCCAGCTACAGAAGGAAATCCACAACTATCGCGAGGAGAATCCGGTAAGACCTTCACACTGGGCCCAGCTCGCCGAGTCTAATTGCTTTGCCCTTATGCGTTAGTCTTCGTGTTAACTGGAGTTCTACTTGACAGATCTTAACCAAATTTGGTGTACATGTTTATCATGGTAAGCGAAATAACCTGCTGTTCAAAAGTTTCTGATAATTTACCTCTGCCATTGTTGTCTCATGTTAGGGGAAAGTGAGACATAACGGTCGTAGTGTCTCGTTGCAGGCGTCAACAAGTTTACTATCTCCTGATCCGTTGGTCGAATCCTTGCCAATCTTCATCAATAGCTACCTCACATTGATGGCTATCCACCCATTGTCATTCGGGTGACCTCAACATTTGTGGGTGAAACAATCACTGACAATCATCTTGTTAATTTTCACACTCTCTCTATCTTTGCCCTTGTGATAACTCAAGTTCTACTTGACAGATCTTAATCAAATTTAGAATACATTGTACTTGTTTATCTGACATGACAAGAGGACTTGATTTTTCAAATCTTTCCAGTGAGTTACCTCCCCTTATTTGCTGACCATGCCGCAACAGATATACATTTTGACCACTACACAGGCGATTCTGCCTTCATTCTGCCATTAGACGACTCCATCTGGTTTGACTATACTACGTGTATTATAAATATATTTTAATGAGTAGTAGTCGGAATAGACAGATCCATCTAATGACGGAATTGAGGACATGGAGAGGTGAATTGGAGGGGTGAGCTCAATCGCCTGTTCGACCCCAGGTTTGATCCTCGGCAGGGGCAGTATGTGAGATGGTATGGTGGTCGCTAGATCAAACAAGTGGGTTTCGTCTGGGTACTCCGGTTTCCTCCCACATTAATGACCGCCATTGCACCTTCATCATTGTCAATGAAAGCATTTGTAATCATTGTAAAATAAATAAAGTTTATACTTTTCTTCCAATCACCTGTGGTTGTGACTTGCAACACTCTTGTTTCACTTTTACTTGCCACCTATGCTGACGTGTAACAACGATATTGACAGACGCGAGCGCAGACGCGCAGTGAGCTGGAGGCGGTGCACCAGACGGCGACGGATCTCCTTGCCCAGTACTATGGCAGGGTGCGGCACACGCGCCGGTCACAGCAGAAACGAGAGACACTGCTTGCCCGACTCGACACAGACTCTGAGCTCTGTGCATGTGAGTGGATAGTCGAGTGGCGAATATATGTTGTTACCACGCAGTTGAACCATCTCAACTGAGTGGCAACAACATATATTTTCCTTTAGAAATTAACAACATATATTTTCATTTAGAAATAAAGAAAATAGAAAAAACATGTTGGGCAATTTTGATACAGGTGCAAGTACCTGGCATGAAATGGGTTAATGTGTAAGGATCTGGTAGCATATACTTGCTGCCTGATAAGATTCTACTGTCTGTTCCACATTTTCTGCCAATCTATTTTGACTACTAAACACATTAAATCCCCTTATTGGAAATAATAAAAAAAAGCTTCCCTTCTCCAATTTTGAATTTGATCCGACAAAATGATTTTCACTTTGCCCGCCGTATTTAACAGCTTAAATTCCAATATTAATTTAATCCATCGATTATTTCTAGTCGCTCCACCGCTGGGCAATGTGACACAGAAAGATGTGGCGATGTACTCGTGCCGCTCCGTTCCCGTGGCAACGAAGGCACGAGTGAACCACATGGAACAGCTGCGGGTGCTACAGTTACCGTGGTGGAAGAAACTCGGCGATGAATTCCAGGATACACACATCGAGGAGGAGGATGACATCTTGTTTTGATCAACGAATATTTCTGGGAATGACTGCGAAATCTGGCACAAATATTTCTGGGAATGGCGGCGAAATATGGCGCAAACATTTCTGGGAATGGCGGCAAAATTGGCGCAAACTTTTCTGGGAATGGCGGCAAAATCTGGCGCAAACTTTTCTGGGAATGGCGGCAAAATTGGCGCAAACATTTCTGGGAATGGCGGCGAAATCTGGTGCAAACATTTTTTGGGAATGGCGGTAAAAAAATCTGGCGCAAAAATTTCTGGGAATTGCGGCAAAAATCTGGCGCAAACATTTCTGGAAATTGCGGCAAAATCTGGCAACGATTTCAGTCTTTTTGTGCCATTTAATTAATATTGTAATGTGTAGCACAGTGTATGCCCTGATCACCTTAGTCGTGCGGAGATTGACCTGTGGCAACATTAGCCATCAATGTCACACGGAACTGTTACCTCTGAAAATGCCGATCTAACATTTTGTAGTCTGCCATTATTTATGTATCCCGAAATTTTTTTTGGAATTGGCTTTAATCTATATATACTTATTTGTCATCATCCATATTTCCTATTGTCCCCCCCCCCCCCCCCCATGGAGCCCATGAGCTCAAGGTCAAGATTATATGACTTAGAAAGTTGCATTAACATCTTTCAGGGGTATATCCATAAGTTTTGCTGATTTATTAACTAAAGAAGTTGTGGTTCGACAGCACATGAGAATCGTCTCCAATGTTTTTGTTCAGAACTGGAAAAATATAAGAAAAACAACATTCGCCAATATTCTTTCCCCACTTTTTAATGCTTAACCCTTTGAACCCGAAAGCCCGCTATAGCGGTTTATGCAAACTGCAGATCCAGATGAGCCGGCTCGTAACGGGCCGTCTCATCAGGATCTGCACTTTTTGAAGTAATTTTCATATTTTTGAGAACAAAATATACCCCTTTTCATAAATGGACTAGTCTGAAAACCATTTTGTGACGGTTGGATTGGTTGCAAAATTAACATATCAATATCCATTCCAGTTACTTAGGGGTGAAAGGGTTAATCATCCTGTGACCTACATGTGTCTTAGTCTGTGATATTTACATCGTAATATATGTACATGTTTATACCAATAATAAATTATGTATACAGTAAAACCTATTTGTGAAATTGTTATACCATAATGCCATAGAAATATATCTTTAGGATTCTATTCCAATTATTGGAATAAAATGGGGCGGGTTACAGGCTTTTATTATTTTCATTTATTGAAAATGGTGTAAAAACAACAATGTACATGTACTTGAAAAATGTACAAATAATAAAATACAAATTTATTTTAGGCCGAGTGGGCATGTGAATGTCAAAATTAGCTTTCATCTGGCCTAAAATCAACTACTTGTTGGAAACGTGCAAATTGGTTCAATGGTCGGGCTGGACCAATAAAAATGCTTGGTTTTAAATTCAAATTTCAAAGACATTTAATCTCGAGTCCTGACCAGTGTTTAGTTGTGCATGAGATTGATTGACTGGTTGTTCCGTGATAACAGACTTGCATTCAAGTAATTTTTATCCTTCTACTATCAGAGATGTTCACATACTGTTGACCTTCTTTTTTTCCAAATCGTGTGATCGTCACTTTTAACCTTTGCAATGCTGAATATTTTTATGCCACCGGGTTTCGAAGAAACGGGTGGCATATAGTGTTTGGACCGTCCGTCCGTCCGTCCGTCCCGTCCGTCCGTCACACTTTTCGGTTAACCAATTTGTCACAGTTTCTCAAATATGCTGCAGGTGGCATCCGCGTTCGACAGACGCATTTCTTGTTGTTTTCTGCTATTTGTTTCCTTCTAATTTTCAATACCATGCAATCTCTCTATAACAGCCAGCAATGGAAAGACACAACATTTATGGACAGGTGGCTGTTGTAGGGAGGTTATATTATATATAGAAGTGTCAGTTTGGGATATAAAACAGCGGCTGATACAGAGAGGGGGTTGTCTAGAGAGGTGACCGTTCAAGGAGGTTGGACTGTTTCTAAATTAAAATATTTTGACAGTACATGGGAATGGTCTCCAATGGAGACTTCTAATGTGCTGCCCAAAACACATTTTTGTTAACCTTTTCAACACTACAGACCTGTATAGTGGTATTGGCAAATAGTGTAGAGCCAGATGAACCAGCTCATGACGAGCCGTCTCATCAGGATCTGCACTTTTTGCAAGTAATTTTGATGGGTTGCAAAATTAACTCCATTCAAGTTACTTAGGGGTGAAAGGGTTGAGCAATAAAATGGATATGATAACTTTGTTTCCCACCATTTAAGAGTGAATTACCATTCAATCAAAGGAGGTTACCTGGCCGAGCCAATGCTCTAAAATATGCCATAAAATATGGCTGTGACTGAAAAAATTGGGCTTATGGCATATGATGTGTAGTCAGTCACAGCCACATATGATGTGTAGTCAGCCTTAGCCACATATGATGTGTAGTCAGCCGTAGCCACATATGATGTGTAGTCAGCCTTAGCCACATATGATGTGTAGTCAGCTGTAGCCACATATGATGTGTAGTCAGCCTTAGCCACATATGATGTGTAGTCAGCTGTAGCCACATATGATGTGTATCAGTAGCACCATATGTAGTGTTAGTCAGCCTTAGCCACATATGATGTGTGTCAGCCATCCGTTACAGTGCACCAGATGATGATGTGTAGTCAGCTTAGCCAATATGATGTGTAGTCAGCCTTAGCACATATGTGATGTTAGTAGTCAGCCGTTAGCCACTATGATGTGTTAGTCGCCTTGCCCATATGTTGTGTAGTCAGCCTTAGCCACATATGATGTGTAGTCAGTCGGCCTCAGCCACATTAGCCACATATGATGTGTAGTCAGCCTTAGCCACATATGATGTGTAGTCAGCCTTAGCCACGTATGTAGTATAGTCAGCCTTAGCCACATATGTAGTATAGTCAGTTTGCCACATATGCTTAGCCATATGATGTGTAGTCAGCCTTAGCCACTATATATGTGTTAGTCGCCTTAGCACGTAGTGTATGTCAGCCATTAGCCACATAGATGTGTAGTCAGCCTTAGCCACAATATGATGTGTAGTCTTAGTCGCCTTCAATGTGTGTCACCTTAGCCACATAGCCACCATTGATGTCGTTAGTCAGCCTTAGCCACATATGATGTGTAGTCAGCCTTAGCCACGTATGTAGTATAGTCAGCCTTAGCCACATATGTAGTATAGTCAGCCTTAGCCACATATGATGTGTAGTCAGCCTTAGCCACATATGATGTGTAGTCAGCCTTAGCCACTCAGTTATGTTAGTAGTTCAGCCTAGACATGTAGTGTGTCAGCCTTAGCCACATATGATGTGTAGTCAGCCTTAGCCACATATGTAGTATGTCAAGCCTTAGCCATATGTAGTATAGTCGCCTTAGCCACATATGTGTATAGTCAGCCTTAGCCACATATGTAGTATAGTCAGCCTTAGCCACATATGATGTGTAGTCAGCCTTAGCCACATATGATGTGTAGTCAGCCTTAGCCACATATGATGTGTAGTCAGCCTTAGCCTTCATATGAGTTATAGTCAAGCCTAGCACATATGATGTGTAGTCAGCCCTTAGCCTCAGTTTATGTGTAGGTTCAGCCTTAGCCACATGTGATGTGTAGTCAGCCTTAGCCACATATGATGTGTAGTCAGCCTTAGCCACATATGTTGTAGTCAGCCTTAGCCACATATGTAGTATAGTCAGCCTTAGCCACATATGATGTGTAGTCAGCCTTAGCCACATATGATGTGTAGTCAGCCTTAGCTACGTATGTAGTATAGTCAGCCTTAGCCACATATGTAGTATAGTCAGCCTTAGCCACATATGATGTGTAGTCAGCCTTAGCCACATATGATGTGTAGTCAGCCTTAGCCCTAGATATGTAGTCATAGTCTGCCATAGCACTTTAGCCAATATGTAGTGTAGTCAGCCTTAGCCACATATGATGTGTAGTCAGCCTTAGCCACATAAATAGTGTTAGTTCAGCTTAGCCTTAGATAGTGTAGTATAGATCAGCCTTAGCCACATATATTAGTATGTGTAGTCAGCCTTAGCCACATTGTGATGTGTAGTCAAGCCTTAGCCACATATGAGTTAGTCAGTCAGCCTTAGCCACATATTGATGTGTAGTCAGCCTTAGCACAATATGTAGGTATAGTGTTAGTCAGCCTTAGCCACATTATGATGTGTAGTCCAGCCTTAGCCACATATGTAGTGTAGTCATTCCTTAGCCCACATATGATGTGTAGTCAGCCTTTAGCCACATTATTGTGTTGTTTTCAGCCTTAGCCACGTATGTGTGTAGTCAGCCTTAGCCACATATGTAGTGTAGTCAGCCTTAGCCACATATGATGTGTAGTCAGCCTTAGCCACATATGATGTGTAGTCAGCCTTAGCCACATATGATGTGTAGTCAGCCTTAGCCACATTGCCGTGTGGGAGCCAGATGGAGTCGCCCTTTAGGCCCACATATGATGTGTAGTCAGCCTTAGCCACAGATGTAGTGGTCAGCCTTAGCCACATATGATGTGTAGTCAGCCTTAGCCACATATGATGTGTAGTCAGCCTTAGCCACATATGATGTGTAGTCAGCCTTAGCCACATATGTAGTAGTCAGCCTTAGCCACATATGTATACTCAACAAAACTAGAAACGTCCCTGTTTTATAGCCGGTGTAGCTCTGTCTATGTATGTACCACATGTTCAAAGTACATGTATTTTAAACCGTGGCGATGTTCAGAATACGATCGTGTAGAGTTTAGCCGATACACACGGTTTACATAGCGGCCAGTGACCGGAACGTTGATTTCCACTTTTTGCACGTGCTCGCTATACTTGTCATCGATAAGGTGATTCAGTTCATGTCGTACCATTCATGCGATAGGGGCTATTCGGAAAATTAAAAAACTTTTTTAATTTTTCACTGTTTTCGATATGCCACGGCTTTCCGAAAACGAGCGAAATCAGGCAATTGGGATGCTTGCGGGTGAGATGGCCGCCAGGGCAGTCGCGCCTCGGTTTGGTTGCTGTCGGAAGACGATTGATCGTCTTGCAGCCCGGTACCAGCAGACTGGGGCTATTCACGACCGGCAGCGACCTGGTAGGCCTCGTGTAACGACGGCTAGAGCCGATCGTTACATTACGTTGACGCACTTACGTCAACGTCGATTGGCAGCCACAGTCACTGCTAGGCGATACGGTGTCTCAGGGCAGACCATTCGCAACCGGTTACGTCGTAACGCCCAACCAATCCGGGCACGCCGCCCGTACACTGGTCAGATAATGACCCAACGTCACCGTGCTGCCAGACTGTTATGGGCACGACGTCATCTGAACTGGAGAAGGGCTGACTGGAACCGAGTTTTGTTCACCGATGAATCTCGGTTCACAGTTAGTCATGCTGACGGAAGATTACGGGTATACAGGCGTAAAAATGAAAGATTCACCGATTGTTGCATTGTTGAGAAGAACAGGTTTGGGGGAGGGAGCGTAATGGTCTGGGGTGGGATCATGGGAAACCGGAAGACAGATTTGGTTGTTGTACAGGGCAACATCAATACACAACGTTATGTTGCAGATGTGCTAAATGCACATGCCTTACCATTTATCCGTCAGCATGGTCCTGGTGTGACATTGATGCGCACGACAATGCCCGCCCTCACGTAGCCAGGGTCACCACTCAATACTTACAGCAAAACAACGTCGACGTCATGCCATGGCCCGCGGTCTCCCCGGATCTCAATCCCATTGAGCACATATGGGATGAGCTGGGCCGCAAAGCACGAGCTAACCATCAGATTGACAATGTTCGCGATCTTACACGGGCGTTACAACGGGAATGGAGGAATTTGCCCAACGCACTGGTATTGCGTTACGTCACGTCGATGCGGCGTAGGATCATTGCATGCATTCATGCAAATGGTGGCCACACTCGGTACTAACGAGATTTACTGAATTTGCCACATTACTTATTGAAATTCCATCTCTAAACATTAAGTAACACATTTCTGAGTTTTTGTGATTTTTGATTTTGACCCCTACCGCCCTTGGCCGGTTATCTCTCGAATATTTAACAAGATATCCAAATGCAGTTTATTGGCTTTGATACAGAAATGAATGAACTTGTTTTTCCATTTTGATTTTTAAAAGTAACCCTTTTGGTTTTTGATGAATCTTTCCTTAAACATGGAGGGACGTTTCTAGTTTTGCTCAGTATAGTATATCATTAGCCCACATATGGTAGTCCCACCACAGTATTATCACCTTAGCCACATATGATGTATCGTAGTGTAGCCACATATGTAGTGCTTAGCCACAAGATACCATAGCCACATATGTAGTATAGTCAGCCTTACATATATTTGTATCACCTTATCCACAGATGTATGTATCCAGCCTTATCCACATATGATGTGTAGTCCCACTACCAGCGATATGATGGTGTTAGCCACATATAGTAGTCAGCCTTAGCCACATATGTAGTGTAGTCCAGCCTTACCACATATGTATTATAGACAGCCTTAGCCACTATGTATGTGTAGTTTCAGCATTAGCCACATATGATGGTGTAGTCACCTTTACCCATATTAGTGTTAGTCAGCCTAGCCACATATGTGTATATCAGCCTTACCACATATGATGTGTAGTCGCCTTAGCCACATATATGTGTAGTCAGTTAGCCACATATGTGTGTAGTCAGCTTAGCCACAATGTTCGTATAGTCAGCCTTAGCCACATATGTAGTGTAGTCAGCACTTAGCCACATATGGTAGTATAGTAGCCTTAGCCACATATGATGTGTAGTCAGCCTTAGCCACATATGATGTGTAGTCAGCCTTAGCCACATATGATGTGTAGTCAGCCTTAGCCACATATGATGTGTAGTCAGCCTTAGCCACATATGTAGTGTAGTCAGCCTTAGCCACATATGATGGGATAGTCAGCCTTGCACATATGTAGTATAGTACTTAGCCACATATGTAGTATAGTAGCCTTAGCCACATATGATGGTGTAGTCAGCCTTAGCCCAATACGTAGTGTAGTCAGGCCTTAGCCACATATGTGTAGTCAGCCTTAGCCAATATGTAGTATAGTCCAGCCTTAGCCACATATGTGTATAGTCTGCCTTAGCAACATATGTAGTATAGTCCAGCTTAGCCACATATGATGTGTTAGTCAGCCTTAGCCACCTATGTAGTGTAGTCAGCCTTAGCACATATGTAGTTGTAGTCAGCCTTAGCACATATGATGTGTAGTCAGCCTTAGCCACATTAGTAGTATAGTTCAACCTTTAGCCCACATATGTAGTATAGTCAGCCTTAGCCACATTTTGATGGTGTAGTCAGCCTTGCCACATATGTAGGTGTAGTCAGCCTTAGCCACATATGTGTTAATGTAGTCAGCCTTAGCCACATATGTAGTGATAGTCAGCTTAGCCACAATGTTTATTGTATAGTCAGCCTTAGCCACTTATGTAGTATAGTCAGCCTTAGCCAATATGATGTGTTAGTCAGCCTTAGCCAATATTGTAGTGTAGTCAGCACTTAGCCACATATGTAGTGTAGTCAGCCTTAGCCACATATGATGTGTAGTCAGCCTTAGCCACATATGTAGTATAGTCAACCTTAGCCACATATGTTGTATAGTCAGCCTTAGCCACATATGATGTGTAGTCAGCCTTAGCCACATATGTATGTGTAGTCAGCCTTAGCCACATATGTAGTATAGTCAGCCTTAGCCACATATGATGTGTAGTCAGCCTTAGCCACATATGTAGTGTAGTCAGCCTTAGCCACATATGATGTGTAGTCAGCCTTAGCCACATATGTAGTATAGTCAGCCTTAGCCACATATGTAGTGTAGTCAGCCTTAGCCACATATGTAGTGTAGTCAGCCTTAGCCACATATGATGTGTAGTCAGCTGTAGCCACATATGTAGTGTAGTCTGCCTTAGCCACATATGTAGTGTAGTCAGCCTTCCTAGACATTATGTAGTGTGTAGTCAGCCTTAGCCACATATGTAGTGTAGTCAGCCTTAGCCACATATGTAGTGTAGTCAGCCTTAGCCACATATGTAGTGTATTCAGCTGTAGCCACATTATGGGATCAGGATATGCGCTGGTCGCTGTTGAGCTTACCGTACTAATTCTTGATGTGTGTAACAAACTTTTCACACCCATACGAGACAAACCGTAGATTTTGTACCCAAGATGTGTGATTTTTTTTATAAAATATATTTTCTGTAAAGAATCCACATTTGTTCTGAACATTTCATCAACTTTTGAAATAATTTATGGAAAATGTCGTAAATTTGGTAAATATTTTTCATCTTGGGTACAAAATCACGTGGCATGTCACACATGAGGTTCCACGAAAGCTAACTGATCAGGAATTACACTGGAAAAACTCCATAATCACCTTAATCTCAAGGCAGGTTGCATATTACAATGAAATCCATCCCAAAATTGAGTTTTGGGGCTTCGGTTTAGAGATGTTTCACCGCACATGCAATTGGAAAACTATTAACAAGAAAACAAGTCCAGCAGATAACATTCACAAATGAGTCTGTCCACAGGAATAGGAACATTATTGCATCCATAATTACAGAAAACATAATTTTGCAAATCTGTTTGTGTCACGGTCATATTTTCATTAAAAGATACAAGTGTTAACCCTTTCAACACCACATGCCTGTATAGTGGTATTGGCAAACAGTGTAGATCCAGATGAGCCGTCTCATGATCTGCACTTTTTGCAAGTAATTTTTATATTTTTCAGAGCAAAAGCACCCCCTTTTCATAAATGGGCTTGTCTGAAAATCATTTTGTGACGATTGGATTGGTTGCAAAATTAATATATCAAAATCCATTCCAGTTACTGAAAGGGTTAACTTCGAAAATGTGTGTCTTTGACATGTACATACACTGTTCGGGTCTCAGGTCCCGTGTAGATGACAACGTCACATAACTCATCAGTAGCCTATTTCATCAACATTGCAAAGTACATGGATACTTTACTAGCAAAGTATACTTTGAGGGAGTAATCATTTATTTTTCCTGAAATGCATTATTTCATATAGAACTAACAAATGCATATATTTCATGATTAAAAGTATGCAGAATTATTATACTGAATTTATTACATTATCACAGCCAAATTGGCTGTGATAATGTAATAAATTCAGAATAATAAAAATTAATAAATTTATCATAAAATTGAAAATTTCTCCCTCAAAGTATACTTTGCTACTAAAGTATACTTTGCAATGTTGATGAAATAGGCTACTGCTCACGAGTACATGAAAGAGAAATACTAATATTCAAAATCATATTCAGCAAATGTCACATCTGCACTTACGTATCAAATCTTGTGGACAGACTCATTTGTAACTTTAATATTTGATAAACAATGTCTTTCATAATTAAATAAACAATTGATAAAATTTAAATCACAATTAACTCCCAACATGTACATTTCAAGTTATATAACACATTTGTTCATTGAACAACATTGTGAATACTTGATTCATGGAGTGAAGTTTAATAACTAGGTCATACTGTAAACCAATTTATAATCATTCGTGAGTTACCGTAATAACCCTAAATATTCGGACAACATTTATTTGGGGAAACACATAAAAATATATGGTTTGCCCACAACAGTTAGGGTTAGTATGGCAGTAGTGGTCTAATCACAAAAACACTGTATTTGGTTATAATTTGTTTTGGCAAACACCTATATAATAGGGGTTTGCCAAAGTTATTTCTCCACAGAATGGAAGAATTCATAGCAATAAATAACAAGATGAATTTTACATTTGAGTATTTCAGAAATGCTACTCGTTAATTGTCAATTAAAGAGAGCCATAGATGATAAAATCATAAAATTTAAATCTGAAACAAGTACATACAAGTACTATATTAATCCTGTTTAAGATGCGAGTCGAGTATATGGACAGGTCGACCAAAATAAATAACATTTAAAAACAGCACATGTGATCTTATTTTCGATGCGTTTCTTAGTCATTTATCTCGGGTGATAATGTCTGTTCGTGATCGCATAGAACACAACTATGGCTCAGAATGATCAAATGCTTGATTTACAGTGAAACCTCTCTAAGCCGGACACCCTGGGGACCTCCCAGGTGTCCGGTTTAGAGAGGTTTCACTGTACCACAAATAATCTACATGGATGGACTTAATATGGTTGTGAACTGATTTTCAGCTACAAACTGAATTTCAGATATATGCTAACTGTGACATGTACATGTCACTTGGCCCCTTCCCCTAAAAGTAATAGGATTAGGAATAAGCATATTACTCATATAAGGGGTATAATCAAATTCAACTCTCACATACAAGAAAACCCAATAAGTACCTAAGGGCCAAAGCTAAAATGTTTGTATGTTGCAAATTTAGCATCGTGTGGGAATTTCCATGTATGGATTTACATTTATTGAGCATAGGCTGCATATGCAGCCTATGCTCAATAAATGTAAATCCAATAATTGTTTACAAGAAAACATTGTTAATGTGAAATTTACAAACTACATGTATCATAATTTTGCACTTACAAACATTTTAGTCGTACAAAGTTTAGTGAAACGGGTCTCTGGTCGGGAATCCGGATCATTAAATTACCCATCACATGCTCCCAACCAACCATCACAACACGGAGCAAGAATTCAACCATGTCACAATCCAACAATTGAATGAGCTTTATACAGACATAAAAGTCTGATGGGTTGTATACCATGCCAATTGCTATCCATACAAACTAAAGACATAGCACATGCAATTAACCCTTAGAATGCTGGAACCGAAAATAGTCGTCTGCTGTTAATTTATATTTTGTCTTTTCTCTCAGTAAAAACATGGTTTGGCAGCATTTTAGAATCATTTCCAATGGAAATGATTCTAAAGTGCTGCCAAACCATGTTTTTGATGAGAAAAATGGAAAATAAAAAATATTCAGCAGACGACACAATTTAATTCAGCATTGTAAGGGTTAAATAAACAGTGATAATATACGCCTGTTTAAGGTGCAAAATCAGTGAAGTGGAAAAACTGTCGAGGCCATTGGATCGATTGATTATTGGTGTTTAACGGCCTATCAACAGCTAAGGTCATTTAAGGCCGGGCCAACGGGTTGGACTATCTCGTATTTAACCTGTCTATAATGAGGGAAATTCCCAAAATCAGAACTCGATATTTACAGAAAAAAAATAAGTTATTCAAGGAAGAGAACAAATGAGGACCAAAAATAGGTCGTGTTTATGTCATGTTGTGTTGAGAGTTTGTTTGTTTATTGGTGTTTAACAGCCTATTAACAGCTATGGTTATGTACGGCTGGGCCAACGGGTTTGATCGCGTTTTAACTTGCTGCATTGGGGGGAAATCCCAAAATCAGAACAGAATATTTACATTGAGATAAATATATATTCAGCCCTGAAATTTGAATAACCTAACCTGGTGCCAGGTCCATACCACACCAACGTCACTGGCCCCTTCCCCTAAAATAGGATTACGAATATCGTAATACTCACATTAGGGGTATAACCAGATTCAACTGTCACATACAAAATGCCAAAGCCGTATGTGAGGGCCAAACCAGTAGATACATATGGCTCGTGTGGTAAAATGAGTAGATGCTTTAAGAAACGTGCTACATACAGTGGTATCTGGATATTAACCCTTGCACTGCTATCTTAATTTTTGGTGGTCTGCTGTTTATTTTCTATTTTCCATTTTTATCATCAAAAACGTGCTTTGATAGCACTTTAGAATAATTTACAATATGCTTTGACAGCACTTCATTCTGAAGTGCTGTCAAAACATGTTTTTATTGAGAAATAAGGCAAGATATAAAAGCAACAGCAGACGACAATTGTTGTGTGTAGCGGTCTAAGGGTTAAACATTGTGTGAAATATGCTGAGGCTAAACACGTTTTTGATACAGAAAATGTTGTTGCCAATAATTTGACAAAAAGAGTTGTGTATTATACCCATATAGGGCTATTCAGAATTAAGTGGGTGAATAGCCATATATCACATACACAGGTTGAAGTAACGGACCGAGGTCTATAAATACATTAAATATGCCTAAAAGCATCAATAAATGAAGAAAAAAATAAGCTAAACAATTTTTTTTACCCCCTCCATATACTTCATTATGAAGTATATGAAGAGGGTAAAAAAAAATTGTTTAGCTTATTTTGTTTTCATTTATTGATGCTTTTAGGCATATTTAATGTATTTATAGACCTCGGTCCGTTACTTCAACCTGTGATCACATAATGTAGTATGTATACGACACAAGATTTGAATGAAACAAATGCTCGTCATGGTGTTCATTAAATTCAGAAATTTGCTAAAATAGAGATCGGTAAACACATATATTGACATCCTAACAACACAGATATAATGGTATGAGAGAAGACCCATGTTCCACATGTACCGACACATATGCAAATCATACCGCTACAGGAAACCTGTTTGGTGGTCAGTACAGCTTCAATGTACAATGCAGTACTTAAGCATTAAATAGAATATAACATTTGTGTTGATTTAATATGATATTTATTAAACTTGACTAATTTCATAAGAAACTCGGCTAAGCAAAGTTTCTTATGATATTAACCCTTTCAACACTACAGTCCTCTTTAGCGGTGTTTGCAAACAGTGTAAATCCAGATGAGCCGGCTCGTAACGAGCCGCCCCGCCTCATCAAGATCTGCACGTTTTGCAAGTAATATTCATATTTTTTTAGAAGAAAAAAAACACACCCTTTTTTATAAATGGACTAGTCTGAAAATCATTTTGTGATGACTGAATTGGTCCTTACATTAACATCAAAATCCATTCCAATTATTTAGGGTTGAAAGGGTTAAATCATCACTCATGTAAGCTCTCATTCTCTGTCTTTCCCAGGAATCATTATACATATGATAAAAGGTACGTAGCAGCAGTGTCCATGCTACTCAGTATAATACAACAACAATTGTCGTCTGTTGTTGCTTTTATATCTTGCCTTATTTCTCAATAAAAACATGGTTTGACAGCACTTCAGAATCATTTCCAATGGAAATGATTCTGAAGTGCTGTCAAAGCATGTTGTAAATTAACCTAAAGTCTATATGTTGCAGTAGTTATTATCATGATGTGTACATAAGTTAGTAATGTATTGCCATGATAAATGTGGCTGTGACTATCTAGATTGGTCAGTAAGCGCGGCTTACAACGTGGGCCCAGGTACCCATACATATGTAAAAAATGTCCAAGTGTGTGGGCTTGTGACCTTCACTCTGGGCTTAACGGGGGCGGCACGAACGTGAATTTGTCACAGGGTGGTAGAGGTCCATTGGAGCAATGCGTGTTTGAAATGTGAAGCAGATCCGAGCAAGGAAATAGAAGTTATAACCGATTTCTCTGATGTTAAGTTTTGTAAAGAGACTAAGTATGTGACCTTGACCTCGAGATCAGCGGGGATTTGTCACAGCATGATAGTAGAGTCTTAGAGGAATTCATGCATGAAATATTAAGAATTTTCGATGAAAGAAATAAAAGTTATAACCTATTTCTCTGATGTTAAGTTTTGTAAAGAGACTAAGTATTTGACCTTGACCTTGGGATCAGCGGGGGTTGGACGGTCGTGGATTTGGGGGTATAATGATTGTTTGGGTGCTTCATTGATGAAATGGCGAATAGTGCAGATCCGGATCAGACAGTTGGATGCACAGGCGGATCTGGATCTACACTGGTGGCAACACCATAAGCCCCATTTCTCCAGTCACAGCCACAAATATGTGACATACGGTAAAATAAATTATTCAAATTAAAATAAAATGCAATGGCATGAAAAGAATAATACCAGTTACACAACTGTCCTGCATATTGCACTGTAAATAAGAAAAATAAAGTTACATAGACACAAATACAAAAATATAAATAAGGAGTATTATACATTTAGTTTGAATAATGTATACAACCATGCAGCATTTTGGAAATATTTTGACCATTCTTTACCCAGGGGCCTGTTTCACTAATATTTGTACAATAACAAAGTACAATGATTTTTAATAATAAGTTTTCTCATATCATGGTTCTCCAATGTTACCATTTCCATGTGTAAATCTATTAAATATTTGCAAATACCAACTGCCTGTGGTAATGTTTTAGTAAAATTAAATTTGACACTTACAAACTTCTTAATCTCACATAGTTTAGTGCTATGGGCCCAAAATCCAACTAGGATTTATTTACTGATCGACTGATTTATTGGTGTTTAATGGCCTATCAGCAGCTAAGGTTATTTAAAGCGGAGGCCACCGGGTTCAATCCCACATGTAACCTGCTACATTGGGGTGCAAATCCCAAAATCAGAACCGAATATTTACATCAAAATAAATATATATTCAGCCCTGAAATTAGAAATACCTGACCTGTAGCCTATTTCACCAACATGGCAACGTATACTTATCTAGCAAAGTATACATTGAGGGTGAAATTTTCAATTTAAGGATAAATTTATTAATTTTTATTATACATGTACTGAATTTATTACATTATCACAGCCATTTTGGCTGTGATAATGTAATAAATTCAGTATAATAATTCTGCATACTTTTAATCATCAAATATATGCAGTCGTTAGTTCGATATGAAATAATGCATTTCGGGAAAAATAAATGATTACTCCCTCAAAGTATACTTCGCTTGATTAGATTACTTAGCAATTTTGCTGAAATCGGCTACAGATCATGGCCGGAATGTGAAATGAAATGCAGCAACATTCGATCAAATTATGTACAGCTAAATGTAAAGTTGAACTGAACAGTAAAATGCCCCTGTGGAACGAGGAATGGATGTATTGGGTATGTAATCATGCTTCAACGGAAACATCTCATTGTACGGCGACTCAGTTAAAACGAGTATGATATTGTATCATATTATACAAGTTACAACAAGCATCAAGCCATTATTACATGTTAAAATGAATGAAAGTAAATATTGTTTAAAAAAAACAACAAAAACAACAAAATCTGGCCTGTCTGCACACAAATATCCCCAGTGGGAGATTGTAGAAACTCCGGCAAACTTCTTAACCGGACACACGGTCCAAACACTATATATCTCCTATCGAGACAGGGTGCATAAAAAGCATGTCTGATGGGTGAATTCAGAAAAGTCATTCTATTTGCAACCAGTTTAAAACAATTAACCCTGTGTCTGTATAAAGAGATCACACAATAAGACCATCGACTCATTGTAAACAGGCAGTCAAGCACGATCAAACATCTTGGGAATGCAAAACAGTACAGCCAGCACTTGGGAATGTACTGTGTGGTATGCGGGCTGCGTCTTCAGTTACCATTCAGGCCCAGTGAGTATAAAATGTTCAGAATCAAGCCAATTGATTGGTCAAGCCTGATCAGCAGAGCTGCCAACCCAATGTCGGTCACATGAGGAACATGGAGAGAAAAAGGGGAAATTTTCAGGAACGCAACATATGTTTTCCGGAACACAAATCAGTACTCACTTATATGCATAAAGTAATTTTTTTAGAGCCTTGTCTCGGCCACCATGACCAACCGAAAAATCACAATTACACTACTTG
The DNA here is from genome assembly GCA_029237695.1 of Conchocele bisecta. Taxonomy (NCBI): domain Eukaryota; kingdom Metazoa; phylum Mollusca; class Bivalvia; order Lucinida; family Thyasiridae; genus Conchocele; species Conchocele bisecta. The sequence continues at coordinate 43,874,140 of CM055270.1, read as the reverse complement.
CAAGACGCAAATTCACCACCGCGCTTTGACAGGACCAAATGGGGCCATGTCTCGCTGTAATCAGTGATGAACATCTGTGTTCTCCTAATTTCTTTTGATAAAAAAAGACCCAGATTCGTTGGCTGCACACTTTGGAGTAGACATTTTATGAATTTACGTGAGGAAATCAATATTGCGGAGCGCTTGAAACTACTATTACTACCAACAAGAATCAAAATGGTAAGCGCCTAGGCAAGTATGATTACGGGTAAATAAAAAAATAGGATTTATTGGCAGAATTGTGAAACAAAATTATTATTTCCAGATATTCCCACATATTTTCCGGAACAAATACGGAAAAATCGGAACAGTTGGCAGCTCTGGATCAGGCTTGACCAATCAACAAACATGCTTGATTTTGATTTGACTATGATCATTCAGGTTCAGTGTTAATAAAACTTTCAGAGCACAGGCTCAACTTATGTGCTCAAATCAAGCTAGTTGATTGGTCCATGCTGATATGCTGATTGGTCAAGTCAGCCTTGACCAATCAGCATGCTTGATTTTGATTCAATGATGATCACTCAGGCTCTGTACAGTGATAAAACTTTCAGAGCATGTGCTTAACTAATATGTTAAAATAAAGCCAGTTGATTGGTCAAGCCTGAGGCTTGACCAATCAGCATAGCATGCTTCATTTTGATCAATGATGATAATTCAGGCTCTCTACAGTGATAATAAAACATTTAGAGCAAATGCTTAACTAATATATCAAAATCAACAGCTGATTATTCAAGGCGGATCAGTGATCAGGCTTGACCAATCAACATACTTGATTTTGATTTGGCTAATATCGTTCAGGCTCTGTGATAATAAAACGTTCAGACCACCGGCTTACCACGTAATAAAAATAAAATATTTAAAAATAATTGTACCTGTAAAGGTGTATTTCGAATGTACTGTGCTAAATATTTCTGACCACTCATATTTTAGATTCATATCAGGGAGCATGGGTGTGATGGCTAGCCAGGATATACACGGGTGAAAATGTAAATAAGCCCTATTTTGTGATGATATGCGATGCATTGTTGGCTCTCAAGTCCATCATGTGCACCATATCGTTGGTTCAAGTTGGCTGTGTGTCACTGGAGAATAAGCTGTAGTTGACCTTCTTTGATGTCAATCTGAAATGATCACAGCAAATGTTGATTGAACGGTGTATAACTGCCAGGGCCCGGTTGCTCAAAGCTTCTGTTAGCTCAACAGACTGTTAAATCCTTAGCAATGCTAAGCTAACAGAGGTTTTGAGCAACAAGGCCCAGTTAACTACAACTGAATTGGGGTATAACTGCCATTGAACAATGATTGCTGGTTAAAGTTATATAACGACTAATGTGGATGGGAGAAATGGTGACTGGAGAAATGATGGCTTATGGCCATTGCAACCAGTGCAGAAATAGACAAGCCTGTGCATCCAAGCACGCTGGTTAGAGACTGTACTATTTGCTATTCAGTTAGGTTTCTAATAAACTTTGCAGATTCGTATAAGATTACAAAAAGTGTGCCATCAGTTATGGAGCTAGATTGGCCCCAAGTCTCCAGTCAATGGCCACCATTTAGTGCCAGTTGGGACAACAGGGGGCCATTTAGGACCTGGACGGATTATTGTGGACCATTCCAAGATCAGAATCAGATTTACAGTTGACCACGCCATAGTAACTGATGATTGATCAAAATGATATGTCCGTTATTACCACTGATTCATCCATTCCAATGTTTTCACTATTAGAAGTATTAATAAAATAAAATAAAATAATTTGAATAAAATGGGAAATAAAATTTGGCAATTTATATTAAGAACTACAGTGTATGGAAATCTGCAAATTGAGTCACGCCATGTGATTTTGTACCTTCGGACATCTGCGTAATTGCATTAAATACCTTTATACAAAATTTACAATATTTTTCATAAATAAAGACAAAATGTTGACAAAATGTTGACAAAATTTGCATGTACTTTTTGATGCCATTTACTAAAAATATTGTAAATTTTGTAAACATATTTCATGAAATTACGCAGATGTCCGATGGTATAAAATCACATGGCGTGTCTCAATTAACCCTTTCAACACCACAGGCCTGTATAGTGGTATTGGCAAACAGTGTAGATCCAGATTAGCCGGCTCGTGATGAGCCATTTCATCAGGATCTGCACTTTTAGCAAGTAATTTTTGAGAGCAAAAACACCCCCTTTTCATAAATGGACTCGTCTGAAAATCATTTTGTGACGATTGGATTGATGCACAATTAACATATAAAAATCCATTCCAGTTACTTAAGCATGAAATGGTTAAGCTTCTCTGGCTGGCCTTACCTGGAGTACGTGTTGTCAAACACGAGGGTGTAGATGCCGATCTGCTTGGCGGTGAGTTCGCCCCGTGTCGCCTGTTTGTGGCTGTCGCACTTACACGGCGGCACGAGCACCTGACCATCGGTCATCGCCACAGAGTGGCTTGACCGGTAGTTCACGCTGAACACAACATCCTGTAGGAGAAGACAGAGATGGTTAGGGAGCTGAATATAATGACCCAAATATATTTCCGGCATATGTCTTACAGTTCATATCATCAGACAGGTTATATAGGGAGAGAACCTCAGTTTCAAGTCTCATCCAAAGACCAGTGGGATGGAAATACTATGAATGTATGTTTTCATGCCTAGGTCGGTTATTGAACTCACAACCTCGGAAATAAAATATATTTTGTCTCGGACGAGGATCAAACCCATGATGTCATAAATTTCATAAAAATTGCAAAGTATACTTACCTAGCAAAGTATACTTTGAGGGAGTAATCATTTATTTTTCCCGAAATGCATTGTCATATAGAACTAACGACTGCATATATTTGATGATTAAAAGTATGCAGAATTATTATACTGAATTTATTACATTATCACAGTCAAAATGGCTGTGATAATGTAAACAAGAGGGCCATGATGGCCCTAATTCGCTCACCTGACTCCATGAACACCAGAGGAGAATGTGACATTGAGTTCATGTGTTTTAAAAAAATTGTGCTATTTTTAGATGGCGGTCATCTTGGATTAAGCGATGACTCTCATTTTACAAAATCTGAAAATGCTTCACCCAGCATCGGCCATGTGGTTCCTGAGAAAAAGACGTTAAAAATCTTGAATAAATGGACCTTTTGGTGGCCATCATGGATGACATAATCATCCGATTCCGACATATATTGCACCAGAGTCATCGCCTCATTGATACCTTCAATTTGATATATGACATGACCATATTCAGTCAAAAATAAAATTTGACCCCAATTTGACCCCACGGGCCACGCCCATTTTTGACCCCGGGGTCACCATTTTAACGACTTTCAAAGAGCAATGTACATCGATCATTCCTACCAAGTTTCGTCGAAATCCGGCTAGCGGTTCATGAGAAGAAGATTTTTTAAGAATTTATGCTATTTTTAGACGGCGGCCATCTTGGATTGGCGATGACCTCCATTTTAACAAATCTGAAAAGGCTTCACACATGGACCATAACTTTTAAGTTTGGCTACCATAGGCCAAGCGGTTCATGTGAAGAAGAATTTTGAAATCTCTAATAAAATAACGACCTTTTGACCTTTCGGCGGCCATCTTGGATGACATAACAATCCGATTTCGACAAAGAATGCACCAGAGTGATCGCCTCATTGATACCTTCAATTTGATATATGAAATGACCATATTCAGTCAATAATAAAATTTGACCCCAATGGCCACGCCCATTTTTGACCCCAGGGTCACCATTTTAACAACTTTGAAAGAGCAATGTACATCGATCATTCCTACCAAGTTTTGTCGAAATCCGGTTGGCGGTTCTTGAGAAGAAGATTTTTTAAGAATTTGTGCTATTTTTAGATGGCGGCCATCTTGGATTAAAAAATAAAAATAAAATTTGACCCCAATTTGACCCCACGGGCCACGCCCATTTTTGACCCCGGGGTCACCATTTTAACAACTTTGAAAGAGCAATGTACATCGATCATTCCTACCAAGTTTCGTCGAAATCTGGCATGCGGTTCATGAGAAGAAGATTTTTTAAGAATTTATGCTATTTTTAGACGGCGGCCATCTTGGATTAGCGATGACCTCCATTTTAACAAATCTGAAAAGGCTTCACCCATGGACCATAACTTTTAAGTTTGGCTACCATGGGCCAAGTGGTTCATGTGAAGAAGAATTTTGAAATCTCTAATAAAAGAACGATCTTTTGACCTTTCGGCGGACATCTTGGATGACATAACAATCCGATTTCGACAAAAAATGCACCAGAGTGATCGCCTCATTGATACCTTCAATTTGATATATGAAATGACCATATTCAGTCAAAAATAAAATTTGACCCCAATGGCCACGCCCATTTTTTACCCCAGGGTCACCATTTTAACAACTTTGAAAGAGCAATGTACATCGATCATTCCTACCAAGTTTTGTCGAAATCCGGTTGGCGGTTCTTGAGAAGAAGATTTTTTAAGAATTTGTGCTATTTTTAGATGGCGGCCATCTTGGATTGGCGATGACCTCCATTTTAACAAATCTGAAAAGGCTTCACACATGGACCATAACTTTTAAGTTTGGCTACCATAGGCCAAGCGGTTCATGTGAAGAAGAATTTTGAAATCTCTAATAAAATAACGACCTTTTGACCTTTCGGCGGCCATCTTGGATGACATAACAATCCGATTTCGACAAAAAATGCACCAGAGTGATCGCCTCACTGATACCTTCAATTTGATATATGAAATGACCATATTCAGTCAATAATAAAATTTGACCCCAATGGCCACGCCCATTTTTGACCCCAGGGTCACCATTTTAACAACTTTGAAAGAGCAATGTACATCGATCATTCCTACCAAGTTTTGTCGAAATCCGGTTGGCGGTTCTTGAGAAGAAGATTTTTTAAGAATTTGTGCTATTTTTAGACGGCGGCCATCTTGGATTAAAAAATAAAAATAAAATTTGACCCCAATTTGACCCCACGGGCCACGCCCATTTTTGACCCCGGGGTCACCATTTTAACAACTTTGAAAGAGCAATGTACATCGATCATTCCTACCAAGTTTCGTCGAAATCTGGCATGCGGTTCATGAGAAGAAGATTTTTTAAGAATTTATGCTATTTTTAGACGGCGGCCATCTTGGATTAGCGATGACCTCCATTTTAACAAATCTGAAAAGGCTTCACCCATGGACCATAACTTTTAAGTTTGGCTACCATGGGCCAAGTGGTTCATGTGAAGAAGAATTTTGAAATCTCTAATAAAAGAACGATCTTTTGACCTTTCGGCGGACATCTTGGATGACATAACAATCCGATTTCGACAAAAAATGCACCAGAGTGATCGCCTCATTGATACCTTCAATTTGATATATGAAATGACCATATTCAGTCAAAAATAAAATTTGACCCCAATGGCCACGCCATTTTTTACCCAGGGTCACCATTTTTAACAACTTTGAAAGAGCAATGTACATCGATCATTCCTACCAAGTTTTGTCGAAATCCGGTTGGCGGTTCTTGAGAAGAAGATTTTTTAAGAATTTGTGCTATTTTTAGACGGTGGCCATCTTGGATTACGTAATGACGTCATTTTAACAATTTTGTAATCCCCCTACCTAAGGACCATGACCATGAAGTTTGGTGACTATAGACCCAATGGTTACAGAGGAGAAGACGTTTGAAAATGTTCACGGACGACGGACGACGACGGACACATTGTGGTAACAATAGCTCAAATGAGCTTCGCTCAGGTGAGCTAAAAATGCAGTATAATAAAAATTAATAAATTTTTCCTTAAATTGAAAATTTCTCCCTGCTAGATAAGTACTATATGGTGAAATAGCCTACAGGTATTGAATTTCAATGCTCTATCATTAGGCCATCCACCCATTCCTAGATTATGAATGATCAAAACAATGATGTAAATATATTCCAGCGATCTCGTAACCACAGCTGGAGTAAAATTGTAGCATACATTCAAATGAAATTTATCATTGTAAGTGAAAGCGAATGTGTTTTAAGTCCCAGCAACAGCTAAGGTCATATAGAGATGAACCACGGTTCCAAGTATCATCCGAAACACCAGTGGGATGGAAATACTATGAAAGTATTTTTCACGCCTAGGGCGGGTATTGAATTCACAACCTCTGGTATTGAGAGTCCAGTGTCCTAATCTCTAGGCTACCACCCATCGCTAGAGGACATTCCAACATAATTGTGGCTGTGACTGAAAAAATGGAACTTACGGGCTTTGCGACATTGTAGGTGTAGATCAGCTTCCGCAGTCTGATCAAGATCTGCACTGTTCGCCATTCCATCAATGAAATGCCTGTCATGCTTCTAACAAGGAATATAGATTGTTATCAGGAGCTACACTGGTTGCTTGTGAGACACATGACATGTCTTTCATTGATGACATGGCAAACAGTGCAGATCCTGATCAGACTGTGCGGATGCACAGGCTGATCTGGACCTACACTGGTCGCAAATCCCTGAAGCCCCATTCCTCCAGTCACAGCCACAATTCAGGCTGACCTACCTTTGGGTAAGAGGTGAACTCCCAGCCAAACACAGTGTTGGCGTTGCCGATGATGACGGGGATGGCAAACAATTTGCCAGGCTTGATCCACACCTCGTTCTTGCTGTTTATCTCCCCCCGCGTCAACTCGTCCAGCGACAGGTACATGCTACATGTCATGCTGTAAACACAGTGATTGACTGGTGTTTATCGGTTTGAAAATGATTGTGGTCAAAAATTCTAAAATTCAAATTTTGATACAATGATTTATATTTTTAATTGTAAAGCACAAGAGGATGTGAAAAAGAAGTTTTGATTTCTTCGTTTTGATTTCTTCTAACAAGCAATGCTGTCAGCTGTTTTCACAAAGTTATCTTATGCTCAAGAAAAATATGTTTTGTGAACACATGAATATCGACTCGGAAACATGAATCTTCCATATAAAACAGATAGATTGGCTGATAAATGTCTTAACCAATTAAACAGCTTAGTTTTGATTATGAGGTTAAAGTACATACAGTAGTTTCATAACCATGGCCCATGAATATGAATATGAATTTGAAAGCAGTCAGTTTGATTGGCCAGGACTGAGCAGCACTGCACAGCCTCAACCAATCAATCTGATTCTGAGCAAGAGAAAGGAGAACATGTAGATGATAAACATGTTTTATAATTGAAGGGGTCAGTGAAGACGGGGGCCAAGTCCATGAGGGAGGGAGTTAGTCCCTTGATTACACTGACCATTTCAAGTGTTGGCTGATGGGTCTTGGGTTGTAATCTCAACTTATCTTGGGTTGTTAGGGGCTGGTACATAACTGTCCATGATTTTGAGCAAGAGAACTACATGCTCAAAAGTTTTATAATTAACCCTTTCACCTCTAAGTAACTGGAATGGATTTTGATATGTTAATTTTGCAACCAATCCAACAGTCACAAAATGATTTTCAGACTAGTCCATTTATGAAAAGGGGGTATTATTTGTTCTCAAAAAATATGAAAATTACTTTAAAAAAGTATAGATCCTGAGGAGACAGCTCGTCACGACCCGGCTCATCTGGGTCTGTTTGCATAAACTGCTATAGCTGGCTTTCAGGTTCAAGGGGTTAAGGACTCAATGGAAGGGGAGCCAAGTCTATGAGGGAGTTAGTCCCTTTATTCCACTGTACATGGCTTGTCTCAATTTTGAACATAAGAACCGACTACACGCTAAAAAATGTTTTATAATTGAAGGGGCCAGTGGAAGACGGGGCTAACTATATGAGGTAGTTAGCCCCCTTTAATGATCCGGAGTTGTACTGCCCACTTACCTAGGGTTGAGTGGGGCCGGTACCTCGCTGTCCTCACTCATGGTGAGAGAGCGCTGGATCTCCTCCACACTCACCATGTGGAACTTGTCCTCCCCCTCACTCTTGTCATCGCTGCAACCAAATACATATGAGACACGCCATGTGATTTTGTACCTAAGAACATGTGCGATATCTCATTAAAAATATGTATAAAATTTACGATATTTTTCTTAAACTAAAGTTGAAATTTTTTTTATAGCAAATGCCCAATTCCGCATTTGCTACGAAAATATTGTCACCTTTCAACATCATTTGCAGAAAATATAAAGGATTCTATACATGTATTTTAAGAAAAATCATACGTGTTCTTAGCTACAACATCAAATGGCTTGTCACATATGCAGCATCTACACTTGCCTATACAAAAATCAATAGGTGTATTTTTGACTAATATATTGAGATTTGTTGTCTGTTCAACAGCAAGTTCATGTACAGATGGGAATACAACTGTATGGTGGGGAACACAATATATAGATATAGAGAATAGTAGGTTAGTGCCGTGAATGGGAAAAAATATCTGGCAAGGCACGGAAACGGGATGTGCTCGGCAGAGCGAGCCGAGCACATCCCGTTTCCGTGCCGCGCCAGATATTTTTTCCCATTCACGGCACTAACCCCTGCCGCGCCAGATATTTTTTCCCATTCACGGCACTAACCTACTATTCTATTTATCCCGTCAACACCTACAAACGGCTGTAAAATGCAAAAATTGTATTGACTGGATATCAAAAATGTTTCACGGCACCGTGTTTCACGGCACATATGCACTGTGTTGACGGGATAAATAATTAACAAGAAAACGTGGCCTGTCGGCCCAGGAATGCTCTTGGTGGCAGATTGGAGAAACTCTGGCAAATTTCTTAACCAAAGTGCTAAATGTTTAGGCAAGTTGTGAAGGTCAAACGGTCAATGTCATTTTAAGGTCAGCATGGATGTGTGACATGTGTGCACAAGTACGGTATGATGTATTGAAATATTAAAGTAATCTTTCAAGTGATATAGAAGTTACGACAGAATTGAAAAACTGTGGTAAACTTCTTAACCAAAACTTCTTACCGCACCGGTGACAGACAGATGAACAGACGGACACGCAGACGTATACACAGTTCAAACCGAGATCGGGGCGTAACTACAATAAAATAATTCAGCACTGATCTGGTGCCAGGCGCAATTTACCATAATGAAAGTAAAAGACATTTGATGTATCCAGACTGCAGCAAATGACAACAAACACAGAACAAAACTCGAGTAGACCTTAGAACCAGTATTCCGTTCTGTCTTTAGTCTCACACAGGAAAGGCATTTATTCGGTCTAATAAAATAAATATTGCATCCGAGTGAGGGCAACAATGAATATCTCTAACCCTCGGACAATAACATGACAATATTCACCATCACCCTCACTGGGATGCAACATTTATACGAGACATGCCATGTGATTTTGTAATTCTCGGACATACGCACAATTTCATTAAATACATTTACAAAAATGTTCATAAATAAAGTCAAAAGTTGACAAAAATTTCAGAGTACATAATATAATATAATTATTCAGTGAAACCTCGCTAAACCGGACACCCTGGGAGGTCCCCAGGGTATCCGGTTTAGCGAGGTTTCACTGTAAATGAGGCATTTGATTATTCCGAGTCATAGATGTGTGCTATGCGATCTTGAACATGCATTATCACCTGAGATAAATGTCCAAGAAACACATCAAAATTAATATCACATATGTTTCTTGTTGTCCGGTTTAGAGAGGTTCCACTGTAATATAATTCCGCATGTACCGGTACTCTGAATAATTTGTCAACTTTTTACGCCATTTACGGAAAATATTGTACTTTTTGTAAACTTATTTCATGAAATTACGCAGATGTCCGAAGGTACAAAATCACATGGCGTGTCTCATATACTGTTGGAGGCACAAACCCGAGACTAACGCCGTCCTTGAGCTTGTCTTCATCAGTTTCATTGCCCCCTATATCGTCAGGCAGCAGCAGTGACTCGGACAATGGCAGGTCGTATCTCGGGCTAGCCGTGGCAATCGACAACTGGGTGTCGGGCTGTATCATATCCTCTGGATCTAAACGGAACAACTAATTATGCAATGGGCTTGACAAAAATTGCTAAAGATAAATAGAAAGAGAATATAAGGTTCGACCATGTCCAGCTGTGAGTAAACGTCTGCTGTGGAACGAGGGAACTGCTTGAAGCCAAAGGCCGTAGGCAACAGCTAAGGTCATATAGAGACGGGACCACAGTTTGCATTTCTTCCTTTCTCTTTTCTTCTTCTTTTGATACATATTCACAGGCAATACTACTAAACAACTCTATTCTGAGTCAGAGCAGGGGCTACACTGATTGTGACATGATTGTGTAAAACTTACATGTTTACAAGAATGTTCATAGTCCAAAATATTAAACAAGTCTATTCTGAAGTCTGCAATCAGACTGTATAGTGACAATAAACAGGGAAGATGGTTTATAACCGCCGGCCCAGTTTGGGCCGACCATGGAAACCCACCTGAATATGATGAGGAAGCCCTGCTGGTGTCCAGGCTGGCGCTGGGAGTGCCGCGCACCCTCATTTTGGGGATATCCACACTCTTGTCCTCGAGATCACTGTCATTGCCCTGGGCAGAGTCCTCCTCCGACACGCTGTTGTAGCGCATGTAGCAGCCTGTGCACACCCGCGACTTCTTACTGAAACCAGCAGAATGGAAAGTAAAGTTTATATGGAGACGGGATCTCAGTTTCCAGCCATATCCAAACGGCCAATTACTTTTATGGTAACTCAGTATCCAGTTTCAACTGAATGACCAAGGAGATGGAAATACTCTTATATTACTTGTTCATGCCTAGGGCAGGGATTCAACACACGACCTTGAGTAGTGAAGTCCCAGCAACAGCTAAGGTCATATGAGATGGCCGCGGCCCGCATATCGCGTCCGCCAAAGCTTTGATAGTACACCGAAAAACTTTAACCAAAAAAACTTTAACCAAAAACTTTAACCCAAGCACGTACGTAAGTACAGACATACACCGATGTGCTGACTACAATGCTGACTATAATGCGCTCTCCGCAAGCGGGCGCGACAATAACAAGGTGATCTCCGGCGAGTGTCTCACCCACAAAGGTCAATGTCACCAAGGTCAAGGTCACAATGTCAGGAAGTCCAAAATTATTGATAGGTCAAGGTCACCAAGGTCAAGGTCATACAAATGATACCGGGTGGATATTAATGCGAGGAAATTATTGACGAAGATTGGTAATGATTCGCCAACAGATCAAGAGATGTTCAACATTTGGACGTACCTCCAAAATTATTGACATGAAGGTCAAGGTCACCAATGTGAAACCCGAATGACACTGGATTGATAGCTTCCAAAGTGGGGAAGGTATTGATAAAGTTTGGTAATGATATGACCTACAGATGAGGAGATATTCAACATTTGTCTCATGTTCCATTATTGCAAGTGCGACCAAAATGGGACATTGGTTTCCAAACTGGGGGCCTTTTCACTAAACTTTGTACGACTAAAATGTTCGTAATCATCTGGAAATTTCAATTGATGGATTTACATTTATTGAGCATATGCAGCCTATGCTCAATAAATGTAAATCCAATAATAAGCTATAAATGTACTTGTTTTCATACCTAGGGCGGGGATTGAAGTCAGAAGCTTGAGTATGTAAATATAAAATATAATTCTCTACCGCTAAACTTTAAATTCATCCCTGAATTCTCAAAGCTATAGTACTGTCATAACTTACTTTTGGAATACCAAAATTAACCCTTAGACCACTACACACAACAATTGTCGTCTGTTGTTGCTTTTATATCTTGACTTATTTCTCAACAAAAACATGGTTTGACAGCACTTCAGAATCATTTCAAATGGAAAAGATTCTGAAGTGCTATCAAAGCATGTTGTAAATTATTATAAAGTGCTGTCAAAGCATGTTTTTGATGATAAAAATGGAAAATAGAAAATGAACAGCAGACGACAGAAAATTAAGATAGTGGTGTAAGGTTTAATTTAGCAAGAGCACCATAAAAGTATGCAAAAACTTATCCACTCAGTTGAACTGTCTCGTTATATGTTGTTACCTCTCAGTTGAACTGTCTCGGTATATATGTTGTTACCTCTCATTGAACTCTCAGGTATAAATGTTTGTTTTACCACTCAGTTTGAAACCGTCAAGTATATAATGTTTTTCCTCTCAGTTGAACCGCTCCATTATATATGTGTTTACCTCTCAGTAACCGTCTCAGTATGATTTTTGTTACCTCTCCAGTTGACTGTCTCATATATATGTTGTTACCTCTCAGTTGAACTGCTCAGTGTTTGGTATATCTTTGTTCCCTCTCTCAGTTGACCTTCTCGGTTATATATGTTGTTACCTCTCAGTTGAACCGTCTCAGTATATATGTTGTTACCTCTCAGTTGAACCGTCTCAGTATATATGTTGTTACCTCTCAGTTGAACTGTTTCTCATATATATGTTGTTACCCTCTCCAGTTGGACTGTTTCTCGTATAATATGTTGTTATCCACCTCAGTTGAACCGTCTCATATATGTTGTTACCACCACAGTTGAACCTTCTCGGTTATCGAAATGTTGTTACCACTCAGTTGAACCGTCTCGGTAATATATGTTGTTTAACCCTATCAGTTGAACCGTCTCGGTAATATATTTTGTTTACCTCTCATTGAACCGTCCTCCGGTATATAATTTTGTTACCACTCAGTTGAACCGTCTGGTATATATTGTTATTGTTAACGTCTCCAGTTGAACCGACCTCGTATATATGTTTTGTTTACCTCTCAGTTGAACCGTCTCAGTATATATTTTTGTTCTCAGTTGAAACCGTCTCCGGGTATATAAGTTGTTACCCTCTCAGTTTAAAACCGTCACGTATATACCGTAAGTACCACCTCAGTTGAACCCGTCTCGTATATCTATAGTTAACCTTCACAAAAGTTGAATTTCAGACCTCGGTATATATGTGTTATCACTCAGTTTTTGAAACCGTCTCGGTATATAATGTTTGTTACCCTCTCAGTTGAACCGTCTCGTAATTAATGTTGTTACCTCTCAGTTGGAACGGTCCCTTCGTTATAAATATGTTGTTACCTTCTCAGTTGAACAGTCTCAGTATATAGTTGTTACCTTCTTCATGAACTCTCACTGTCTCGTTATACCTATTGTTGTATATTACCTAGTTGAACCGTCTTCCGGTTAGTATATATGTTGTTACCATCAGTGAACCTGTCTCGGTAATATAGTTGTTAATACCTCAGTTGACTTCGTATATGTTGTTACCTCTCAGTTGAACCGTCTCCAGTTAACCTATATGTTATATTAATGTTTCAGTATATATGTTGTTTCCTCTCAGTTGAACCTCTCAGTTAAATATGATGTTACCTCTCAGTTGATCTCTTCAGTATATTGCTGTACCTCTCAGTTGAACGTCTCACCTCTCAGTTGAACCGTCTCTGTATATACGTTTGTTCACCTCTCAGTTGAACTGTCTCAGTATATACGTTGACCTCTCAGTTAGAACGTCTCGGTATATATGTTGTTACCTCTCAGTTGAACCGTCTCGGTATATATGTTGTTACCTCTCAGTTGAACCGTCTCGGTATATATGTTGTTACCTCTCAGTTGAACCGTCTCGGTATATATGTTGTTACCTCTCAGTTGAACCGTCTCAGTATATGAAAGTTACATCTCAGTTGAACCGTCTCAGTATATATGTTGTTACCTCTCAGTTGAACTAGTCTCAGTAATATACGTTGTTACCACTCAGTTGAACTGTTCTCGTATATACGTGTTACCTCAGTGAACAGTTGAACCTCTCGTGAAACTCTGTATATGTTACCTCTCAGTTGAACGTATCTCCAGTGACCTGTCTCGTATATGTTGTTACCTCTCAGTTGAACTGTCAGGTATATGTTGTTACTCAGTTGAACCGTTCTCGGTATATATGTTGTTACCATCAGTTGAACCTGTCAGGTATATATGTTGATACCTCTCAGTTGAACCTGTTCGAGTATATATGTTGTTACCTCTCAGTTGAACCGTGTTCCCCGTTACCGTCTCGGTATATATGTTGTTACCTCTCAGTTGAACCGTCCGGTATATGTGTTACCTCTCATTGAACCGTCTCGGTATATATGTTGTTACTCTCAGTTGAACCGTTCAGTATATTGTTGTTACCTCCAGTGAACCGTCCAGTATATATGTTGTTCCTCTCGTTGAACCGTCTCAGTATATACGTTGTTCCACTCGTAACTGTTCGGTATATACTGTTACTCTCAGTTGAACCTGTCTCGGTGAACTGTCTCGTATATATGTTGTTACCTCTCAGGTTGAACTGTCGGTATATGTTGTTACTCTCATTGAACTGTCTCGGTATATGTTACCACTCGTGAACTGTTTCTGGTATATGTTGTTATACTCAGTTGAACCGTTCAGTATATATGTTAATACCTCATTGAAACTGTTTCGGTAGTTGTTAACCTCTCTTAAGTCTCAGGTATGTTGTTACTCTCAGTTGACTGTCGGTATATGTTGTTACCTCTCATTGAACTGTAACTCGGTATATGTTGTTACCTCATTGAAAACCGTCCAGTATATGTTCCACTAGTTGACCGTCTCAGTATATTTGTTACCTCTCAGTTGAACCGTCTCAGTATATATGTTCTTCAGTGAAACGTCAGTATATATGTTGTTACCTCTCAGTTGAACTGCTCAATATATATGTTACCTCTCAGTTGAACTGTCTTATATTTTGTTATCAGTTGAACTGTCGGTATATTTGTTTTTACCATCTCATTTGAACCCTACTCAGTATATATGTTACCTCTCTTGAACCGTCTCGGTATATATGTTGTTACCTCTCAGTTGAACTGTCTCGGTATATATGTTGTTACCTCTCAGTTGAACTGTCTCGGTATATATGTTGTTACCACTCAGTTGAACCGTCTCGGTATATATGTTGTTACCTATCAGTTGAACCGTCTCGGTATATATGTTGTTACCTCTCAGTGAACGTCATATATGTTGTTTACCTCGTTGACGTCTGGTATAGTTGTTACCTCTCATTTGAACCGTCTCGGATATTGTTGTTACCTCTCAGTTGAACCGTCTCAGTATATATGTTGTTACCTCTCAGTTGAACCGTCTCAGTATATATGTTGTTACCTCTCAGTTGAACCGTCTCAGTATATATGTTGTTACCTCTCAGTTGAACCGTCTCAGTATATATGTTGTTTCTCAGAACGTCTCGGTATATATGTTACCCCTCACTCTCAGTTGAACCGTCTCGGTATATATGTTGTTACCTCAGTTAACCGTCGGTAGTTGTTACCTCTCAGTTGAAAACCGTCTCGGTATATATGTTGTTACCACTCAGTTGAACCGTCTCGGTATATATGTTGTTAACACTCAGTTGAACTGCCTCAGTATATATGTTGTTACCACTCAGTTGTACCGCCTGAGACGGTTCAACTAAGTGATGACAACATATATTTTCGGAGAGAAAACTAAAAACAATCAGTTATTTTTCTAATAAAAACTATAATATGTGTTCATAGAACACTGATGCCGACCTACCGCTTTAATAATAATGTAGGTATAATTGCAAATTGAAGACACAAGCTCAAACACAAACTATAACCTTGTGATGGACGGACGGGATGGACAAGGATAACATATAAATGCCGACTCCACTATCACAGTTGGCCATAAATGTGTGCATACCCCGCATGAAATGGATTATATGGCACGCACCTGCTGTGGGCAGTGAACACCCATTTGCTGCTGCAGTTATGGCAGAATATGCGGCCGCACATTCGACAGTGGTGTTTGCGAAGCGTGAATGAGAACTCCGCGTTACAGCCGAGACAGTGTGTTACCAGGCTGTTGTCCATCCACTTCTCCGACGCCTGCACCTTCTGTTGGAATGTCAGGCGGTCCGTCTTCTGCCAGAGTGAATCCTTCTCTCTGTAGATAGTGAGGGTTTAACGTCCCAGCAACAGCTAAGGTCATATGAGACACGCCATGTGATTTTGTACCTTCGGACATATGCGTAATGTCATTAAATATGTTTATAAAATTTACAATATTTTTCATAAAACAAGTCAAAAGTTGACAATATTATCAGAGTACATGTGGAATATGCATATACTCTGAAACTATTTGACGCCATTTATTGAAAATGTAATTGTATTTCATGTAAATGTATTTCATGCAATTATGCAGATGTCTGAAGGTACAAAATCATATGGCGTGTTTCATATGTGGCTGTGACTTCAGAAAAGGGGCTTACAGACTATATGTCCAGTGTAGATCCAGATCAGCCTGTGCATCCACACAAGCTGATCAGGATCTGCTCAGTTAATTATTACATCAATGAAACACCAGTCATGCTTCTAACAAGCAATATAGATCATTATCAGAGCATAAGCCCCATTTCTCCAGTTAAAGCCACATAAAGAGACGGGATCTCAGTTTCAAGTCTCATCTGAATGTCCAGTGATGGAAAAAGTATGAAAGTATTTTATTGAACCCACAAACTCTGGTATTGAAGTCCAATGCTCCGACACTAAACCACAACCCACCTCTTTCACTGTAAAACATAGGCTCAGTGAAATGCAGAAAATGTATATCAATCTCATGCACAAAATCAAACAGTTTTTATGAGATTACTTAAGTCATCAGAGAAAAGGGAATTTCAGTACAAGTATATATAAATGTTATGATTGTACAGGGCTCCAGATAAGGAATTAGTAATTGAGTATTTTCACTCCATCATATCTGAAGCAATTGGGTATTTCAATATTTTAATTGGGTAAAATAAAATCACACTACTGTTTACACATCAACAGACCGCTGTTATTGAATAGTTTGCTTCAAAATGAAAACATGTATTGGCATTTCATTAGAATTGTCTCCTTGGAGACAATTCTAATGAAATACCAAGATGTGTTTTCATGGAAAATAAGAAAAATATGCTATATTTGTGGTCTGTTTATTGTTTTCTGTAGCATGATAAAGGTACCACAAATTTGTTATTGCTTTTTGATACTCGCTACTTCTGATTTCAATTGGGTTTTTGGCAAATACGCAGCTTATCTAGAGCTCTGATTGTACTCATATTTGTGCAAACTGAAAACAAATCATAGGTTGGGTGTGTGGGTAGGTGTGTTTGGGGGAACAGCATGGCATTCGGGCAAGGAACCAGCGAAGTTGGCCATGGCATGGGATTAAGCTCAAACAAGCTGGGGAATACATTGTCAATCTCTAATGAGTCAACTGATTGACAATCTGACAGTCTTATAAATAGGTTGTCAAACATCATGAGCAACTTCCCCTATAAGAACTTTTTGTCTCAATTTTTTCAGATTTTCACAACAGATCCGGAACTTAGAAAATGCAAGAAATTTACTATTTATCTTAAGTGCTGTGAAATGAAACAAGAGGGCCATGGTGGCCCTAATTCGCTCACCTGACTCAATGAACACCAGAGGAGAATGTGACTTTGAGTTCATGTGTTTTAAAAAAATTGTGCTATTTTTAGATGGCGGTCATCTTGGATTAAGTGATGACTCTCATTTTACCAAATCTGAAAATGCTTCACCCAAGGATCTTAATTTGACCCCACGGGCTACGCCCATTTTTGACCCCGGGGTAACCATTTTAACACCTTTGAAAGAGCATTCTACATCGATCATTCCTACCAAGTTTCGTCTAAATCCGGCTGGCGGTTTAGGAGACGAAGATTTTTTAAGAATTTGTGCTATTTTTAGACGGCGGCCATCTTGGATTACCGACGACCTCCGTTTTAACAAATCTGAAAAGGCTTCACCCATGGACCATAACTGTGAAGTTTGGCCAACATGGGCCAAGCGGTTCATGTGAACGAAGAATTTTGAAATCTCTAATAAAAGAATGACCTTTCGGCGGCCATCTTGGATGACAAGACCATCCAATTTCGACAAAAATGTACCAGAGCGATCGCCTCTTTGATACATTTGATTTGATAGACATGACCATATTCTGTCAAAAATAAAATTTGATCCCAATTTGACCCCATGGGCCACGCCCATTTTTGACCCCGGGGTCACCATTCTAACTTTGAAAGAGTATTGTACATCGATCATGCCTAACAAGTTTCGTAAAAATCCAGTTGGCGGTTCAGGAGAAGATTTTTTAAGAATTTATGCTATTTTTAGACGGCGACGACCTCCGTTTTAACAAATCTGAAAAGGCTTCACCCATGGACCATAACTGTGAAGTTTGGCCACCATGGGTCAAGCGGTTTGTGTGAAGAAGAATTTTGAAATCTCTAATAAAAGAACGACCTTTTGACATTTCGGCTGCCATCTTGGATACATTCGATTTGATATAGACATGACCATATTCGGTCAAAAATAAAATTTGACCCCAGTTTGACCCCACGGGCCACTCATTTTTGACCCCGGGGTCACCATTTTAACAACTTTGAAAGAGCATTGTACATCGATCATTCCTACCAAGTTTCGTCGAAATCCGGCTAGTGGTTCATGAGAAGATTTTTTAAGAATTTATGCTATTTTTCGACGGCGGCCATCTTGGATTAGCGATGACCTCCATTTTAACAGATCTGAAAAGGCTTCACCCATGGACCATAACTTTTAAGTTTGGCTACCATGGGCCAAGTGGTTCATGTGAAGAAGAATTTTGAAATCTCTAATAAAAGAACGACCTTTTTACCTTTCGGCGGCCATCTTGGATGACATAACCATCCGATTTCGACAAAAAATGTTTTGTCGAAATCCGGTTAGCGGTTCTTGAGAAGATTTTTGAAGAATTTGTGCTATTTTTAGACGGCGGCCATCTTGGATTATGTAATGACGTCATTTTAACAATTTTGTAATCCCCCTACCTAAGGACCATGACCATGAAGTTTGGTGACTATAGGCCCAATGGTTACCGAGAAGACGTTTGAAAATGTTCACGGACGACGACGACGGACGACGGACACATTGCGGTAACAATAGCTCACATGAGCTTTGCTCAGGTGAGCTAAAAAGGTTACATAGATAAATTTTGTTTAAAAAATAATCAGGACTATTGTAGCAGTAGAGGTGATATTGCTAACCAATTAAACACCCTGATTTATACCTGAGCAGTTTGACGAGTTTCTTTTTGAGTTGCTTATTGTCGCCGGTGATCTGCTGTAACTCTGTGGCCTTCTCCTCCAGGTTCTCCTCTGTCCGCAGCTTCTCACTGTCCCGGCTGATCTGTTACAGCAGCAACAGTTTTATCAGCTAACGAGCTTGACTGGATTTGTGTATGTTAGTTTTCCGACAAATCCAATCATCACAAAATGACTTTCAGACTAGTACATTTATGAAAAGGGGGAGTTTTTGTTCTAAAAAATATGAAAATTATTTGCAAAAAGTGCAGATCCTGATGAGACGGCTCATCATGAGCCGGCTCATCTGGATCTACACTATTTGCCAATACCACTATACAGGCCTGTGGTGTTGAAAGAGCTAAGGCTTATACATACTAATCTATTATGTTTAATGGCGTTGAAAGGTCTGTCCAGAGTGATCTGTTACAACAGCAACACATCGTTTGAGTCATGTGATTTTGTACCTGATAAAATGTGCAATTTGTCATTAGAAATATTTACAGAAACTGTGATATTTTCCGTCAATGACGTTAAAAGTTTTCATAGCAAATGCGGAATAGAATTTGAATTCCGCATTTCTATGAACATTTTGTCAACTTTCACCGTCAATTACGGAAAATATTGTAAAGTTCTCATTATAGGAATGAATGGCCTTTTTGTTGAATTTATCGGGGTATAAACTTGGAAAAGTCGCGGGAATACTGGACGAAGCGATACAAAATTACAATTTGCGAAAAAAAAAAAATATATATTGTAATTGAATTTTTTGGCCTCGTCCAGTATTCCCGCGACTTTTTCAAAGTTTATATCCCTGATAAATTCAACAAAAAGGCCATTCATTCCTTATAATTCCAGCATTTGAAATAAATTCAAGAAAATGTGTTTATTTTCCGTTTTCTTAAGAATTATTTTAACTGCGCCTCACTGTTACGGAAAGTAGTTCGGCGTGTGTAAATATTTTTGTGCTGGAATTATAAGATATCGCACATCTGCTTGGGTACAAAATCACATGGTGTGTCTCGTATACGGGCTTAATATAGCAATTGTGACCTATGTAGCTCCTGATCAAATATCACAATCATCTAGCCTGATAACAATCTGTATTGTTTGTTAGAAGCATGATGGACGTTTCATTGATGGAATGTCAAATGTTGTGTCTCAGAAATTCAGATGATGTTTGTGTCCAAAGATTATTGTATTGTTATGAGTTAAATCATATCTTATTTTTGCAAATTGATTATTGAATGTATAACATGTTTTTCAATATAATTGTAATTTATACCGGTAAATGATATTCTTTTAGTATGCTGCATGAGATTATGCTTACAAATCACTATGTCGGATAAGTTGTATTTTATTCACACTGCTTATACAAGGTGTATGATCACGTGGTACTAACAACAACAACAAGTACTGAAACTTCCAGAATCCATCCGATTGAAAGTACGTATTCTTTTATATTGTCCTTGTTACGTAACGGATTTTGATGAAATATGATGATTTTGCAAAAATGACATAAGTCTGTGCCAAACTTCCTGGACCACCAAATGCATCTCACGAAGACGCGTTTGCTGCGCCATATTTCATCAATATCCGTTGCATATTAAGGAAAATATCAAATAATACTTACTTTGGAGTGGGTGACGTTGTTGTTGTTGTAACCATGTGATCATGCACCTTGTTATATTTATCAGCTGAAATAAGAGAACATGTTTTTAGAGAATTTGTTCTACTGATTTGTAGTCAATGAGTATTTTCAAATAATTCGGCATATTTTGTACTTTGATGTTTGAAAATCAATGCGCCTTCAGCTAAAATAAATACATTAACCCTTAACCAGCTGATTTAAATTTTGTCGTCTGCTGTTTATGTTCTATTATCCATTTTTCTCATTAAAAACATGATTTGACAGCACTTTAGAATAATTTCCAATGGAAATGGTTCTAAAGTGCTGTCAAACCATGTTTTTATTGAGAAAAAATGGCAAAAAATAATACAACAGCAGACGATAATTTTCGTGTCCAGCATTCTAAGGGTTAATATGTGTCTTAGCTGGAGCTCTGGTCTATTTTTGAGCCGGTGAACAAATACACAAGTACTAACCTGGACCTTCTGGGATGACGTCATTTCTGCCTCTAACTGCCCTTGCACCTACATGAAACAAATGTATATACACATCTGGGTTATTTAGATAAAGGGGTCATAAAACTATTTCTGTATCAACTCAGAACCGTGCTCAACACGGTAACAGAGGTATATTCTGCATGAAATTGGTTAAAACCCATTCAACAAGGTTAAATACATATATCATTGAAATTAAAATGTCCTGATAAGTTGTCAGTTGTCTTTAATACACTAGGGGACCGTTTCACTAAACTTCATATGACTAAAATGTTTGTAAGTGCAAATTTATTATAATTTAGAAATTTCAATTGATGGATTAACATGTATTGAACATAGGCAACATATGCAGCCTATGCTCAATAACATAAATCCAATATTTGTTTACAAGAAAACAGTGTTAATGTGATATTTACATAATTGTGCACTTAAGAACAATTTAGTCGTACAAAGTTTAGTGAAACAGCCCCCAGATTATTAGGTAAAATGTTTGTAAGCGCAAATTTAGAATCGTCTGCAAATTTGAATTGATGGATTTACATTTATTGAGCATAGGCTGCATATGCAGCCTATGCTCAATAAATGTAAATCCAACAATTATTTACAAGAAAACAGTGTTAATGTGAAATTTACAGACTATCATAATTTTGCACTTACAAACATTTTAGTCGTAGGAAGTTTAGTGAAACGGGCCCCTGGTGTGAAGCCCAGACAGGATGAATTCACAACTGAGGTATTCAGATAATCAGTAACTTGTTTAAAACACAGTTTATGACCATACAACAGCATTGTTGGCATCTACTAGCTTGTGTTTGTCATTCAACATAAATGATGAAAGATGAAACATTGTAAAACGTATCCCTTTAAAATGCTCAGATTGCAGCAAGACACTTACTCTGCTCAATTGCTGGGATAATGATTCATTTTCACCCTCTTTCGTTTCTAGATCGGTCTTCAATTCCTGAATCTGAAAGTATAAATATTGTTCACATATTGAATTGTTAAGAAATTACACACTAACGAGTCCTAAAATGTCCCATTAATCAAAGTGCACCAGAAATTGACCCGCCTTATAAATTGGTTACACAACTTGTAAAATCACGTGTTCCCGTAACTACTTCCGGGGTATCTATAATGTTAAAATTGGTGAATTTTGTCGGTTGACGTCACGTTGTCAGACTAAGCAATGTGTAGTCAAACTAACAAATTCCGCAAATCATAATACTGAAGATGCCCGGGAGAGTTCTGAGGGAGGTTTACTTGTGAGTAAACCTGTAGCCTATTTCACCAACATTGCAAAGTATACTTTTCTAGCAAAGTATACTTTGAGGGAGTAATCATTTATTTTTCCTGAAATGCATTATTTCATATAGAACTAACAACTGCATATATTTGTTGATTAAAAGTATGCAGAATTATTATACTGAATTTATTACATTATCACAGCCATTTTGGCTGTGATAATGCAATAAATTCAGTATAATAAAAATTAATCAATTTATCCTTAAATTCAAAAATTTCTCCCTCAAAGTATACTAGAAAAGTATACTTTGCAATGTTGGTGAAATAGGCCACAGAAGTTAGCATAAGAAATCCCCCATTTCGACACGTTTAGAATGTTTTTGACGTTCATTCTAGCCAAAGGTCCCCATCATAAATTCCATACATATATAACCCATGACACACATCACAATTCGGCATCTTTATAGACTTATATGTTCTGTAGCCTATTTCACCAAAATTGCAAAGTATACTTTTCTTGCTAAGTACACTTTGAGGGAGAAATGTTCAATTTAAGGATAAATTTATTACTTTCTATTATACTGAATTTATTACATTATCACAGCCAAAATGGCTGTGATAATGTAATAAATTCAGTATAATAATTCTGCATACTTTTAATATATGCAGTCGTTAGTTCTATATGAAATAATGCATTTCGGGAAAAATAAATGATTACTTTGCTAGAAGATAAGTATACTTTGCAATGTTGGTGAAATCGGCTACAGGTGTGTCATTCTCAATTCTCAAATACACACAAACCTCTCTGTACACCTGCAAAACCCATGTGGTTATTTTTGAAGGGCTTCATCTCTGATCATAATGCCTGTTCATGATCGCAAAATACAGAAATGTGCATTGGAGTGGTCTGTCTGATGCCTAATTACAATGGGACATCTCTAAACCGGACACCCTGGGATATCCCAGAAGGTCTGAGTTAGAGAGGTTCCACTGTATAAGCTAACAAATGAACCAATAAAATAACGAACAAACTAACCAGAAGTTTATAGAGGTTCCACTGCATAAGCTAACAAATTAACAAACACAAGAACTAACCAGGTGTTTAGAGAGGTTCCACTATATAGTGAAACCTTTCTAAACCGGACACCCTGGGGACCTCTCGGATGTCCGGTTAGATAGGTTTCGCTTTATCAGGCATTCGATCATTCTGAGCTATAGCTATGCAATCACTATGCAATCACGAATATACATTATCACCTGAGATAAATGACCAAGAAAGTCATCATAAATAAGATCGCAGATGTGTTCTTGGTATCTTGGTTTAGAGAGGTTCCACTGTATCGTCAAACCGACAAAATTCACCAATTCTAATAAACAAATATAGAGGTAAAAGCTAACGAACAAACAAACAAACTAACCAGAATCTCCTGTTCCCTGTGTTGTAGAGACATGGCCCGGAGCTGCTGCATCTCTCCCTGTAGTTGCTCTATCACGGCCTCCTGTTCCATTATCTTCTCCTTCAGCTCAATGAATTCTGCCTCATCGGCACTCGACTACAGCAGAGAATCAAACAAGTAAAGGGTTTAATGTCCCAGCAACAGCTACGGTCAAATGAATGTGAATGAACGGCCATGTGAATTTTTTTACAAAAGAAGATGTGCGATTTTTCAAGAAATATATTTACTGAAACTGTGATATTTTCTGAGAATGATGGCGAAAGTTGAATAATTTTACATTTTGAAATATTTTTTATGAGATATTGCTCATCTTCTTAGGTACAAAATCACCTGGTCAGCACATGAATGCCCCCACTGGCAGCCAAAGAAAACGAGGCACATTTGAAAACACAGAGGGCCAGATAAGCGTGGATTTCTCACAGCATGAAAGCAGACCATTAGAGCAATGGGTGTGTGAAATATCAAGCAGATCCATGCAAGGAACGCGACATTATAAGACACCCGAGTTTCGAACGTACCAAGTATGTGACCTTGACCCTTGGCTTAGCAGAGGCTGGACGATCTTGGATTTGTCACAGGGCAGTAGAGGACCATTAGAGCAATGCGTGTGTGAAATATCAAGCAGATCCGTGTAAGGAAACATAAATTATAAGACATTTACCCGAGAATAAGAGGTTTCAAATGCACCAAGTATGTGACTTTGACCCTGGGCTTAGCAGGGGCAGGACGATCATGGATTTGTCGTAAGGCGGCAGAGGACCATTAGAGAAATGCGTGTGTGAAATATCAAGCAGATCCGTGTAAGGAAACAGACATTTACTCGAGTGTTAAGGTTTCGTGACGGACAGACGGACATACAGATGCCGGTAACACTATATGACCCCCTGACCATTTGGTGGCAATTATAGTAAAGAACCAACAAGCTCTAGATCCAGTGCCAGGGGCACCATACCACACCAGACACATCACTTGGCGATATCTAAATTCAATCAGGTCCACAATGAACAGGAGTTACTGCATACAACTCGAGACCAGCTGCATTATTTCCCACTAGGTAGTAAATGTGACCAATGCAGATCCAGACAACCCCGCTTATCTGCAATATGATCATGGTCAACACCATTGATGTTTAGTCATAACAAACAGTATATATCCCTATCAGACATCTGATATTTTGGTGCATACAAGGAGCATGGATGGTCACAAGACTACTTACCTTTTGTTTCTCCTCATTATGCAACTGTTCGGAGCTGAGTTGGAACTCGAGTGAAGTTATCTCCTGCCTCAGGGACTCCAACTCTACTTCGTTACTCTCTTCCATTTTTTCGAGTTCAATTTCCTTTTCGTCCAACTGGCGCTTCACATCATTTAACTTGTCTTCTAAATCATTGTATTTTTCAATATTATCTTCATATAAAACTTTTTCCCTTTCAAAAACTACTTCTGTTTCTTTTTCTTTTTCTGTTTCAAATTCTGTTTTAAGACTTTCATACTCTGCCGCCAGTGATTCCTGCTGTTTTAGATGTTCTTCGTTTGTAGCATTCATTTCATTAATATAAGCACTGTATTCTTGTTTTACTTGATCATATCCTTCTGACAGTTTAGTCAGTTTGACATCCTTCTCTTCAACTATGCTTTCAATGGTAGCTAAATTTTCTTGTAATGTTGTATTACTTTCATACAATTCTGAAACATTTTCTTCATGCTGACTTATCGTTTCCCCCTTTTCTACAATAGCCAGTTTTAATTCACCCATTTCTTTAGTAATGTTATCACTCTCTAGTAGAAGCATGCTCAACTGTTCATCTTTACTGCAGAGCTGTTCGGTGATAGAACTAATGCCTGCCTTTGCCTCGGCTAGCTCTGTGCGTAATGAATCAGCAATATTATTGTATTGGAAAATATCTTCTTCATGCTTATCTTTTAAAACGTCCATTTCCTTGATACTAGTATCCAAACTGTGTTGCAGTTTTTCTTTGTCTGCCTGACATTCATCAATATTGTTAATGGTTTCTTCATACTGATGTCTTACTGCTTCTAAAGACATCGTTTCTTGCTTTAACATTTCATTCACATTGGAAATATTAAATTCAAGATCAGTTTTGCATTTTTCAAGCACAATGCATTGTTTTTCAATGGAGTCATTTTGGCTCTGTGCAGATTCAAGCTCAGCTATTGTATGCATGAATTGCTCGTTAATTTTATTCGAGTCAGACAAAGCTGCCTCCAAATCAATAGCTAACTTATTTTCCTTTGATTTCAAGTCTGTCATTGTCTTATTTGTTTCATTTTCAAACTGCTCCTTTAGTTGTTCAAGTTCAAATAAATCCTGTTTGAAAGAGTTACAGGTTTCTTCACTTGATGATAACTTGCTTTCAAGAGCTTTCTTCGCTTCCACAAGAGTCATCAGTTCATTCTGTAGCTTCTCAATTGTGGAACAATTAACACTATCTCTAGCAGTGATTGTTTCAAGATTCTGTTGAAAGGTTTTCATGTCATCTGAAAGTTTATCTTTCACATGCAATACAGAATTTATTTCTGATTTCAGTTCCATATTTTCATCAGTTAATTTCTTTTCAAGCAGACACATCTCATTATTTGATGTTTCCAACGCAGTTTTCAGCTTATCAATAACATCTCCATCATACACAGCACTATTTATCAGAGTTTCTGTCTCTTTCTTTTCAGCCAAAGCATTACCTAGCAGTTGTTCTTTATCTTTTTGCAATTCAATAATTGTGTTTTCATATTCATTTTGTTTCAATTCATATAATTCTTGTAGTTGTTCTTTTTCTTTAATGATGTTGCTAAGCTCATTCCTGTTTTCTGTTAATGAATTCTCTGTTTCCACTAACATTTGCTCGGTCTTGATGTATTTTTCAATTTCTAAAGACATTTCCTTTATTGTGTGCAGATTAGTCTGATCTAAATCTCTAAACTGATTTAGTTCATCAACAATATTGTACTTCTCCTCATTTAACACATCAATATTTGATTTCAGTTCAATTATTTGTGAATTTCTTTCTCCTATCTGTGATTCCAAACCTGCAACAGTTTGTCGAAATTCAGCCGTGTTAATTTTAGCACATCCTAGTTCACTTTTCAGAAGATCAAATTCATCTTCTTTCAAAACAATCTGATTTTCTAAGTATTGTATACTCACTTCTTGCTTATCTTTGTCTGACACTACTGTGCTTAAATTAAAATTTAAAGTGTTTTTCTCTTGCTCCAGATCAGAATATTTACACTGTAGCTCAGAAAATGCTGAGGTTAACTTTTCATTTTCAGACAGAATTGCATCCAATTCATTTTTGAACTGGGTATTCCTGCTTTCTGACTGTTTTAATGCTTCTTTGACATCAGAATACTTTGCTTTCAAGCTGTCTCTGTCACACTCCATTTCAGATAATTCTGATCGAACAACTTCCTCTGTCACTTTCAAATCATTAAATGATTGTTGTAGAAGATCATATTCTTGTACAAGACAAGAGTTTTCATTCTGTAAATCATCAAATCGTGCTTGAAGACTTGTCATTTCATTATAACTGACATTTAACTTTTCATGCAATATGCTGATTTCTGATTTAAGAGATTGGTTTTCCTCATTCTGTTGCTTTATTGTTCTAATACTGTTTCCTTCTTTCTCTTTTAAATTTATAACATTTGTCAGCAGTCTATCTTTCCCCAAGACTAACTCTTTCGTGTCTTCGTTTAAGTTTTCAATCATTTCGTTTTTGGAATGTTCACTTTCTTGCAGAGCCTTTACATTGGATTGCAAGCTCTTAGATTCATTAACACTTATATCAAGTTCATCTTGCAACTTTACGACAGTAGCTTCAAATGTCTTTATTTCATCTTGTAATTGTGAAATATTGTGTTCATTAGACCTCTGATTAGCCTCAAGTGACTGAACAGTGTTGTTTTGTTGCTCAATCAACTGGTCCTTCTCATTATTCTTACTTTCCATAATTTCCAACTGTTCCAAAATGTCTGATTTGTCCTTGTTTGTATCACTGACAGTAGATTTCAAGGAATCAATGTCAATTTTCTTTTGCTGAACTTCTTTCTCAAGTACTTCTACCTTTTCTTCAAGTTCATATTTATCTTGTGACAAAACTTCATACTCTAATTTCATTTTATTTTTTATTTCAGCTTCATCTTTCATTTCTTGCTCAATTTCCAAAAGTTTACTTTTCCACTCATTCCGTTCTGCAATTACTATGTCACATTCAGTGTTTAACTGCGCAGTATACAGTTGGTTCGTTTTGCTACTATCTTCTAGTTGTGCTACAGTACACTCTAGTTGTTCCTTTTCTTCGGTAACCACACAAAAATCTGTTTTCATCTGATCAATCACTTTGTTAGTTTCTATTTGTTTTTGTTCAAGCTCATAAGTTTTCAATTCTAGCTGTCTATTTTGTTTGGAAGTTGCAGTCTCTTTTGAACAGGTTTCCTTCAACAAAAGTTCCACATTGTTTTTCTCCAAATAAATTTCTTCTAATTCTTCTCTTAGCTGTTTAATAATTAATGTGTTTTCTACATCTTTATTATTAAACTCCTGCACATTCTTAATAAGTGTCTCTTTCTCAACATTAATATTATTCAAATTTAAAATTGCATCATTTAGTTTCCTTTGTTCTACATCAAATGCTTCTTTCATACATCGCAGCTCATTCTGTACCTTTTCAATACCATCCTGAAGATCTGACTTATCTCTGTTTACTTTGCTGATTTCAACACTCAAATATTTCTCACTTTCTGTAAGGCTAGATATTCTGTCATCTTTTTCTCGCAGATTATTTTCTAAAATTTTAAATCTGTCTGATAAATCAGCCTCAGTTTTTGCTGTAGTGGCAAAAAATTCCTTTGTGCGCTCAATTTCATCTTGTGTGCGATCACATTTTTCTTGCAAAACACGAGCAACACTCTCTTTCTCATACAACTGATCTTGTAAACTTTTCATATCAGTTCTCAGTGTAAGTCTCTCTTCTTTTAAATGTTCGTTTTCCTTATCTTTAACTTCAAAATCTTTTTCTAAAGTAACTATTTTCAGAGTACTTTGGTTCAACTCTTTCTCTAAAGTTTCAGCTTTGGCAATAAGATTGATTTCGTTTTCTTGTAAAACACTTAGTGCTTTTTCTAGAGAAGCCCCACTTGTTGTAAAATTTGTAACTTCTCTTTCATACTGATATACCTGGTTCTGCAGAGAATTAATTTGTGTTGTAAGCTTGCTGTTTTCTTCAGTTAATGTAGCTACAGTTTCATGCATGTTCTTCTGCTTACTTCCTATTTCAGACTCAAGATGTTTCATCTTATTTACATGTTCTGTGATTTTTCCCTTTAGCTCAACACAACGAATTTCTAACCCAGAAACTTTCTCCCTTTCATGCTGAATATTGACTACTAACTGATGTTTTTCTCCATTTACTTCATGCAAGCCTGATTTCAATTCTTCATAAACTTTAGCTTTATTGCTTACATTTTCTTCAAGCTTCAAATTTTCTTTCTTTGTTTCATTAAGACTATTAGTCAACAAGTCTTTTTCCCTGATCAAATTAGTTTTTTCTTCAGCAAAACATTTTTCTACTTCAATCAATTCTAGAATTTTCTGATCCTTCTCAGCAAGCTGTCTTTCTTGTGTATTCAGTTTCTCCATGAGATCAGATTGGCTCTTTGTAGCCAAATTATAAAATTCATTGGTCCGCTGCAACTCATTTTGGTATTTTTTCACATCTTCTCTTACTATTTCTAGTTCTTTCTGTTCTAATGTAATGTCACTCACAAGTCTGACTTTCTCGGATTCAATAGTTCCTAATGCCACCTTCGATTCTGTTAACCGTCTATCCTTTTCTAACATGTCTTCTTTCAAATTGACACATTTTTCATTCTCATGTTTTACAGCATCTTCCATTTTAACAATTTTCTGTTGCAAGTTTTGTTCATTTTCTTGCAATCTAGCAATGAACGTTTCCATGGTAACCATTTTTTCTCTACATATATTTGCCTCTTGTTGAAATTCCAGCATTTTATCATGCATAGTATTTTTTTCTTCAGTAAATTTATCACAGTCACTAGTTGCTACGTGAGCCTTTTCTTGCAAATTCTGTACAAAATGTGATATATCTTTCAAGGTCACAGCGAAACTTGCTTCAAGGTCAGGAATCTGAAAATACATAAAACTTCACTTCAATAGAAAACATAGGCTATAGATACCTGCTTGTGGTGACATTGATACACCATTTATGCTGTACTCTTATAAACAAGGGCATCGTTCTTACGAGGCTAATCCCCTTGCTAGCAGCCTTGATAATGAAACAAGAGGGCCATGATGGCCCAAATTCGCTCACCTGACTCCATGAACACCAGAGAATGTGACATTGAGTTCATGTGTTTTAAAAAAATTGTACTATTTTTAGATGGCGGTCATCTTGGATTAAGCGATGACTCTCATTTTACAAAATCTGAAAATGCTTCACCCAGCATCGGCCATGTGGTTCCTGAGAAAAAGACGTTAAAAATCTTGAATAAATGGACCTTTTGGTGGCCATCATGGATGACATAATCATCCGATTCCGACAAATATTGCACCAGAGTGATCGCCTCATTGATACCTTCAATTTGATATATGACATGACCATATTCAGTCAAAAATAAAATTTGACCCCAATTTGACCCCACGGGCCACGCCCATTTTTGACCCCGGGGTCACCATTTTAACAACTTTCAAAGAGCAATGTACATCGATCATTCCTACCAAGTTTCGTCGAAATCCGGCTAGCGGTTCATGAGAAGACGATTTTTTAAGAATTTATGCTATTTTTAGACGGCCATCTTGGATTAGCGATGACCTCCATTTTAACAAATCTGAAAAGGCTTCACCCATGGACCATAACTTTTAAGTTTGGCTACCATGGGCCAAGCGGTTCATGTGAAGAAGAATTTTGAAATCTCTAATAAAAGAACGACCTTTTGACATTTCGGCGGCCATCTTGGATGACATAACAATACGATTTGGACAAAAAAATGTACCAGAGTGATCGCCTCATTGATACCTTCGATTTGATATATAACATGACCATATTCAGTCAAAAATAAAATTTGACCCCACGGGCCACGCCCATTTTTGACCCCGGGGTCACCATTTTAACAACTTTGAAAGAGCATTGTACATCGATCATTCCTACCAAGTTTCGTTGAAATCCGGCTAGCGTTCATAGAGATATTTTAAGAATTTATGCTATTTTTAGATGGCGGCCATCTTGGATTAGCGATGACCTCCATTTTAACAAAAACTGAAAAAGGCTTCACCCATGGACCATAACTTTTAAGTTTGGCTACCATGGGCCAAGCAGTTCAGTGAAGAAGAATTTTGAAATCTCTAATAAAAGAACGACCTTTTTGACCTTTCGGCGGCCATCTTGGATGACATAACAATCCGATTTGGACAAAAAATGTACCAGAGTGATCGCCTCATTGATACCTTCGATTTGATATAGACATGACCATATTCAGTCAAAAATAAAATTTGACCCCATTTGACCCCACGGGCCACGCCATTTTTGACCCCGGTCACCATTTTAACAACTTTCAAAGAACAATGTACATCGATCATTCCTACCAAGTTTCGTCGAAATCCGGCTAGCGGTTCATGAGAAGAAGATTTTTTAAGAATTTATGCTATTTTTAGACGGCCATCTTGGATTAGCGATGACCTCCATTTTAACAAATCTGAAAAGGCTTCACCCATGGACCATAACTTTTAAGTTTGGCTACCATGGGCCAAGCGGTTCATGTGAAGAAGAATTTTGAAATCTCTAATAAAGAACGACCTTTGACATTTCGGCGGCCATCTTGGATGACATAACAATACGATTTGGACAAAAAAATGTACCAGAGTGATCGCCTCATTGATACCTTCGATTTGATATATAACATGACCATATTCAGTCAAAAATAAAATTTGACCCCACGGGCCACGCCCATTTTTGACCCCGGGGTCACCATTTTAACAACTTTGAAAGAGCATTGTACATCGATCATTCCTACCAAGTTTCGTTGAAATCCGGCTAGCGGTTCATGAGAAGATATTTTAAGAATTTATGCTATTTTTAGATGGCGGCCATCTTGGATTAGCGATGACCTCCATTTTAACAAAACTGAAAAGGCTTCACCCATGGACCATAACTTTTAAGTTTGGCTACCATGGGCCAAGCAGTTCATGTGAAGAAGAATTTTGAAATCTCTAATAAAAGAACGACCTTTTGACCTTTCGGCGGCCATCTTGGATGACATAACAATCCGATTTGGACAAAAAATGTACCAGAGTGATCGCCTCATTGATACCTTCGATTTGATATATGACATGACCATATTCAGTCAAAAATAAAATTTGACCCCAATTTGACCCCACGGGCCACGCCCATTTTTGACCCCGGGGTCCCCGGGTCACCATTTTAACAACTTTCAAAGAACAATGTACATCGATCATTCCTACCAAGTTTCGTCGAAATCCGGCTAGCGGTTCATGAGAAGAAGATTTTTAAGAATTTATGCTATTTTTAGACGGCCATCTTGGATTAGCGATGACCTCCATTTTAACAAATCTGAAAAGGCTTCACCCATGGACCATAACTTTTAAGTTTGGCTACCATGGGCCAAGCGGTTCATGTGAAGAAGAATTTTGAAATCTCTAATAAAAGAACGACCTTTTGACATTTCGGCGGCCATCTTGGATGACATAACAATACGATTTGGACAAAAAAATGTACCAGAGTGATCGCCTCATTGATACCTTCGATTTGATATATAACATGACCATATTCAGTCAAAAATAAAATTTGACCCCACGGGCCACGCCCATTTTTGACCCCGGGGTCACCATTTTAACAACTTTGAAAGAGCATTGTACATCGATCATTCCTACCAAGTTTCGTTGAAATCCGGCTAGCGGTTCATGAGAAGATATTTTAAGAATTTATGCTATTTTTAGACGGCGGCCATCTTGGATTAGCGATGACCTCCATTTTAACAAATCTGAAAAGGCTTCACCCATGGACCATAACTTTTAAGTTTGGCTACCATGGGCCAAGCAGTTCATGTGAAGAAGAATTTTGAAATCTCTTTTAATAAAAGAACGACCTTTTGACCTTTCGGCGGCCATCTTGGATGACATAACAATCCGATTTGGACAAAAAATGTACCAGAGTGATCGCCTCATTGATACCTTCGATTTGATATATGACATGACCATATTCAGTCAAAAATAAAATTTAAAATTTGACCCCAATTTGACCCCACGGGCCACGCCCATTTTTCCCATTTTTGACCCCAGGGTCACCATTTTAACAACTTTGAAAGAGCAATGTACATCGATCATTCCTACCAAGTTTTGTCGAAATCCGGTTGGCGGTTCTTGAGAAGAAGATTTTTTAAGAATTTGTGCTATTTTTAGATGGCGGCCATCTTGGATTACGTAATAACGTCATTTTAACAATTTTGTAATCCCCCTACCTAAGGACCATGACCATGAAGTTTGGTGACCATAGGCCCAATGGTTACCGAGGAGAAGACGTTTGAAAATGTTCACGGACGACGACGGACGACGGACGACGGACACATTGCGGTAACAATAGCTCACATGAGCTTCGCTCAGGTGAGCTAAAAATAGATGTCGTGCCCACTGAAGCTTTGAGCGTATACCGAAAAAGTTTAACCAATAAAAACTTTAACCAACAACTTTAACCCGGACATACGCACTAATGTACGTACGCTAATGTGTCAACTATATCGCGCTAACTGCAAGCGGGCGCGACAACAACAACAAGAGGCCCAAATGGGCCTGTATCGCTCACCTAAAAGCCTCCATAGTGGTCATCTTGATTTCACAAAGACTCTTCACTTACAACTTCAAATGTTCCACAGAATTTGTTGGTACCTTCTGATCTAACATATATTGCGAATGTGCATGTGATTTACTGCTATAAATTCGATTTGATATATAAAAAAATGACCATATTCGGTCAAAAATAAAATTTGATCCCTATTTGACCCCTCGGGCCATGACCATTTTTGACCCAGAGGCCACCATATGAACAAATCTGAATCAGCGTTAACTATCGATCATTCATACAAAGTTTCGTCGAAATCGGCCTGGCGGTTTGTGAGAAGAAGATTTTTTGACAATTTGACCTACTTTTCAACGGCGGACATCTTGGATTTGGTGATGACCTCCATTTTGACAAAAATGAACAGGCTTCACCAACAAACCATTTCAGTTAAGTTTGGTCAATATCGGCCAAGCAGTTCACAAGAAGAAGTCCTTTGAAATCTTTAGTAAAAGAACAACCTTTTGACCTGTCGGTGGCCATCTTGGATGATGTAATCATCTGATTTTGGTAAAACATGCTCCAGAGTGATCGTCTCGTCGATACCTTGGATTGGATATATTATATGACCATATTCGGTGAAAAATATAATTTGACCCCTAGTTGACCCCTCGGGCCACGCCCATTTTTGACCCAGGTGCCACCATATGAACAAATCTGAAAGAGCGTTAAATATCAATCATTCACACCAAGTTTCGTCGAAATGAGCCTGGAGGTTTGTGAGAAGAAGATTTTTTGGACAATTTGACCTACTTTTCAACGGCGGACATCTTGGATTTGGTTATGACCTCCATTTTAACAAAAATGGACAGGCTTCACCCACAGACCATTACAGTGAAGTTTGGCCAATATCGGCCAAGCAGTTCACAAGAAGAATATGTTTGAAATCTTTTGTAAAAGAACAACTTTTTTACCTTACGGTGGCCATCTTGGATGACAAAATCATCTGATTTAGACAAAACATGCTGTAGAGTGATCGTCTCGTCGATACATTCGAGATCCGATATACTATATCGACCTCCGATATTACTATATGGCCATATTCTGTCAAAAATAAAATTTGACCCCCATTTGACCCCTCGGGCCACACCCATTTTTGACCCAGGGGCCACCATATGAACAAATCTGAAACAGCGGTAACTATCAATCATTTTTACCAAGTTTCGTCGTTATCGGCCTGGAGGTTTGTGAGAAGAAGATTTTTTGACAATTTTACCTACTTCTCAACGGCGGCCATCTTGGATTTGGTGATGACCTCCATTTTAACAAAAATGAACAGGCTTCACCCACAGACCATTACAGTTAAGTTTGGCCAATATCGGCCAAGCAGTTCACAAGAAAAAGACGTTTGAAATCTTTAGTAAAAGAATGACCTTTTGATCAGTGGCCATCTTGGATGACGTAATCATCTGATTTAGACAAAAAATTCTCCAGAGTGATCGTCTCGTCAATACCTTCGATTTGATATATTATATGACTATATTCGGTTAAAAATAAAATTTACCCCTATTTGACCCCTCGGGGACGTGACGCCATTTTTGGACCCAGGGGCCACCATATGAACAAATCTGAAACAGCGCAATAACTATCGATCATTCATACCAAGTATCGTCGAAATCGGCCTGGCGGTTCGTGAGAAGAAGATTTTTTAAGAATTTGACCTACTTTTACATGGCGGCCATCATGGATTGTCGATGACCTCCATTTTAACAAATCTGAAATGGCATCACCCATATATCATCCCTGTGAAGTTTAACCAATATCGGCTCAGCAGTTCGGGAGAAGAAGATGATTGAAAATGTTCACGGACGGACGACGGACGACGGACACTTTGCCATAACAATAGCTCACATGAGCTTTGCTCAGGTGAGCTAAAAACTTAAACGCATTTGCCTTACAAACAAGGTGACTTTAACCTTAGACAGTCGGACATGGGATGTATGCAAAACAAAGCTATAGATAAACATTGTGGCCAAATAATATAAAAATCATGAAGCGGTTCATAAGTTTTTGAATAAACAGACGCATTTGCCTTAGAAACAAAGCGAACACAAGTCCTCAGTGATTGATCAGTCGGACGTGGGTCATATGCAAAACAAAGCACCATCCAAAAATAAAGGATTTACTAACACACGCACGCACGTATGCGTGCGTACACACGCACGCACACACGCACACACGCACGCACACACAAGCACATACATGTACTAATCCTATATCCCCTCTTGCCTATCAGCGAGGGAATAAAAACTAGACATTATGTTTGTAAAACATGGATATGCCCCCTAGGTATGCTTGAATGTAAAATATAGTTAAGTGTTTCAGTGACATTGTATTAATGGTCAAGTGTTAAAAACGTTATGTATTGATGTACTATAGCTGATCAGTAGCCCGTTTCACCAACATTGCAAAGTATACTTTTCTAGCAAAGTATACTTTCAGGGAGCAATCATTTATTTTTCCAAAAATGCATTATTTATTATAGAACCTACCACTGCATATATTTGATGATTGAAAGTATGCAGAATTATTATACTGAATTTATTACATTATCACAGCCAAAATGGCTGTGATAATGTAATAAATTCAGTATAATAACAAGAAACGAGGCAAAGCCACGAAGGCCAGGTTTTTTCCAAGCATAGACACTTGGATAACATAATTATACCCACTTTTTGTAGACTAGATGGCCGTGGCCTGCATGTCGCGCCTTGGGGCGAGGCACGGACACTAAAAAAATAGATATTGTAGATGGAAAAACTTTAACCAAAAAACTTTAACCGGACACACGGACGAACGGACGGACGTATGCCAAAATGCCGACGATATCGCGCTTTCCGCAAGCAGGTGTGACAATGATGATAAACACCCATGAGAAGTAATCAGGTATTGGTGAAGCAGTTTTGCAGAGATATAGTACACAAAAAAACTTTAACAAATAAATTCAAAGTAATTTGAACTTGACATAGGGCACAGGATCGCGCTTTCCGCAAGCAGGTGCGACAATGATGATAAACACCCATGTGAAGTATCAAGGTATTGGGTGAAGCAGTTGCAGAGATATAGTACACGAAAAAACTTTAACAAATAATTTAAAGTAATTTGACCTTGACATTGGGCACAGGATCGCGCTTTCCGCAAGCAGGTGCGACAATGATGATAAACACCCATGTGAAGTATCAAGGTATTGGGTGAAGCAGTTGCAGAGATATAGTACACAAAAAAAATTTAACAAAAAGATTCAAAGTAATTTGACTTTGACATTGGGCACAGGATCGCGCTTTCCGCAAGCAGGTGTGACAATGATGATAAAAACCCATGTGAAGTATCAAGGTATTGGGTGAAGCAGTTGCAGAGATATAGTACACGAAAAAACTTTAACAAAAAAATTCAAAGTAATTTGACCTTGACATTGGGCACAGGGGCCGCACGGTTGGGGGATAGAATGAAAATATGGATGATGATAAACACCCATGTGAAGTTTCAAGGTAATGGGCGAAGCAGTTGCAGAGATATAGTATAACGAAAAAGTTTTAACCAAAAAACTTTAACCAGACGTACGTTAAAAAGTTAACGTTGAGAATGGCTAAGTCAATTACGTAGAAATAATAGGTGAAGGTAAAACAAGAAACAAGGCAGCCACGAAGGCCAGGTTTTTTCCAAGCATAGACACTTGGATAACATAATTATACCCACTTTTTGTAGACTAGATGGCCGTGGCCTGCATGTCGCGCCTTGGGGCGAGGCATGGACACTAAAAAAATAGATATAGTAGATGGAAAAACTTTAACCAAAAAACTTTAACCGGACACACGGACGAACGGACGGACGTATGCCAAAATGCTGACGATATCGCGCTTTCCGCAAGCAGGTGTGACAATGATGATAAACACCCATGTGAAGTATCAAGGTATTGGGTGAAGCAGTTGCAGAGATATAGTACACAAAAAAACTTTAACCAAAAAATTCAAAGTAATTTGAACTTGACATAGGGCACAGGATCGTGCTTTCCGCAAGCAGGTGCGACAATGATGATAAACACCCATGTGAAGTATCAAGGTATTGGGTGAAGCAGTTGCAGACATAGTACACGAAAAAACTTTAACAAATAAATTCAAAGTAATTTGACCTTGACATTGGGCACAGGATCGCGCTTTCCGCAAGCAGGTGCGACAATGATGATAAACACCCATGTGAAGTATCAAGGTATTGGGTGAAGCAGTTGCAGAGATATAGTACACGAAAAAACTTTAACAAAAAAATTCAAAGTAATTTGACCTTGACATTGGGCACAGGATCGCGCTTTCCGCAAGCAGGTGCGACAATGATGATAAACACCCATGTGAAGTATCAAGGTATTGGGTGAAGCAGTTGCAGAGATATAGTACACAAAAAAACTTTAACAAAAAAATTCAAAGTAATTTGACCTTGACATTGGGCACAGGATCGCGCTCTCCGCAAGCAGGTGTGACAATGATGATAAACACCCATGTGAAGTATCAAGGTATTGGGTGAAGCAGTTGCAGAGATATAGTACACGAAAAAAAACTTTAAGCAAGTTATTCTTTGGGTGAAGCAGTTTTGCGAGATATAGTACAACGAAAAAAATTTAACAAAAAAAATCGAAGTAATTTGACCTTGACATTGGGCACAGGATCGCGCTTTCCGCAAGCAGGTGCGACAATGGTGATAAAACACCCATGTGAAGTATCAAGGTATTGGGTGAAGCAGTTGCAGAGATATAGTACACAAAAAGAAAAAACTTTAACAAAAAAATTCAAAGTAATTTGACTTGACATTGGGGCACAGGGGCCGCACGGTTGGGGGTTGGAATGAAAATATGGATGATGATAAACACCCATGTGAAGTTTCAAGGTAATGGGCGAAGCAGTTGCAGAAGATATAGTATAAACGAAAAAGTTTTAACCAAAAAATAAAACTCTAACCAGACGTAAGTTAAAAAGTTAACGTTGAAAATGGCTAAGTCGACTGGGCGGAAAAAAGAAAAAAAAAATGGGTGAAGTTAAAAAAAAAAAAGTAACTTGTTGGATAGTGATATGTGGTGGGTAACCCCTTGATATGAAGCCGTGAAAGTTTGGTGGTCCTAGGTGGTACAGTACGAAAGAAATGGACTTAAACAGTTCGAAAGAAAATGGAACGATTATCGACTTAAACACGAAAACTTAACATTGAAACGCGAAAACTAACATTGAAAATGGTAAGTCATGACGAAAAGGGGAAGTTAAAAAAAATAACATTGATAGATAGTGGTGGGCACCCCTTGATATGAAGCTGAAAGTTTGGTGGTCCTAGTGGACAGTACCAAAGAAATGGACTTAAAACACAAAACTTAACATTGAAACAAAACTTAACATGAAAATGCTAAGTCGACTACGCGGAAAAAATGGGTCAAGTTAAAAAAAAAGTAACATGTTGGATAGTGATATGTGGTGGGCACCCCTTGATTATGAAGCTGTGAAAGTTTGGTGGTCCTAGGTGGTACAGTAACAAAGAAATGGACTCAAATACGAAAACTTAACATTGATTGTGGACGCCGCCCGCCGCCCGCCCGCCCGTCCGCCGCCCGCCCGGCTTTCGCCAATCCAATAGCCTGGATTTTTTTTTAAAAATCTGGCTAAAAATTAATACATTTATCCTAAAATTGAAAATTTCTCCCTCAAAGTATACTTTGCTAGGAAAGCATACTTTGCAATGTTGGTGAAATAGGCTACTGATCTGCACACATTCATCACTAGAGCAAGTGAGCAGAGGCTCACGGATACCCCCAGCCAACGCCCCTTGTCCAACCAACAAATATTATAAGTCATTTGGCCTTCAAGTTTGGTATGAAAGCCACATGGGTGGACTATAGAATGAAAATATGGATGATGACAACACAGTATATGAAGTTTCAAGTAAAGCTGACTTACGGTTGCAGAAATAATGAGTGCCCGAAAACTTTAACGCAAATTTTACGGACAGACGAACAGACGGAATGAGGAAACGTATTTACCCCTCAACATACGTAGTTTGTTTATTGGTGTTTAACAGCCTATCAACAGATACGGTCATGTAAGGCTGGGCAAATGGATTCAATCCCGTTTTAACTTGTTGCATTGGGGGGGAAATCCCAAAATCAAAACGGAATATTTATATCGAGAAAAGATATATTCAGCCCTGAAATTAGAATAACCTGACCTGGTGCCAGGTCCATAAAACACCAAAGTCACTTGCCCCCCCCACCACCCCCAACCCCCCTAAAATGGGATTAGGAATAATCGTAATACTCACATAAAGGGTATAACCAGATTCAACTGTCACATACAAAATGCGAAAGACATGTGGCCAAACCAGCAGTTCTCCAGTCGGAATTCCGGTAAGGATGAACCCCGATTGTTAAATTACCCATCGCAATGCTTCCCACCTGCCACCCACTCGACATACTTAGTATGCTGGGGGTATAATAACACCTTCATAACTCAACAGCCCCATTCTGCCAATACATGGTGAGAAACATTTGATATTTAGTTTATGTCATGTGCTACAAGAAAACAGTTCCACAAGCCTGTGTGACCAAGAGTATTCCCAGATATACAGGTGCATCTAATATTGAACAAGGCCTACTTTACTGTGACTAATGAATCCCCCACCCGGCCAGTCTGCAAATACAGTGGAACCTCTCTACATCGCACAGAGAACGGTTAGTTACTGCTTAATTTTGATAGCTTTCATTGCCCAGGTCATTACCATTCGTTCAGGGGTTAATTGTTCAGTTTCGCCAGAGATTTTCCTATAACTGCTAGTGAACAAATCAAATAATATGTCAAGCATACAAAGATACAGAGTCAAGGCGATCGTAGGCTAGTGGTCTCACCCACGAAGGTCAAGGTCACATGAATGACACTCACACCGGTGGATAGCCATCAATATGAGGAAGCTATTGATGAAGTATAAAGATATGACTAACATATCAGGAGACATAGACAACTTGGATGTACATTCAAAATTCTTAATGCCAACAACTACGATGCCGGTATTGTGACTGCTATGTCTCACTGTCCACTAATGTAGGCGAGACAACCATGTGCATACCTCATAAAACTCACTGTTGATCTTTATACCCTGGAGCCATAGGAATGCATGTGACTTGTTGGATAGTGATATGTGGTGGGTACCCCTTGATTATGAAGCCGTGAAAGTTTGGTGGTCCTAGGTGGTACAGTACGAAAGAAATGGACTTAAACACGAAAACTTAACATTGAAAATGGCTAAGTCGATTACGCGGAAAAAATGGGTGAAGTTAAAAAAGAAGTAACATGTTGGATAGTGATATGTGGTGGGCACCCCTTGATTATGAAGCTGTGAAAGTTTGGTGGTCCTAGGTGGTACAGTACCAAAGAAATGGACTTAAACACGAAAACTTAACATTGAAAACGCGAAAACTTAACATTGAAAATGGCTAAGTCGACTGCGCGAAAAAATAAAAAAGGGTGAAGTTAAAAAAAAAAAGTACATGTTGGATAGTGATATGTGGTGGGTACCCCTTGATTATGAAGCTGTGAAAGTTTGGTGGTCCTAGGTTGTACAGTACCAAAGAAATGGACTTAAACACGAAAACTTAACATTGTAAACACTAAAACTTACATTGAAAATGGCTAAGTCGACTACCGCGGAAAAAAAAAAAAATGGGTGAAGTTAAAAAAAAAGTAAGTAACATGTTGGATAGTGATATGTGGTGGGCACCCCATTGGATTATGAAGCTGTGAAAGTTTGGTGGTCCTAGGTGGTACAGTAACAAAGAAATGGACTCAAATACGAAAACTTAACATTGATTGTGGACGCCGCCCGCCCGCCCGCCCCGCCCGCCCGCCACCCGCCCGTCCGCCGCCCGCCCGCGCAGGGCTTTCGCCAATCAATAGCCTGGGGATTTTTTTTCAAAAAAACCTGGCTAAAAAAAAAAATTAATACATTTATCCTAAAATGAAAATTTCTCCTCAAACGTATACTTTGCTATGGAAAGCATACTTTGCAATGTTGGTGAAATAGGCTACTGATCTGCACACATTCATCACTAGAGCAAGTGAGCAGAGGCTCACGGATACCCCCAGCCAACGCCTTGTCCAACCAACAAATATTATAAGTCATTTGGCCTTCAAGTTTGGTATGAAAGCCACATGGGTGGACTATAGAATGAAAATATGGATGATGACAACACAGTATATGAAGTTTCAAGTAAAGCTGACTTACAGTTGCAGAAATAATGAGTGCCCGAAAACTTTAACGCAAATTTTACGGACAGACGAACAGACGGAATGAGGAAACGTATTTA
The DNA here is from genome assembly GCA_029237695.1 of Conchocele bisecta. Classification (NCBI taxonomy): domain Eukaryota; kingdom Metazoa; phylum Mollusca; class Bivalvia; order Lucinida; family Thyasiridae; genus Conchocele; species Conchocele bisecta. Next base: position 43,832,002 of record CM055270.1, on the reverse strand, counting down.
CCCCTCAACATACGTAGTTTGTTTATTGGTGTTTAACAGCCTATCAACAGATACGGTCATGTAAGGCTGGGCAAATGGATTCAATCCCGTTTTAACTTGTTGCATTGGGGGGGAAATCCCAAAATCAAAACGGAATATTTATATCGAGAAAAGATATATTCAGCCCTGAAATTAGAATAACCTGACCTGGTGCCAGGTCCATAAAACACCAAAGTCACTTGCCCCCCCCCCCACCCCCAACCCCCCTAAAATGGGATTAGGAATAATCGTAATACTCACATAAAGGGTATAACCAGATTCAACTGTCACATACAAAATGCGAAAGACATGTGAGGGCCAAACCAGTTCTCCAGTCGGAATTCCGGTAAGGATGAACCCCGATTGTTAAATTACCCATCGCATGCTCCCACCTGCCACCCACTCGACATACTTAGTATGCTGGGGGTATAATAACACCTTCATAACTCAACAGCCCCATTCTGCCAATAAATGGTGAGAAACATTTGATATTTAGTTTATGTCATGTGCTACAAGAAAACAGTTCCACAAGCCTGTGTGACCAGAGTATTCCCAGATATACAGGTGCATCTAATATTGAACAAGGCCTACTTTACTGTGACTAATGAATCCCCAGGCCAGTCTGCAAATACAGTGGAACCTCTCTACATCGGGCACAGAGAACGGTTAGTTACTGCTTAATTTTGATAGCTTTCATTGCCCAGGTCATTACCATTCGTTCAGGGGTTAATTGTTCAGTTTCGCCAGAGATTTTCCTATAACTGCTAGTGAACAAATCAAATAATATGTCAAGCATACAAAGATACAGAGTCAAGGCGATCGTAGGCTAGTGTCTCACCCACGAAGGTCAAGGTCACATGAATGACACTCACACCGGTGGATAGCCATCAATATGAGGAAGCTATTGATGAAGTTTAGTAAAGATATGACTAACATATCAGGAGACATAGACAACTTGGATGTACATTCAAAATTCTTAATGCCAACAACTACGATGCCGGTATTGTGACTGCTATGTCTCACTGTCCACTAATGTAGGCGAGACAACCATGTGCATACCTCATAAAACTCACTGTTGATCTTTATACCCTGGAGCCATAGGAATGCATGTGACTTGTTGGATAGTGATATGTGGTGGGTACCCCTTGATTATGAAGCCATGAAAGTTTGGTGGTCCTAGGTGGTACAGTACGAAAGAAATGGACTTAAACACGAAAACTTAACATTGTAAACACGAAAACTTAACATTGAAAATGGCTAAGTCGATTACGCGGAAAAAATGGGTGAAGTTAAAAAAGAAGTAACATGTTGGATAGTGATATGTGGTGGGCACCCCTTGATTATGAAGCTGTGAAAGTTTGGTGGTCCTAGGTGGTACAGTACCAAAGAAATGGACTTAAACATGAAAACTTAACATTGTAAACGCGAAAACTTAACATTGAAAATGGCTAAGTCGACTACGCGGAAAAAATGGGTCAAGTTAAAAAAAAAAGTAACATGTTGGATAGTGATATGTGGTGGGCACCCCTTGATTATGAAGCTGTGAAAGTTTGGTGGTCCTAGGTGGTACAGTAACAAAGAAATGGACTCAAATACGAAAACTTAACATTGATTGTGGACGCCGCCCACCGCCCGCCGCCCGCCCGTCCGCCGCCCGCCCGCCCGCCCGCCCGGCTTTCGCCAATCCAATAGCCTGGATTTTTTTTCAAAAAACCTGGCTAAAAATTAATACATTTATCCTAAAATTGAAAATTTCTCCCTCAAAGTATACTTTGCTAGGAAAGCATACTTTGCAATGTTGGTGAAATAGGCTACTAATCTGCACACATTCATCACTAGAGCAAGTGAGCAGAGGCTCACGGATACCCCCAGCCAACGCCTTGTCCAACCAACAAATATTATAAGTCATTTGGCCTTCAAGTTTGGTATGAAAGCCACATGGGTGGACTATAGAATGAAAATATGGATGATGACAACACAGTATATGAAGTTTCAAGTAAAGCTGACTTACGGTTGCAGAAATAATGAGTGCCCGAAAACTTTAACGCAAATTTTACGGACAGACGAACAGACGGAATGAGGAAACGTATTTACCCCTCAACATACGTAGTTTGTTTATTGGTGTTTAACAGCCTATCAACAGATACGGTCATGTAAGGCTGGGCAAATGGATTCAATCCCATTTTAACTTGTTGCATTGGGGGGGAAATCCCAAAATCAAAACGGAATATTTATATCGAGAAAGATATATTCAGCCCTGAAATTAGAATAACCTGACCTGGTGCCAGGTCCATAAAACACCAAAGTCACTTGCCCCCCCCCCCCAATATTTATATCGAGAAAAGATATATTCAGCCCTGAAATTAGAATAACCTGACCTGGTGCCAGGTCCATAAAACACCAAAGTCACTTGCCCCCCCCCCCCAACCCCCCTAAAATGGGATTAGGAATAATCGTAATACTCACATAAAGGGTATAACCAGATTCAACTGTCACATACAAAATGCGAAAGACATGTGAGGGCCAAACCAGTTCTCCAGTCGGAATTCCGGTAAGGATGAACCCCGATTGTTAAATTACCCATCGCATGCTCCCACCTGCCACCCACTCGACATACTTAGTATGCTGGGGGTATAATAACACCTTCATAACTCAACAGCCCCATTCTGCCAATACATGGTGAGAAACATTTGATATTTAGTTTATGTCATGTGCTACAAGAAAACAGTTCCACAAGCCTGTGTGACCAGAGTATTCCCAGATATACAGGTGCATCTAATATTGAACAAGGCCTACTTTACTGTGACTAATGAATCCCCAGGCCAGTCTGCAAATACAGTGGAACCTCTCTACATCGGACACAGAGAACGGTTAGTTACTGCTTAATTTTGATAGCTTTCATTGCCCAGGTCATTACCATTCGTTCAGGGGTTAATTGTTCAGTTTCGCCAGAGATTTTCCTATAACTGCTAGTGAACAAATCAAATAATATGTCAAGCATACAAAGATACAGAGTCAAGGCGATCGTAGGCTAGTGTCTCACCCACGAAGGTCAAGGTCACATGAATGACACTCACACAGGTGGATAGCCATCAATATGAGGAAGCTATTGATGAAGTTTAGTAAAGATATGACTAACATATCAGGAGACATAGACAACTTGGATGTACATTCAAAATTCTTAATGCCAACAACTACGATGCCGGTATTGTGACTGCTATGTCTCACTGTCCACTAATGTAGGCGAGACAACCATGTGCATACCTCATAAAACTCACTGTTGATCTTTATACCCTGGAGCCAGAGGAATGCATGTGACAGAGCAGATATTTTCTTTTCCATATTCACTATCAATGATGTACTCGCCTTCAGCTCACTTTCTGTTTCACCAAAACTATGAGTTCTCTCTCTAGCCTCTTCTTTCATGGTATGTATATTCTCCAACAGCGCTAAGTTTTCTGACTTTAATGTATCAAACTTCTTATCAAACTCTGTCACTTGAATTTCATTATGGAGTTCAGCTTGCTTCACTTTTTCATCTAGTTGTGTTATCTCATTCTGAAATGAGCATTTTTCTTCTGAGGTTATTTGTAGATTTTCCTGAGCTATTTGGATATCTTCCTCCATCTGTGACAGCTTCTCACACAGACCATCAATTTCTGCCTTCCGCTCCTGAAGTTTGGTTTCCAGCACAGATTCCTGACTCTTGCCTTCCTTTTCCCTCATTTCAGCTTCCATACTCAGTTTGTCATGCCTACAATACAACACACCTATGAAAGATCCGACTAAACAAGGTCTTCAAACATGTTTAGATTATCATCTACTGATGTATTCATACAGGCTGATAATGTTAACTATAGTCTGTTTCACGAAAGCTGCCCAAATTTTACGGCTATATAGACAATTAAAAAACAATATTATTTTCAATAATATTAAATTAAAGGAAAATTTAAGAATGAGCCTTCTTTTTATTTAGTGAAATTTGGTCAAATATTGATTTTATTGTGAAAACAAAATTTCCCCATGTTAAATCCCCATAGACATCTTCACGGAGTGGAGTGAAGATGTCTATGGGGATTTAACATGGGGAAACTTTTTTGAATTTTAGAAATACTGGACCGATTTTTAAAATTTAACTTTTGTTTTCTTAGTTAGATCATATCCAAGCTATCTAGTGAGGTTTCGGAGTCAATTTCCAAAAGTTTTCGTTTTTTGACTCCTCCCACACTTCCTTACCACTTTTTCCCCCATGTTAAATTCCCATAGACAAATCAATTTTTCGCAATAAAATCAATATTTGACCGAATTTCACGAAATAAAAAGAAGGCTCATTCTTAAATTTTCCTTTAATTTAATATTATCGAAAATAATATTGTTTTTGAATTTTCTATATAGCCGTAAAATTTGGACAGGTTTCGTGAAACAGACAATAGACATTATGTTTGTAAAACATGGATATGCCCCCTTGACTGTCAACAAGAAAATGTGGCCTGTCAGCACACGAATGACCCCGGTGGCAGATTGAAGAAACTGACAAAGCTAATAATACATTTTAATTTGAGGTAAAATTCAAAGTTGTGAAAGTGAAAAGGTCATGGTGATATTAAGGACAACATGGGTGTGTGGTATTTGTGCACAAGTAGCGTATGATGTATTGAAATATTATAGTGGTCCTTCAAGTGATATAGAAGATATGACAGAATTGAGAAACTCATGCAAAGTTCTTAACGTGTGAAAAGGTCAAAACGTCAAGGTCATATTAAGGGCAGCATGTATGAATGGCATTTGTGCACAGGTGTGATGTATTGAAGTATATAAGTATCCATTAAGGAATATAGAAGTTATGACAAAACTCCGGCAAACTTCTTAATGTGAGAAAAAGTTCAAAGTTGTGAAGGTCAAAAGGTCATATTAAGGGCAGCATGGATGTGTAGCATTGTTCCACAAGTATGATGTATTGAAACATTGAAGTAATCTATCAAAAGATATAGAAGTTATGACAGAATTGCGAAACTCCGGCAAGCTTATTGTGAGAAAAAGTTAAAAGTTGTGAAGGTCAAAAGATCATGCAAAATCAGAATATTTACATCAAGAAAAAATATATTCAGCCCTGAAATTAGAATAACATGATCTGGTGCCAGGTCCATACCACACCAAGTCACTTGGCCCATTCCCCTAAAATAGGATTACGAATAATCGTAATACTCACATAAGATTCAACATCAGATTCAACTGTCAAATAAAAAATGCCAAACATATGTGAGGGCCAAACCAGGTGTCCACATGGAATTCCGGTAAGGATGAACCCCGATCGTTAACTTACCCATCGCATGCTCCCACCTGCCACCCACAATGACAGAAATGAGAAACTCTGGCGAACTTCTTAATGTGTGAACAAATTAAAAGTTGTGAACATCAAAAGGTAAAGGTCATATTAAGGGCAGCACATGGATGTGTGGCAATTGTCCACAAGTATGCGGTGTTGAATTATTTAAGTAATCTTTCAAGGGATATAGACGTTATGACAGAAATGAGAAACTCCGGCGAATTTCTTAATGTGTGAAAAATTCAAAGTTGTGAAGGTCAAAAGTTCAAGGTCATGGATGCATGGCATTCGTCCACAGGTATGCTGTGTTGAAATATGTAAGCAATCCTTCAAGGGATATAGAAGTTATGACATAATTGAGAAACTCCGGTGAACTTCTTAATGTGCCAGACACACGGATGGACGGACACACAGTCCAAACACTATATGACTCTACCGAGACTGGGGGCATACAAATGGCTATGTGTTTCAGTGACCTTGTGAAGGTTAAAAAGGTTACAATCATGTTAATGGTCATGCGAGTGTGTCACATAAGTATGAAGTGTGCGAATGTTAATGTAATAACTCTTACAAACATTTTGACATAACTTATCATTGACGGATGTATGATGTTGGGCACAAAAAACACCTGTTGGATACTGAATATGAGACACGCTATGTGATTTTGTACCTTCAGGCATCTGCGTAATTTCATTAAATATGTTTACAAAATTTACAATATTTTTCATAAATAAAGTTGCAAACTTTTCAGAGTAAATGCAGAATGCCATTTACGGAAAATATTGTAAATTTTGTAAACATATTTCAAGAAATTACGCAGAGGTCCAAAATCCAAAAAGGTACAAAATCACATGGCGTGTTTATTTTACATAGACAAACAGCCAGTGGCCACAACTGACTTCTGTGACCAGTGAAGATCTACCAGTACTGGCTAACAGCAGAAAGATACTGAAATTGGTGCCGGAACGAACACTAGTGTAGACAATGACTTCAGCTGCCAGCCTAGCTATAATCAACTGGAGCAATGGGGCTTATGGGATCTGTGACCAGGGTAACTCCTGATCAAATAGCACACTCCTGTAGCCTGAACAATGATCTATATTGCTTGTTTGTTTAAATGTTAGAAGAAACATGATTGGTGCTTCATGCAATGGTCGACAGTGTAGATCCTGATCCGAGTGTGCGGATCCCCAGTCACATCCACATTTCAGGGCAGGGGGACTAAATTGGCTACATAATACAACAGAGCTCCAGATAAACTGACCCCACTGTACGTTGAATGCAGTTCGCCTGCTCCACAGACTAAATGGCGACCTGTGTAGGCCCTGATCAGACTGCACGGATGTGCAGGCTGATCTGGGCCTACACAGGTCACAGGTGGTACATATCCAGAGATCCAGATAAGCTGTGTGTCTAAAGCGTACTATACCCCTGATTTAAAAATCATTCCGTATTTTACTTTTACAAATGGATTATTGATTTTCTTCATTACTAAATAGGGAATAAAGAATAAAAAAAATATAAACAATTTAAACATTCACTTATTTGAGCTGCAAAAAGCATTTTTGCAGCTCAACTAAGTGAATTTTCAACTTTATGACAGCATTTTCACTACTCAATTTGAAAATCAATGCATATTTTCACATTGCTGTGCATATTTTGTACTCCCACGTTTGATAATCAATGCGTATTCAGGTAAAATAATTGCGTAAAATATGCCACTACGCACCTTATCTGGAGCTCTGATATAATCTACTATACACTACTATAATTGGAACACCACAATATTGTTCATATGACAACATCTACTGCAAAGAAGTAAATAAGGTATTTATGATTTTCCATTTCGAATGGAGTGAATCCTCAGAATTTATTGGTATGGTGTCAGTCAGTAACCCCAACCAAACAAACAAACACAAATTTACTTTTTTTCCAGTTCTCTATTCATTTTTTGCAGTTCTTTGTGTTCTGACTGGAGCTCTCTGTATTTTGTATCCAGCATATTGAGTTCCCCTCGTGTCTCGCCGACAGTTTGCTGGAAGATGGATTTCTGCTGTTCCAGTGCCTCCATTCTATCAGCGATGTCCGAACGAATCGTCTCAGATATAGCCAGCTCCTGTGTAAGGTGTTCAAACTCCGCTACATCCGTCCTTCCCGGGCTCAATATCTCCTGCAAGATTCAATTGTATCCAGATCTGGTCAAATGTGTGTGTCATTTCTAACTGCTATTGTCACAATTAATGGAAATACATGTATCTAGATTTGAGTTATTGGTGTTTAACGGCCTATCAACAGCCAAGGTCATTGAAAACCGTTCCAATGGGTTCGATCCCACATTTAACCAGCTGAATTGGGGTGAAATTCCCAAATTCAAAACGGAATATTTACATCAAAATAAATATATATTCAGCCCTGCAATTAGAACTAAAAATGTGGCCTGTCGGCTGACAGTCAAAGAAAACGAGGTATATTTGAAAACACAGAGGGCCAGATAAGCATGGATCTATTGTCACAGCATTATAGCAGACCTTCAGAGCAATGGGGTTGTGAAATATCAAGCAGATCCACGTAAGGAAACAGACAAGTATGTGACCTTGACCCTAGGCTTAGTGGATGAATGTGGATTTGTCACAGGGCGGTAGAGGGAAACATTTGAGCAATGCACAGGGCGGGGGGGGGGTAGAGGAACATTGGAGCAATGCGTGTGTCAAATGTAAAGCAGATCGGAGCAAGGAAAATTATAAGCCATTTACTCGAGCGTTAAGGTTTCGAACGCACCAAGTCTGTGACCTTGACCCTGGGCTTGGCGGGGCGGGACGAATGTGGATTTGTCACAGGGCGGTAGAGGACCATTGGAGCAATGCGTGTGTGAAATGTGAAGCAGATCCGAGCAAGGAAACAGAAATTATAAGCCATTTACCCCGAGTGTTAAGGTTTCGAACGCACCAAGTCTGTGACCTTGATCCTGGGCTTAGCGGGGGCGGGACGAATGTGGATTTTTCACAGGGCGTTAGAGAACCATTGGAGCAATGCATGTGTTAAATGTGAAGCAGATCTGAGCAAGGAAACAGAAATTATAAGCCATTTACCTGAGCATTAAGGTTTCGAACGCACCAAGTCTGTGACCTTGACCCTGGGCTTGGCGGGGGCGGGACGAAATGTGGATTTGTCACAGGGCGGTAGAGGACCATTGGAGCAATGCGTGTGTGAAATGTGAAGCAGATCCGAGCAAGGAAATAGAAATTATAAGCCATTTACCCGAGCGTTAAGGTTTCGGGACGTCTGTACGTACGTTACGTACGTACGGACGCCGGTAACACTATATGCCCCCCACACCATTCAGTGGCGGGGGCATAATAACCTGACCTGGTGCCGGGACATGTATCTAGAAACTTATTTCACAAGTATATGTCAATTTAGGCTTATTTGTCACATATAACTTCAAACCCATGTAGGGATTGATTCCAGGGTACTCAAGACAAATGGGGCTTTTTGGTTTTGCGACCAGTGTAGATCCAGATCAGCCTGTGCATCCGCACAGTCTGATGAGGATCTGCAATGGTCGCCATTTCATCAATGAAATACCCGACATGCGTGCAACAAGCAATATAGATTGTAATCCGGCTACATGAGTGTGTCATTTGATCAGGAGCTACACTGATCACAAATCCCATAAGCCCCATTTCTCTAGTCACAGCCATAGTTGTCGCTGCCACTGGAGACATGGGGCTTATGGGATTTGTGTCTGTGACACCCAGCGTCTTTAAACACATTGAGGTTCTGCAGATGTCTGCCTTGAGAATACCAGGCTAGTGTCTTTTGATATAAAGTTTATCAAGCAAGGCTAGGAAACGTGTAGGTTTCGGTTACGAGCCGAGCCTGATAAACTTAATACAAAACAAGAGTTCATGTGTTTTAAAAAAATTGTGCTATTTTTAGATGGCGGTGATCTTGGATTAAGCGATGACTCATTTTACCAAATTTGAAAATGCTTCACCCAAGGAACTTAACTTCCTATGAAGTTTGGCCAGCATCAGCCATGTGGTTCCTGAGAAAACGACGTTCAAAATCTCGAATAAATGGACCTTTTGGTGGCCATCATGGATGACATAATCATCCGATTCCGACAAATATTGCACCTCATCGATACCTTCAATTTGATATATGACATGAGCATATTCGGTCAAAAATAAAATTTGACCCCAATTTGACCCCACGGGCCACGCCCATTTTTGACCCCGGGGTCACCATTTTCACAACTTTGAAAGAGCATTGTAAATCGATCATTCCTACCAAGTTTAGTCGAAATCCGGCCAGCGGTTCATGAGAAGACGATTTTTGAAGAATTTGTGCTATTTTTAGATGGCGGCCATCTTGGATTACGTAAGGACGTCATTTTAACAATTTTGTAATCCCCCTACCTAAGGACCATGACCATGAAGTTTGGTGACTATAGACCCAATGGTTACCGAGGAGAAGACGTTTGAAAATGTTCACGGACGACGACGGACGACGGACACATTGCGGTAACAATAGCTCACATGAGCTTTGCTCAGGTGAGCTAAAAATACACTAGCCTGGTATTCCATTTATCAGGTAACGTTTTATGCTCGAAAATGACCGCAGATGATGTCGCTATCTATGGAAAGAACGCAGACTTCTTTACGTCAGTTTTCACTTCGTTGTAACCCGGATGTTTGTATCAGGTCAATGCCTGATACAACGATATGTTATCAGTCAGTACGTATTCGGTCAGTACAGGACTCAATGCCTGTAGTTGATTTCATCAAAATTGCAAAGTACAGTAGAAGATCGATCTCTCGAACTGGCAACGGACTCAGGCGTAGTTCGAGGGAAAGAAAGAAAATTCAATTAAATATTTAAAGGCGAATTTTGTTCAAATTAAGTCTATATCGTGGTCATCTTGACGTGGAATTAACACCATTTAATTTTTAAATTCGTGATTTAATGTCACCACCTGTCAAGCGAAACAAATCAAAGAGACCACCAATCGCGATATTCACACCTCGTTAGGCAAACACATCAGCTGGCAACAGACTTACCTGTACGAGCTATCAATAGCACTTTACGTTGATTGACTGACCAAGGGACCGTGGCTTCGGTTCGAGAGTTCGACTTTGTCGTAGTTCGAATTTTAGGTAAAAAAATATATGATTTATATAGGGAAATTTGTCGGGACCACAGGACGAGTTTGAATTTTCTGGAGTGTTCGACAGAGACCTGTTCGAGAGATCGATCTTCTACTGTATACTTATCTAGGAAAGTATACTTTGAGGGAGTAATTTATTTTTCCCGAAATGCATTATTTCATATAGAACTAACGACTGCATATATTTGATAATTAAAAGTATGCAGAATTATTATACTGAATTTATTACATTATCACAGCAAAAATGGCTGTGATAAATTCAGTATAATAAAAATTAATAAATTTATCTTTAAATTGAAAATTTCTCCCTCAGAGTATACTTTGCTAGATAAGTATACTTTGCCATGTTGGTGAAATAGCTACTGATAAAGAGAGGCTCTGCTCCAGGGTGCGTCTTACCAGCGGGCCGATACTGGTCAGGCTGCCCATACTGGAGGTCCGTGACCTTTCTGACAGGGCCCACGAATGCTGAGCATTCAGGTTCTTTCTGTAAAATAGACCAATACATTTCGAAATTGATATATCATATTCCTGCATTTTAATTATTTTAATTATTGCTCCGATAGAGCAGAAGAACATTCAAAACATTATGAAAGAGAGACATTTTTGTTCACAACACACCTTCAGGTCATGATCTACGCGTGTTGGAGGAATGGCGACCAGTGTAGGTCCTGATCAGATTCAATTTTTTATCTGTCTATTGGTTGTATTATTAGATAATTCAAACACAATCTACATTAATCTCTCATGTCCTAAGGGCAGTTTAATAGCCATATATTATTATTACAGTCGAGTCTCAGTTCGGCATAGTTTTGAGCTACATACGCAAGAAAAAATACGAAATCAGGCTCATTTCAAAATATGCTTACACATTATTGAAAAAGTTCCATGCCAAATATTTAAGCATGTAATTATTTGCATCTTTACCTGGCAAAAGATGGCCATGCATTGTCAAGGTCATAACCTCTGGGAGCAAGGTCAAACTCAATGTCACTGAGGTCATAAAGGGCGCTGATCAGCGTGTTGCTCTTCTCCTCATACAGCCAGATGGATTTAGTACCATACCATAGACTGCAATAAAACAACAAGTTATTTATACCGACAAGCAATATCACAACAGAAACATGATCTAGCAGCTTACAAGAACTGTCTGCATGCGAGATGATTCTCGCATGGAGACAATTTTTGTATGCTACCGAATCATGTTTATGAAGAACTAGAAGTGTTCATAGAACATCGATGTCCATCCTACTAATTTGCTAGTAAATACAGCTTAGATGGTAATGAATGAATGAATGGTTTATTTATTAAAGTGTCACCAATGTAAATAAATATTGCCAGCCCTTGAGGGCTTATGAGACACTATTGACAACAATGAATCTATTTAGTACATGTATGCGTGGGAAAAGAATAAAAAACGCGAGAGATTTGCTGTTTCCAGTAGCCTATTTCACCAACATTGCAAAGTATACTTTTCTAGCAAAGTATACTTTGAGGGAGTAATCATTTATTTTTCCTGAAATGCATTATGTCATATAGAACTAACGACTGTATATATTTGATGATTAAAAGTATGCAGAATTATTATACTGAATGTATTACATTATCAAAGCCAAAATGGCTGTGATAATGTAATAAATTCAGTATAATAAAAATTCATAAATTTATCCTTAAATTTAAAATATCTCCCTCAAAGTATACTTTGCTAGATAAGCATTACACAAACACGTCTTATTTTGGAATTAATAAATCAGTGAACTACTTTCGGCAAGGGAGATAATCAATATCACGCAAACTATTTTCATACGAGCCAAGCGGATTGTTCCGTTTATTAGTATATAGTTTTAATCTATCTCCTGTGATATATAATGATACGTTACTTCGTTATGTTATGGGTACTAATACATGTTGTTTCAATAGCGTATCTCTGTAACGGATCGTTGTAGATGGAGTTGCAAATAATTTAATAATTATTACGTTCAAATGGTTGCGTAATACTGATAGCACTTCTGTATAAATGTAATCGTCGTAAATGGCGCAATAGTCGTGAGGTTAAGGTCGCCGACTTCTATGATTACTGATTCCCAAAAGGGTCAGGGTTCAAACCTCGACTTGGTATATTGTTTTTTTTCTCCATATATATTATTTTTGTGATTTTAATATTTTCACAATTTTATGATTTTAATAAAAATAGCTATAAACTGATAGAAACTTACCAACGATGAAAGTGTCCGTCTTTATGTAATATATACACAGACAGTTTGTTACTGTTTTTTTAAGTTTGAGGTACTGTCTATACCATATAATTTTTTACTGTCCCAAAATCTATTTGTTTGGCTGTCACAATTAATTAATTTTCGGACAGCAAACATTTTTTTATGAATTTGAAATAATCTGATCACAACACTGTTCGAACTGCGCATGTGGCTACCACGACCAGAATTCACTGGCCGCAAACACAGTAGCCTTCGGCGTCTATTTATTAAATTATTATTTTTTATTTTATTTGAATTCCGCGTTAGCGCTGAATTTTGTGTCAACACATTTACAGAAAATATTGGTGATTATCTAAACGAATATCGGAGAAATGCGGCTATATATACATAATATAACTAAATACGGCGATAGAATTTTTGTCAACTTTTCAACACCATTTACGGAACCATTTTAATAACCAGCTGTCTAATAGATCTGTGTATAATCGAGAGTATATCGTTAATTGTCATGTTGTCTCTGACAGTGAGGTGTGCGGCACACATCAAAACGACACGTCAATTTCAAAACATTGCCTAAGGGTTAACATTTAAAGCTGTGTGGTGTCATCAGATCAACACCTCGTGACACGACTGCACATTATTGATTTTTTTCCATACAAAGCGACGTGTATTTACAACTAGATCTGTGTAATGTGTCGGGTGTAGCCAAAGACCATACATAAATTCGTAATTAGTCACAGATGTAGCCTTAAAATATAATCGATTTCCTTAAAATACGTCCGCAAGTTGACAGATATTTCAGAGCAGACGTCATCGTAATTTGCCGTTATTTATTTCCAAAATTAGCCATATATTCTGTAAATGGCGTTGAAAGTTGACAATAAACTAGAAATGGACGCTTGTCGACAAGCGCATGTGTATCCCCCTCCCCAGATACACAAGTAGTTTGAAAAAAGGGTGTTCGAGTTATGCTCCGGAGACAAAATCAGTGACGGAAAAACAAAGGGAGATAACTAAAGAATTAGTGATGCAAGAGTTGTCATTATTGCGGGACACACCTTTAGGGTCGTGGTCTATGCATGTATGAAGTTTCATGAAAATATTCCAAAGGGAGTTCGAGTTATGCTCCAGACACGAAATCAGTGCACGAAACAACAAAGGGAGATAACAAGAAATAAGAAATTAACACGCAAGAGTTGTCATTCTTACGTGCGATACACCTTTGGGTCGTCTTCTATGCATGTGTGAAGTTTAATAAACTATAAAATGTGTTCATAGAACACGGATGTCCCATATATCGCTTTGATAATAAATGAGGCCAAATTGCAAGTCAAAATTTTCTTTTACCTGAGCGTTAAAGTTTTTGAAGCACCAAGTATGTGACCTTGACCCTGGGCTTGGCGGGGGCAGGACAAACGTGGATTGGCACAGGGCGGTAGAGGACCATTAGAGCAATTTTGCATATATGAAATATGAAGCTGATCCGTGAAAGAAAACAGAAATTATAAAGATATTTACCTGAGCGTTAAGTTTTTGAAGCACTAAGTATGTGATGTTAAACCCTGGGCTTGGCGGGGGCGGGACGAACGTGGATTTGGCACAGGGCGGTAGAGGACCATTAGAGCAACGCATATATGAAATATGAAGTTGATCCGTGAATGGAAAGAAAAATTATAAGATATTTACCTGAGCATTAAAGTTTTTGAAGCACCAAGTATGTGACCTTGACCCTGGGATTGGCGGGGGGGGGGGGGCAGGACGAACGTGGATTTGGCACAGGGCGGTAGAGGACCATTAGAGCAATGCGTATATGAAATATGAAGATGATCCATGAAAGAAAACAGAAATTATAAGATATTTACCCGAGCGTTAAAAGTTTTTGAAGCACTAAGTATGTGACCTTGACCCTGGGCTTGGCGGGGGCAGGACGAACGTGGATTTGGCACAGGATGGTAGAGGACCATTAGAGCAACGCGTATATGAAATATGAAGTTGATCCGTGAATGGAAAAAAAAATTATAAGATATTTACCTGAGCGTTAAAGTTTTTGAAGCACCAAGTATGTGACCGTGACCCTGGGATTGGTGGGGCAGGACGAACGTGGATTTGGCACAGGGCGGTAGAGGACCATTAGAGCAATGCGTATATGAAATATGAAGATGATCCATCAAAGAAAACAGAAAGTATAAGATATTTACCCGAGCGTTAAAGTTTTTGTTTTTGAAGCACTAAGTATGTGACCTTGACCCTGGGCTTGGCGGGGGCAGAACGAACGTGGATTGGCACAGGACGGTAGAGGACCATTAGAGCAATGCGTATATGAAATATGAAGATGATCCGTGAAAGAAAACAGAAATTATAAGATATTTACCCGAGCGTTAAAGTTTTTGAAGCACCAAGTATGTAATCTTGACCCTGGGCTTGGCGGGGGCAGGACGAACGTGGATTTGGCACAGGGCGGTAGAGGACCATTAGAGCAATGTGTATATGAAATATGAAGCTGATCCGTGAAAGAAAACAGAAATTATAAGATAATAACACGAGCGTTAAAGTTTTTGAATTTTGAAGCACCAAGTATGTGACCTTGACCCTGGGCTTGGCGGGGGCAGGACGAACGTGGATTTGGCACAGGGCGGTAGTGAACCATCAGCGCAATGTGTATATGAAATATGAAGCAGATCGGTCGAAGGATGAAGAAATTATGAGACATTTACCCGAGTGTTAAAGTTTTGTGACGGACGGACGGACGGACGGACTGGACGGGAGGACGGGACGCACGTTCCTACGAATGAATACTTGTTGTGTTTTTACTGTATAAAAATACCCAACAAGAGTACCCAACACTATCCTAACACTACCCAATAAGATCCCCGTACCCTTACAACAAGTACCCATTCGTGTGTGCGGACGGACGGACGGACGGACGGACGGACGGATAAGGGTAACACTAAATGCCCCCTCCACTATTGTGGTGGGGGCATAAAAATATTCCAAAGGGTGTTCGAGTTATGCTCTGGATACAAAATCAGAGCACGAAACAATAAAGGGAGATAAGTAAACAAGAATTCCGCGGAATCAGATGCCTCGCCTTGTCCCGCCTTGACCTCGAGCCTTGGCCCGAAAGCAATTTTCACTGGCCCGAACATATTATACAATTATTGACTAGTGAGCCATAGAATATCAGATTATATTCTATGGCTCACTCAGTCAATAATAATGATAATTTTTTTTGGAATGGTATGATAATATACGGAAAGAATATAGTCTATACCCTATTAATAGTCCTATATTTCTACATATATCTACACAGGTCCACATAATGCCACAATATTTTCAACACATGTTTACGGAAATGTAATATACAAAAAAAAATAAAATAATAATGCTCGCTACTGGAGCCCAGAATTTTTTTAATAGTCCTATATTTATCTACATATATCTCACAGTCCACATACTGCCACAATATTGTCACACAGTTTACGGAAATGTAATAATGTACCTGTATAAATTACCTTGTAATAAGTTAATGGTCAGTTAAAAAATTGAAAAAGAATGTAAAAAAAAAAAATGGAAAAAAAAAATTAAATTTAAAAAACAATAAAAGAATAATGCTCCCCTACTGGAGCCCAGAATGTTTTTTAGTTTTTAATAGTCCTATATTACTACATATCATATATACACAGGTCCACATATTGCCACAATATTTTCAACACAGGTTTACGGAAATGTAATAATAATCATTTACCTGTTTATAAATTACCTGTAAGTGGTCAGTGGTCAGTTGCACATGCTAGCACATGCACAGGTGAATAGTCTGTATATAGCACTTACGACCTTATGCTACTAGACAAAAATTGAAAAATAATTTGAAAAAAAAAATGAAAAAAAAAAAAGAAAAAAAAAAAAAATGAAAAAAAAACAAATGGAAAAAAAAGGTTAAAAATAATAATGCTTGCTACTGGAGCCCAGAATATTTTTTTTAATAGTCCTATATTCATCTACATATATCTGCACAGGTCCACATAATGCCACAATATTTTCAATGTAATATCCAATGTAGTAATTTACCTGTATAAATTACCTGGTCAACAGTGGTCAAGCACTGGACATCTGCACATGCTAGCCCATGCTAGCACATGGTTCTCCCAGTCTCTATTGTTCTCTCTACAGGTAAGGTGTACAGAGCACACGAGAAAAGGTGTACAGAGCAGACGAGAAAACAGGTCTTCATGCATTATTGTCCAGTTTGTAGAGTGCGCAAAACAAAAAAGGGAGATAACTCAAAAATTAGCTACGCAAGAGATCATTCTTGTGTGCGACACACCTCCGGGTCGTGGTCTATGCATGTGTGAAGTTTCATGAAAATATTCCAAAGGGTGGTCGAGTTATGCTCCGGACAGGAAATCAGTGAGCGAAAACAAAAAAGGGAGATAACTCAAAAATTAGCTATGCAAGAGTTGTCATTCTTGTGCACGACACACCTTCGGTTCGTGGTCTAATTGAATGTGTTAAGTTTCATAAAAATATTCCAAAGGGTGGTCGAGTTATGGTCAATCAGTGCGCGAAACAAAAAAGGGAGATAACTAAAAAATTAGCTATGCAAGAGTTGTCATTCTTGTGCGCGACACACCTTCGGGTCGTGGTCTATGCATGTGTGAAGTTTCATGAAAATATTTCCAAAGGGTGGATGGTGTTATGCTCCGGACAAGTAAATCAGTAGCGAGAAACAAAAAAGGGAGATAACTAAAAAATTAGCTATGTAAGAGTTGTCATTCTTGTGCGCGACACACCTTCGGGTCGTGGTCTATGCATGTGTGAAGTTTCATGAAAATATTCCAAAGGGTGTTCGAGTTATGCTCCGGACAAGAAGTGTCTGCGGCGGACGGAGTCCGGGGGATACAATTAAGACCAGATCAGTACGTTAAATCACTATCGACGACAACTGACGATCCGATGAGAGAGTAATACCGTTTATGCGTATCCAATGTTAAATATACATCGTTATTTTTTTATGACTTTCGTAGTTTTTACCGAGAAATTCAAACCATTTCCAATTATTGGGGTACATAATATCATGATTAGCACACCGTTTCACTAAGCGGGGGCTACTCAGGGAATGGGATCACACGGTCTATTATTGTGAGGTCCATGAGGTCTCAGGTAAATCTTATTTTTCAATAATACGACTGTGGTTTCTTCCACCATTTTCTGTGATGACCATGTTCCAGCCGTTAACACTTATTTAGCAGCATTACTTCTGTAGTTAGTCTGAACATTCTGTAGAGAAATTTGAATTGGACGGATCGAGCGTTGTTTAAACTTAGTCCGGTTCATATGCACAGGTCAAAATATGAACTGAAAATGGCGCTTTGTGTGACAGAAATCCGTACGCGGACAAATAAAAAAAAGATTTTGTTGTAAATATCACATATAGCGAAACAGCGGTAGCATCTACTGTTTTAATAATATGCATACATATTGTAATTCATGTTTAATAGTGATATACTTATGAATAATATACGATACTATGGTTTATACTCCAGCACTATGTTTTAACCCTTTCAACACCACAGACCTCTATAGAGACAATGTTTGCAAACAGTGCAGATCCAGATGAGCCGGCTCGTAACGAGCCGTCTCATCAGGATCTCCACTGTTTGTTAATAATTTTAAACGTCGTACAGATTACCCTTTTAGAAGAATGGGATAATTTGAATGTACAAAATTAATGAAATAGCGTGAAACATTGGCATGGAACATCCTATTAAGTTACTTGGTGTTGAAAGGGTTAAGGCTGTGTGATTTGCCTCAATATAAGCTGGATTAATTAATACTTATATGCATGAGCTTCATGAGAACATCAATACATTTAAAATATACAATATTACTTAAAGGGGTACCGATATGATACATTTTAATAATATAAATATTGAAAATACACATTACAATCGCTTACAACATAAGTTATTGATCGAAAATAGTCACTGCATCATGACCTATTTGACCGCATTACCTATTGCGTGGGTACCTCACCATACCCCTGTTTACATAGGTAACTGGGGGTATAGTGAGGTACGCTCGCTAATACAATGTTTGCGTAATGTATACTTTGCCATGTTGGTGAAATAGGCTACAGCTCACGGCTTTAGATATAAATATGTCGCTCATGAGATGGAGAACATCCACTCAATTTACTGATATTACTTAGTATCATTCTACAGTGACACCAGAGATGCCAACATTGGACAAAGCCAAATAGTAATGATTGCGCGCGGCCGGCATTGACACACGGCCGGCATCTACACACAGCCTAACGATGCGAGCTGCCAGTCGGATAGGGAGTTCCTAGGCATATCCCTTGCATTCACCCTCATTTCCAAACAAGAAAACTTTAAATTCAATAAATAAATTACTTATATATACTCTATTTGAAGAGCCTGCAATAATTTAAATTATGACTATAAAGCCTATAGCCAACTAAAAGATTTCAGTTCAAATACAAAGGCATACAGCATTAGGGTGTGCTGTTGTACTTTATGTATGCATAGCAAACTGCATTTCTGTGCACACTACCCGGCTCTGTGCACCAGAAACGTTGGTCAGAAAAAAATGCCACCCGCGAAAACTCATTACATTGCAAAAAAAGAACCTTTACCTTTAAAGTTTCGCAACAAGTACATCTTTCACTGTGTCAGGAAAGATCTATGCTTCATATCTATTTGCCTTTTATATCGTAATTTCACATTCAGACACTTTTATAGTTGCACATTTGTTTACTAAATCAAAATTTGGAAATTTGTTGTTGTTTCGGCATCGCAAAAAATCGTAATTCTAGATGGGACGGGCGTAATAGCGTAGTGGACATACTGAAATAGTAATCATTACGCCCAAATCGTAATGGTTGGCATCTCTGTGACACCCATCCAAACGCATCTGTGTGTCAAGTTTGGAGGTAAAATTTTCCATGTTCAAAACCGGGAAATAATAAAGGCCAAAACAAACGACCAAATTGCACGCTGCAAATGCACACCATATGGAAGCTAGAAACTAAGTACCAAGCTTCTATGTACTATGGTTTAAAAAATTTAAGAGTTACAAGGAAACATTGCCAGTCCAAAAGGGTGGATGTAATCCATGTAATAAAGGTCAAATCAAAAGACCAATTTCACACCGCAAATACACACCATAAATGAAGATATACCAAGTATCAAGCCTATATGTACTATAGATTAAACGTTTTAACAGTTACAAGGAAACATTCCGAGTCCATATGGGGAGATAATCCATTTGTGAGGGTTCAAATTAATAATCAAAAGTCACTATGCGCATCTATACATTATTAGAAAGCTATATACCAGGTGTCAAATTTGTATGTATTAGGGTTTAAACGTTTGAAAAGTTACAGGGCAAAAGTCTATATGTCCAAAACGGAGATATAAATCCATACAGTCTGAACAGGCTTACACTTGTAGACATTCCGTCAATCAAATATTGCTAATAAGGAATAAAAATTGGCTACAAATTGGCCCCAGGCAGAGAAAGAGCATCTTATAATGTCCACGACCAATGTAGCCTCAGATCAGCCTGCGCAGTCTTGATCAGGGCCTACACTGGTTGTCATTCCATCAATGGAACATTGTTTCTGTCTCTGAATAGCAGTTTGGATCATTATCGGATTGTACAAATACACATGATGATCAGCATTTACTGACCACAAATGGGCCCCGGCAGAGAAAAAGCAACTGATGGCATATGTGAATAGCATAGCCCCAGATCAGCGTGCACATTTGCGCAATATGATCAGGTCCTATGATAGTCTTCATTCAATCAATTGAACATTGAATAGCAATTTTAATCAATCTCTGAATTAATTTTGATCAATCTCTGATTGCATAGATACACATGATGATCAGAATTACATTGGCCACAAATAACCCTTTATCAGTCAGCTACCCAGATGAGACACGCCATGCGATTTTGTACTTAAGAACATGTGCGATATCTCATGAAAATATTTACAAAAATTACGATATTTTCCGTAAATGACGTCGAAAGATGACATTTGCATTTGCTATGAAAAGTTTGTCATCTTTCGACGTCATTTACAAAAATATTTTCTGTAAATATATTTCATGGAAAATATCTTTTTAGGTACAAAATCGCATGGCGTATATACCGTGTTGCCTTGCTGTCAGCTATACACTGCTGGATGCTATCAGCCAATCGATGGTGCATCAGACAGAATCTCAGGAAGGCCCGACCTTTTCCAAGCGGCGTCTTGCACTGTAACGTACACAAGAAAGCAGAACCTTATATAGTGCCATGCTATTCTATAAAAGATGTTTTTAAAATAGCACAGTTAGCTATTGCTAAACAGAATGAATATCACAAAACGGGGCAACAGATAGAATATAAAATTTGTGATGGTGTAGTATTTACTAACTTCAGTGACTGGTTGCATAAGTGTTTCAGCGACCTAGTTAAGGTCAAAAAGGTCAAGGTCATGTCACATGAGTGTGCCGCATATGTGCACACATATGAAGTGTGCGATTGCTGAAGTAATCCATGTAGCAATGTTGAAGTTATGACACGATGGAGAAACCTTTATAAATATTTCTAAACTAATCACGTCAAAGGTATCAAGTTTAACCAGATTCAAATCAAATCCATCTGAACCATACTGAAGTTATTGTTAAGAAATAATCTGTGAATGAATTCAGTTGGCCTGATGTTAACCCTGTCATCCCTAAGTAACTAGAGTGGACAATTCCATGTAATTCGTCGGACAGACAATTCCATTAACAAGAAAGGTGTAACAAACAGTGCAGATCCTGATGTGATGGTTTGTTACAAGCCGTCTCATCTGGATCTACACCATTTTGCAAACTTGACAATTGAGGTCGGAATACATTATGAGCCGTCTCATCTGGATCTAGACTGGTTTACAAACTTGATAACTGAGGTATACATGGTTGAAGGATAATGAAGGATGAGAGACAACGTACATCACCGACAGTCTTGACGTATTTGATTCCATCGTTGACGCCCTTCAGGGAGCCCAGACATTCACAGAAGTAGTCCCAGTACTCCTTCTTCCTCCCTGTAATTGTTTTCTTGTCTGAAAATGTAACAGCCGACACATAAGCGACTCTGAAATACAATGTACAGTGAAACCTCTATAAACCGGACACCCTTCGAGAGGTTTCACTGTTTCACTGAGGCATTTGATTTTTCACAGAATACATGAGGGCCATCAAAGGAATGCATGTGAGTAATATCAAGAAGTTCTGTGAAATGAAACGGAAGTTATAAGAAATTTACCCAATGTTAAGTTTGTTGGTGCGGACAACAGACACGAGAAGAAGCGCCGACTATAGTCGCGCCTGTTGCTAAAGCATGTGTGACAAAAATACAAGCATCTCTTTACTATTGTCCCAATTAACCTCAAATTCTAGAGTTTGAGTCACGATTATATTACACCAGATGGCCGCGGCCCGCATGTCGAGCCCGCCAAAGCATTTGATGGTCTCGGAGTGTATTTATTTGAAGTTTGAATTAAGGGTTGTGGAGATATAAGGTATGTAAAAGCTTTAAAAGCTATAGAATGAAAATATGGATAATAATAAATAATTATTTGAAGTAAATCTGAGTAAGTGTTGTGGAGAGAAAATGTATGTTAACACTTTAACACTAACTTCAAAGTCATTTGACCTCGACCTTGGGGCACAGGGGCCGCATAAGTGGGATACAGAATGAATATATGGATGATGCACAATAAGCATACAAAGTTTCAAGCAAATCTGACTTACGGTTACAGAGATAGTAAGTATGTGAAAAGTTTAACGCAAATTTTAACAAAAACTTTACCGCAAACTTCTAAGTCATTTCACCTTGACCTTGGACACAGGGGCCGCATGAGTGGGATACAGCATGAATATATGGATGATGACTAATAAGCATATGAAGTTTCAAGTCAATGTGACTTAGGACTGCAGAAATATAAGGTATTTAACAACTTTAACACAGATTTCGGACGGATGAACGCATGGACGGACATCCGGACGTCATTGTGATCACTGTGTCTCACTTTCCGCAAGCGGGCTTGACAAAAACTTGTTGAGAATGTATTCACAGGCCTCAGACTATTTTGAAATTATGGCAAGGGCTGACAGATGAGACACGCCATGTGATTTTGTACCTTCGGACATCAGCGTAATTTCATTATTTTTTCGTAAATAAAGTCGAAAGTTGACAAAATTTCCGCATGTACTCTGAAAGTTTTGTCAACTTTCGACGCCATTTACGGAAAATATTGTAAATTTTGTAAACTTATTTCATGAAATTACGCACTGGGCAACAATATTTTTTGTTTAGTAGCACAGGATTCATTAACCCCAGGCACAATTTCATGATACTAGTAACTATAATTATATATAGGCTACAACTATTTTTGAATTTATAGTTGTCCACTGGGCTACCATTTTCATAACTTGACAAACCCAGGCTGCCGGGCATTGGATTTTCTGGACTGTCTTGTAGCACAGGTGAAAGACTCGGATCAGTGACAAATAAAATAAAAATGCCCAATTATCAAAAAATTACCCCACCCACCTGTTGTCATACAGTACGTTAGGTTTATATATAAACCTATCGGTTTATATATAAGGTATCACTGTGCTAAATATAGTACACATCGGCCAGGGGGTATGCTTTAGTAGTCCGGTATAAAAAAGTAGTACAGACGTTTTGAGGCCACAGACCCAGTTTGCTTGTAAATCCTGATCCATTACAGCCCAATTTTACTTGAGAAACATGTTGGGGTGTTTTTAACACCAGTTTCCAGCATATTTCTAGCATTTAAAAGAAATTACTGAGCCTGCTTGTCACGTGATGTGAACACTACGTCACATGACACTTTGATGATAAACAATATGGCGGACAGGACAATGTTGAAATTTTCTTTCTTAGGAGTAAGTGAACATATTGTTTAATTAGTGAAAATCCGGTGCAGACAGGTTGCAGGTTATGAACAGGTAGGTTCCACAGCATCCATACGAATAGTGAAAGTGCGAGAGAATGGCCATATTTGGAGGAATCGGTTAAGTTGTATAGTAAAACTAATTGGTGGTTGCTAGCCTATAAGCATTTCCGGGTCATCAGTGGATGTCGTCTGCTTTCTTTGAAAACAATTCTAAACGGTTTTAATCATGGCTACAGCAAGTTTTATTAAGAGAACAAAGGACAGAATTGCTGGAAAATCAGTTTTATTTAATGAAAATGGTTGCATCAAGTGGGTCGGGATAACCACAGGTGTACGAGTCAAATATGGAAAGATTAAAGTTAAATTTCCAAATGATGCAAGAACAAAATACTATTATACACATAGAGTAGCATTCATGTTAGACCATAATGTGTTTGAAATACCCAGGCACCTTGAAATATCACATTTATGTGGTTGTTCCCTGTGTGTTAACCCGGCCCACCTGAGTGCTGAGTCGACAATTATAAATAATTCTCGAAAGAATTGCCATAGCGAAAAGCGCTGTCTGAGCCATGCACTCGACGGCGTCACATATCCACCCTGTATCTGCTGATAGTTCCTGTTTTATTAATTACGGTAAATTAACTGTATACCTATCTACATTATGTACATGTCTACATACTAATTACACAGATTTGAGATGCATCAGGGAGCCAGATGAGCCTGTTACTGACTAGTTCGGCCATATTAAAGTGGCGCGTCGCTTTAATTGGCACTGTGTATTTGATTACTAACCGGTATCAAGTGTATAGCTCCCCAACAGGTAGCAACGTTTTTCTAAACATTATTTATTGACTCGGTTGATACTTGCAAACATTATGACCAAATTTGGCTGCGCGATCAGGGTCTACGCCAGTACTTCTTGGCTACATTTTTCCAGAAAAAATTCAAAATTTTAAATTTAGCAGAAATTATACTGTGAACATTGCTTGCCACAGTAACCTTTGAAACACATGACTATTGTGCAAATTATTCCTGGCATTATGCTCTTTATTTGTTCTAAGTTACCATTATGTTTGGCATGTGCTTGCCTCAACTCTGCAATGCACCTGGATCTTACAGAGAGAGCAAATCGGTTTCTCAAGTTTGTTTTCTTGACCCCACGAAACATGTGTTCGAGCTAAATGGCGCCTTTTTTATTTCTCGTTTCAGGGAGTTACTCAGATGGCGGATATCTTTTAGATGCGTTACCGTTACCCCTGGTTGAGCGGCATCTACACCTTTGTGTGATTTACTATCACCGTCCCCCGTGTAATGACTAACATGTAAGTCACTATTTATCTGCTTCGTAACTATTTCATTCCATTTCGCTTCATTACCTATTCACTCATTTTCGGGGAGGTTGGCAGTGCAGTGACCATGATGGTTTGGGCAGCTGATATCTCCACCCTGATTTCTTAGCTTACTACCTATTATGCACAGCTTACTGCCAACAAATGCCCCAATGATTAATTTATCTTTGGTATTATTCTCGCACATAGTGGTTGTCACGATTGTACCCGCTTGAAATGGTGTACTGTCGCTATTGAATATTGGGTTATTGTAGCAAGAGTCACCTTCAACTCGAACCGTCTTGCTACGTTTATTGCCACAGAGTTCATTCTCTCTGGCCACAGTTTGTCTGATTTCATGCATACTTTTAGTGTTTAAGCCAACCATAGTCTCTGCTATCCTATTTGACTGCTTTTGCATAGAGTTATACGTCGGCGGAATTATGTTTGTGTTTACCAACAGTCGACAAGCACCATAATTACTGATTGGTGTGCTCATAAGGCCCAGCTGCAAACCCACATTAGCTTTCCCTGATTTCCTACCCTTTTGACTTGACGGAACCTCTTCATATAGTTTATAATATTTACTTTTATATCTACATCGGGTGCATTTTAGCCGCTCAGCCCAACAAATGCCCCATTTTCTTGATGCGGCCGCATCAAATACCATTTCGCCACTACAGTGCATATTGAAGGCGCGATGACTGTTTATTTCAGTATTAAACATCTTCTGGACCTCATACGGTCGATATAATTTGTTTATCAACAGATCGGGGTGTACGGATGCATTTTGCGGTACGGCGCATTCGTCAATGAGTTTCGGACGCCTCGACAGAGAGCGCAGAACAGTTACATCATTGTCCGTACCATCAACATCTTTACAGGTAAACGTTTTATTTTCATTTACATTAACCTAGGATTCAAATGAGTCTTTGGTTAGCCTGATGTACCTATGATTTGTTCCATTTGGTGAGTGAGAAGAAAGTTTTTTACCTTTATTTTCATTTACCCGCCCCGTTTGAAATCCGCAATTTACCCCGCCTCCTATGCTTATTGGCCGGCATGTTTTCATTAGGTTAACCAAGTTCACTCTGAGCAGTACATATCGGTAGAGAAATATATATGGATAGCACTTGCTCATTTAACAGGCAGTGTCTATACCCTAAGGAAACAAGTGTCAACACGGGCACACGTGTTTCAATTTCCTGTGAACATTTTAACACTTCTATGTCTGAATTCGCTGGCAGTACTCATACACTGGGCTGGTTTCAATTTAATTTGACACGTATCATTCTGGCATGTCACTAAGTTATGCGGACAAATGTTTCTATGCAAATTACAACATGTAGATTGACTAAATACTTCGAAAGTCACTTTTTCGCCTGTTTTTATGATAAAAAAATGACAAAAATACTCCGAAATCACCCGACTTTCGATAAATTTAATCGTTTTAACCCCATAATTGTGGAACAGCCATATTTTTGACAAGCACCATCTATTTTATAATAATTTTTTACAAGTGCATCAACAATATAGACTTTTCCTAAGAAATATATGAGAAAATAATACTCTGGAAAATTCTGGTGAAAATGAAGTTTCCGCAGCTGGACAGCCATAATTATATGACCATTCTTAAATTGCCACTGTTGAAAAGTTAGTCTTCTAAATAATGTCAAATTACATTTGCTGTCACGAAATAGGTCAGACAAGACAATGGTAGGCAGTTTATTGAGATATTATAGCAAAAAAATGCGCTTATAGGTATCACTGTGCTAAATATAGTACACATCGGCCAGGGGGTATGCTTTAGTAGTCCGGTATAAAAAAGTAGTGCAGACGTTTTGAGGCCACAGACCCAGTTTGCTTGTAAATCCTGATCCATTACAGCCCAATTTTACTTGAGAAACATGTTGGGGTGTTTTTAACACCAGTTTCCAGCATATTTTCTAGCATTTAAAAGAAATTACTGAGCCTGCTTGTCACGTGATGTGAACACTACGTCACATGACACTTTGATGATAAACAATATGGCGGACAGGACAATGTTGAAATTTTCTTTCTTAGGAGTAAGTGAACATATTGTTTAATTAGTGAAAATCCGGTGCAGACAGGTTGCAGGTTATGAACAGGTAGGTTCCACAGCATCCATACGAATAGTGAAAGTGTGAGAGAATGGCCATATTTGGAGGAATCGGTTAAGTTGTATAGTAAAACTAATTGGTGGTTGCTAGCCTATAAACCTATCGTACTGCATGACAACAGGTGGGTGGGGTAATGGGATCTTTTTAAATGGGCATGTTTTATATCAGAGATCCAAGTGTATGACAACACATGGGTGAGTAATGGGAAATGTTTTACATCACAGGTTCAAGTCTTTCACCCGTGTGTAATGGCCTACCCTTCATGTCCGCCTGTAGTAGGTATTCCAGCTTGGCACAGAATCTGTGCAGGGTCTGGTTGTTGTCATCGATGGGCTGGCGCTCATCCTCGAAAGTCGCCTTCAACGCCTCAATGCCGTCTACAATACCGCGATAACCATGGAAACACGAGTGTACATATGAGACATGCCATGTGATTTTGTTTGTACCTTCGGACGTAATATCATGAAATACGTTTACATGATTTACAACATTTTCCATAAATGGCGTCAAAAGTTGATAAAATTTTAAGAGTACATGTATTCCACATGTACTCAGACTTTTTTCAACTTTGGACTTTATTTATGAAAAATATTGTAAATTTTATAAACGTATTTAATGAAATTATGCAGATGTCCGAAGGTACAAAATCACATGACACTCTCATTCCACTATATTACATTGCATTTACCTTGCGCCGAGTATGTAACTCTCATTCCACTATATTACATTGCATTTACCTTGCGCCGAGTATGTAACTCTCATTCCACTATATTACATTGCATTTACCTTGCGCCGAGTATGTAACTCTCATTCCACTATATTACATTGCATTTACCTTGCGCCGAGTATGTAACTCTCATTCCACTATATTACATTGCATTCACCTTGTGCCGATATGTAACTCATTCCATATATTACATTGCATTTACCTTGCGCCGAGTATGTAACTCTCATTCCACTATATTACATTGCATTCACCTTGCGCCGAGTATGTAACTCTCATTCCACTATATTACATTGCATTTACCTTGCGCGGAGTATGTAACTCTCATTCCACTATATTACATTGCATTTACCTTGCGCGGAGTATGTCTCTCATATCACTATTATTACATGCATTCACCTTGCGCCGAGTATGTAACTCTCATTCCACTATACATTGCATTTACCTTGCCGAGTATGTAACTCTCATTCCACTATATTACATTGCATTTACCTTGCGCGAGTATGTAACTCTCATTCCACTATATTACATGCATTCACTTGCGCCGAGTATGTAACTCTCATTCCACTATATTACATTGCATTTACCTTGCGCGGAGTATGTAACTCTCATTCCACTATAATACATTGCATTTACCTTGTGCCGAGTATGTAACTCTCATTCCACTATATTACATTGCATTTACCTTGCGCCGAGTATGTAACTCTCATTCCACTATATTAC
This sequence comes from Conchocele bisecta, assembly GCA_029237695.1. Lineage (NCBI taxonomy): Eukaryota > Metazoa > Mollusca > Bivalvia > Lucinida > Thyasiridae > Conchocele > Conchocele bisecta. Next base: position 43,803,372 of record CM055270.1, on the reverse strand, counting down.
ATTGCATTTACCTTGCGCCGAGTATGTAACTCTCATTCCACTATATTACATTGCATTTACCTTGCGCGGGAGTGTACTCTCATTCCACTATATTACATTGCATTTACCTTGCGCGGAGTATGTAACTCTCATTCCACTATATTACATTGCATTTACAGAGCTCCAGATAAGGTGGTATTCGCATATTTTACACACTTATTTTAGCAGAATACGCAATGATTATTAAATGTGGGAGTACAAAATACTCACAGCAATGGGAAAATATGGATTGATTTTCAAATTGAGTAGTGAAAATACTGTAATAACGTTAAAAATTTACTAAAGTGAATTTTTAAATATTTTGTATAATTTGTTGCCTATTTAATAAGGAAGAAAATCAATACATGTAATACATTTGTAAAAGTAAAATATGCATTGAAAATGAAATATGCATTGAAAATGAAATATGCATTGAAAATGAAATATGCATTGAAAATGAAATATGCATTTTCAATGAAATATGCATTGAAAATGAAATATGCATTGAAAATGAAATATGCATTGAAAATGAAATATGCATTGAAAATGAAATATGCATTGAAAATGAAATATGGCGGTATAATACTCTTTAGATACAAAACTTATCTGTAGCCAACTTTGCAAAGTATACTTTCTAGCAAAGTATACTTTGAGGGAGAAATTTTCAATTTTAGGATAAATGTATTAATTTTTATTATACTGAATTTATTACATTATCACAGCCATTTTGGCTGTGATAATGTAATAAATTCAGTATAATAATTCTGCATACTTTTAATCATCAAATATATGCAGTCGTTAGTTCTGTATGAAATAATGCATTTCGGGAAAAATAAACGATTACTCCCTGAAAGTATACTTTGCTAGAAAAGTATACTTTGCAATGTTGGTGAAATAGGCTACTGGAGCTGTGATTCATTAGAACTTTACGGTAGCTTACTTTGAGGTAGAACTTTACTGGAGTTACGACAGGCTTGTATTTCCAAATTTTCTTTGAAGAGTTCTTTGCTTACTTTCTACTTCATGGAGCGTGACCTATTATTGCCTTTACATGTACTGTCAATAGCCATATAGCGACATATGAATGTGAACATAGAGTAGATTATAGCAATATTTGTGGCTGTGACTGGAGAAATTTGCGGAATAAGGTGTCACTTTCTTTCGCTCACTATAAAATGTAGCAATGCTTTGCTCTATACCGCTACACTACAGCTAATGGTATAGATTTGCTGAATAAGGTTTCCAGAGCTCAAGATAAGCTGCGTATTTGCTTAAATAACCAATTAAAATTGCCAAAAACCCAATTGAAATCAGAAGTAGCGAGTATCAAAAAGCAATTACAGTTTTGTGCTTCATTTATCATGCTGCAGAAAACAATAAACAGACCATAAATATAGCATATTTTTCTTATTTTCCATGAAAACATATCTTGGTATTTCATTAGAATTGTCTCATTGGAGACAATTCTAAGGAAATACCAAGATATGTTTTCATTTCGAAGCAAACTATTCAATAATTGCTGTCTGTTGATGTGTAAACAAGTAGTGTGATTTTATTTTACCCAATTACAATTTTGAAATACCCAATTGCTTCAGAAATGATGGAGTGAAAATACTCAATTACTAATTCCTTATCTGGAGCCCTGGGTTTCACTTTAGCAACTAAAATGTGGCTGTGACTGGAGATACGGGGCTTATGGGATTTGTGACAAGTGTATCCCCTGATCAAATAGAACATGACTGTAGCCTGATAGCGATCGATATTGCTTGTTAGATGCATGATGGGTGGGTGCTTCTTTGATGGAATGACGAACAGTGTAGATCCCGATCAGACTGTGGATGCACAGGCTGATCTGAATCTATCTGACATTGCTACATTTTAGTGTGTGAAAGTGAAACGTTATTCTGTGAAACTATACTGTTAGCTGCAGCGTCGTGGTATAGAGCAGGACATTGCATATGAAGTGTAAAATGTGCAGCTACCCTTTACCTTGAACATCTTGTAGGATCTTCAGGGGCTGTGGCGAGGTAGCCAAGCCAGGAGTTGGTGATGGTTGTGGTGATGGTTGTGGAGATGGCGCCTCGTCCGCCCGGCCAATACCCCGCTTGAACCTCTCAAACCCAAGAGAAGCCATCCTCTATGTGTTGATTTGCATTCTGAAATGTGGCTCTGACTGGAAAAATTGGGCTTATGGGATTTGTAGCCAGTGTAGCTCCTGATCAAATTGCATCGCTGATCAAAGTGCATCGCATTCATAGGAAGCCTGTGCTGTAAAACCAGGCAGTCAGAAAATGAGTTACTCCTTTTAGTGCCGGAACAGGAGACTACGAAATATGGAAACGGTCAATTTTAATTATATACGCAGATAATGTTGCAAAAATAAATAAATAAACAAGAATTCGGCCATGGAAACGGTGTCGCCTGCCGAGGCATTTGACCATAACACGATCAAGGGCATATGCTAAAGTAAGCAGCACAAAAACCGTCGGAGAAGTGCATGCTTAAAATACGAAAAAGGTCGAGGTTGAAGAAACTTGTTGACATAAAATCATGTGATGGTCAAAAAGGTCAAGGTCATGTTAATGGCGGCATGAGTGTGTTTCAAATGCTTACATATATCAAGTGTCCAAAAAAAAAAAAAAAAAAAAAATATGGAAGCAATCGATCAATTTAATATTAATGTTATACGATGATGAAGAAACTTGTACAATCTTTTTGACGCCAAAAAAATAGCTAAGTGTTTCCGCAAAAATGTGCAGATAAAAAAGGTCAAGGTCATGTTAATGGCAGCATGAGTGTGTTCCAAATACTCACATGTATCAAGTGTCCAAATATTGAAGCAATCCGTCAAGTAATATTAAAGTTATACCAAGATGACAAAATTTGTACATATTTGTTGACATTTTTTCGGACGCCGACGGAAAAAGCGTCCCACTATAGTCGCGCTTTCTGCAGGCACGACAAAAAATGGCTAAGTGTTTCCACAACCATGTGAAGGTTAAAAGGGTAATGGTCATGTTAATGGCAGTATGAGTGCATTCCATAATGCTCACATGTATTAAGTGTCTGAATATTGAAGCAATCCAGAAAGAAATGTTAAAGTTATATGATGATGAAGAAATTTGTACAAACTTTTGACGCAAAAAAATGGCTATGTGTTTCCGTAAAAATGTGAAGCTAAAAAAGGTCAAGGTCATGTTAATTGCGACATGAGCGTGTTCCAAATGCTCACATATATCAAGTGTCCAAATATTGAAGCAATCCGTCAAGTAATATTAAAGTTATACCATGATGAAGAAGCTTGTACAAACTTTTTGACGCAAGAAAATGGCTCAGTGTTTCCGCAAAAATGTGAAAGTTAAAAATAGGTCAAAATCATGTTAATGGCAGCATGAGTGTGTTCCAAATGCTTACATGTATCAAATATTGAAGCAATCCGTCAAGTAATATTAAAGTTATACCATGATAACAAAGCTTGTACAAACTTTTCGGATGACGACGACGGAAAAAGCGGTGACTATAGTCACGCCTTCTGCTAAAGCAGGACTGACAAAAATGAGAACAATTTCCGCAAGGTGGGTGTCTGACAATCATCGCTCAGCGCAATAAGTGTGATATGTTCAAATCACCAAGAAATCGCCCAAACTACATCAAGATACCGTCACAGCTTTCATCAAGGTCAATTAAGAAGCATAAATAAATAGCTACATGTATCAAACGGAAATAACAAGCCAGTCTATGGCATGTGACGATTACACGCCTCCTTGACCGGTATAATTCTGGCATAAACAGGGAAAACATAAACTTCTGACACGATAGGCATAATTCTGATTGTGTAATTACAATACATTTGTGTTGAACTTGTAAAGCAATCAACAAAGAATATCACACAACAATTTTTATTCCAAGCTGTAAAGCGTACGCTCTCCAGATATGGCCTAAAAGAACTGGGGCCCGTTTCACTAAACTTTGTACGACCAAGAAGTTTGTAAGTGCAAAATTGAAATCCACAAAAACAGTTGTTCTGATAAACGATTTTGGAAAATCTTTCGCGGATTTACTACCTTTAACGACATGAACAGGTGGGTATAAAATGGTAACATTAGATAAACATGTTAATGTGAGAACCAAAATCATAGAAATGTTCGTACACTGGACGTGGGATCCATAATTTTACAAAATGACGTGTATTGGGACATTCTACCATATCCCGCTTATGCAGTAGATAAAAACCACACAAACATAGTTGTATTCCATTATTTGAAAGAATGATACATTTGGTTTTAGCCATACTTGGAAAGTTATGCACCATGTGACACCACTTATTGACCAACCCTCGTAAGTGGCTTCACACACTTTATAAAACTAGATGGTCGGTAAATCCGACAAATGCTCCCCGATGACGCCTGGATTGAAATTCAAAGTCTTTGATCCTGGGTATTTGTGTAGAATGCTTATTAATCACAATAAATGGTGATAAATGTGTATATGAAGTTTCATTTCACATCATAATCTCAATTGGTAACAGAGATAAATTCTAGAAAGTTTTAATGCAATGTTTTGTTTATTAGTCACAATAAATATTTGGATGCATTGAATTTGAAAAACTTTAACGTAAAACTTTAACAAAAAGTTCGAAGTCATTTGACCTTGGTTCCTGGGCAGCATAGGTAGTGTATACAATGTAAATATGGATGGTGATCAATGTGTATATGAAGTTTCAAGTTGATATCCCAAGCAGTCACAGAGATATAGCAATTTGAACAAGAGTGCCGTAAGTCACAAAATACGCCCGTCGAATATGGGCCAGACAGCGAAGATGCAGAAATGTGAAGCTGTCACCAAGACAAGAAACATTAATGAGAATTTGAAACTGTATAGCATTATTTCTTCATCTCGAAGACGTGTGTATAGTTTCAGATTGATTGACTGAACGGATTCAGAGGAGTTGTGTACACAAACTCTGTACCCTATATAGAATTGTATAGAAAAATGTAGAAAAAATGGCTAAGTTAAAAAGGCGATATTTTTGTTAAAAAATATTTTTTCCGCATAAAAACACCAAGGTGCACATCTTCAATATGTGCAGAAGATGAGTGTATAGTTTCAGATCGATCGACTGAACGGTTTCGGAGGAGTTGTGTACACAAACCCTGTACCGTATATATAATTGTATTGAAAAATGTAGAAAAAATGGCTAAGTTAAAAAGGTGATATTTTTGTTAAAAAATATTTGTTTCAGCATAAAAACACCAAGGTGCACATCTTCAATATGTGTAGAAGATGTGTGTATAGTTTCAGAACGATCGACTGAACGGTTTCGGAGGAGTTGTGTACACGAACTATGCACTTTTTCTGTCAGCCGCCCGCCCCGCGGTAAAACATAATACATCCCGTTTTTTAATAACGGTCGTATAAAAACTTTAACGTAAGCATTAAAAGAAAATTCTTAGTCATTTGACATTGGGCTCCTGGGCAGCATGGGTAGGGTATACAATGTTAATATGGATGGTGATCAATGTGTATATGAAGTTTCATGTTGATATCGCAAGCGGTCACAAAGATATAGCAATTTGAAAAAAAATTAACGTAAGCTTTAACAAACAAAATTCTAAGTCATTTGACTTTGAGCCTGGGCAGCATGGGTAGGGAATACAATGAAAATATGGATGGTGATCAATGTGTATATGAAGTTTCAAGTTGATATCCCAAGCAGTCACAGATAATAGCTATTTGAAAAACTTTAACGTAAAACTCGGACGGCGGACAAAGCTGTAACTATATGCTGACCCAGAAAAAACATTTTTGGGGAGCATAAAACATATTATTATCTAAAACAAATATACAACTAAAGTTCACCTTTGTATTTTGACAAAAATATGTGCGTCACTTGTCAAACTAATAATGAAGGCATATCAACGTTTTGTGCCGGGGAGAGAATGAGCCAAAAGTCAGTGACTGGATCTACACAACAGCTCAGGAATTAATAGTTTCTCCATCAATACACAGCATGCCAAGTGCATGTAGTATGGCTCTGGAGTAAGTGTTGGTAGTGGTGACTGGGCCGGCAGGAATGGGATAAAATGATGTTATTTATCTTCATGGATTTTTTAGCTATTCAATATGAGTGCAACGATTCACCAAAAATTTGATGTACCGCGATATTTAGCCGACGAATCGATTCACGATACGCGACCGTGATATTCAATTTGATACGGTCTTCACAATTCAATGCTTTGGAATCCCAAATTACGTGATAAATAGATATTATTGTTGGGGCAAAATTACGAATACTAATACTAATATTAACTAGAAATGGACGCTTGTCGACAAGCGCATGTGTATCCCCCTCCCCAGATACACAAGTAGTTTGAAAAAGGGTGTTCGAGTTATGCTCCGGAGACAAAATCAGTGCGCGGAAAAACAAAGGGAGATAACTAAAAAATTAGCGATGCAAGAGTTGTCATTCTTGTGTGACACACCTTTAGGGTCGTGGTCTATGCATGTGTGAAGTTTCATGAAAAATTTCCAAAGGGTGTTCGAGTTATGCTCCGGACACAAAATCAGTGCACGAAACAACAAAGGGAGATAACTAAGAAATTAACAATGCAAGAGTTGTCATTCTTGCGCATGACACACCTTTGGGTTGTCTTCTATGCATGTGTGAAGTTTAATAAAAAATATTCCAAAGGGTGTTCGAGTTATGCTCCGGACACGAAATCAGTGCATGAAACAACAAAGGGAGATAAGTAAAAATAATTAACGATGCAAGAGTTGTCATTATTGCGCGCGACACACCATTGGGTCGTGGTCTATACATGTGTGAGGTTTAATGAAAATATTCCAAAGGGTGTTCGAGTTATGCTCCGGACACGAAATCAGTGCATGAAACAACAAAGGGAGATAAGTAAACAAGAATTCCGCGGAATCAAATGCCTCGCCTTGTCCCGCCTTGACCTCGAGCCTGGGCCCGAAAGCAATTTTCACTGGCCCGAACATATTATACAATTATTGACTAGTGAGCCATAGAATATCAGATTATATTCTATGGCTCACTAGTCAATAATTGTTTTATTATATGATAATAGTCCGTATATAGCACTTACGACCGTATGCTACTAGACAAAAATTGAAAAAGAATTTAAAAAAAAAAAATGGAAAAAAAAGTTTAAAAATTAAAAAAAAATAATGCTCGCTACTGGAGTCCAGAATTTTTTTTAATAGTCCTATATTTATCTACATATATCTGCACAGGTCCACATATTGCCACAATATTTCAACACAGTTTACGTAAATGTAATATAATCATTTACCTGTATAAATTACCTGTAAGTGGTCAGTTAGTGGTCAGTCTGGACATTTGCACATGCTAGCACATGCACAGGTGAATGGTTCTCCCAGTCACTATTGTTCAACCGGAGAAGGCTATTGTTCTCTCTACAGGTATTAAGGTGTACAGAGCACACGAGAAAACGGGTCTTCATGCATTAATGTCCAGTTTGTAGAGTGCGCAAAACAAAAAAGGGAGATAAATAAAAAATTAGCTACGCAAGAGTTGTCATTCTTGTGCGCGACACACGTTTGGGTCGTGGTCTATGCATGTGTGAATTTTCTTGAAAATATTCCAAAGGGTGGTCGAGTTATGCTCCGGACAGGAAATCAGTGCGCGAAAACAAAAAAGGGAGATAACTAAAATATTAGCTATGCAAGAGTTGTCATTCTTGTGCACTACACACCTTCGGGTCATGGTCTATGCATGTGTGAAGTTTCATGAAAATATTCCAAAGGGTGGTCAAGTTATGCTCAATCAGTACGCAAAACAAAAAAGGGAGATACCTAAAAAATTAGCTATGCAAGAGTTGCATTCTATGCAAGTGTGAAGTTTCATGAAAATATTCCAAAGGGTGTTCGAGTTATGCTCCGGACAAGAAGTGTCTGCGGCGGACGCGACACGGTGTCAAATCCATAGTATCCCCCGACGAAGTCCGGGGGATACAATTATCGTGTAGCATATACACAACCACAACATAGATTAACAATTATATTTCCAAACTTCAAATTTACGGAGATCGATAACGCGGTGAGGTATGGCATAAATCCTAACCTTAAATATTATCGGCTCAGTTACGGGTTCATGTCTGAAACCAGGAAATGAAATGAAAACCGTTTTAAATGATATTTTACGCTGTTAATCTGACATGTTGTGGTTGAAATTATCTGTAAATAACATTATTATATTATGAAACAGTTGTCAATTATAGCGTTCAAATAGGAATTTACTTATTTTTAAACGCACTGTGATGGAGCGTGTAATAAACAAGGCGATCGCCATGGAGTGTCTCACCCACTAAATGAGGCGATCATCATGAAGGGCAACATAACCAAGGTCAAGGTCACAGTATAAGAAAATCCTTAAATTATTGATACAAAGGTCACCACCAAGGTCATGGTCACACAAATGACACTGGGTAGATAGCCATCAAAGTGAGGAACGGATCAAGAGATATTCAACATTTGGACATACATAACAATTTATTGACACAAAAGTCAAGGTCACCAAGGTGATGGTCAAGGTCACCGGAATGACACTGAATGGATACTACTAGCTATTTATGAAATTTGGTAATGATATGACTATCGGGTAAGGAGATATTCAACTTAATTGTTGACACCAAAGTGAAAGTCACTAAGGTGAAGGTCAGCCAATGACACTTGTAGATATCCATCAATGTGAAGAAGCTATTGATGAAGCTTGGTATGATCAGGACTGGAGGTATTGAACATTTGGACATACCGTAAAGATTCTAATAGACGCCCGGGCGTTTATTAGAATCACCACTGGCTCCGAAGTCCTGGGTGGGTGTTTAATAGAGGCCAGTATTATTCAGCGAAGGGAACATGATAACAAATATACGATTTTCTACTATCTGAACAAAAACACAAGAAACGAGGCAAAGCCACAAAGGCCAGGTTTTTTCCAAGCAGGCCAGGTTTTTTCCAAGCATAGACACTTGGATAACATAATTATACCCCCTTTTTGTAGACTAGATGGCCGTGGCCTGCATGTCGTGCTTTGGGGCGAGGCATGGACACTAAAAAAATAGATATAGTAGATGGAAAAACTTTAACCAAAAAACTTTAACCGGACACACGGACGGACGTATGCCAAAATGCCGACTATATCGCACTTTCCGTAAGCGGGCGCGACAATGATACAGTGCAGAGATATAGTACACGAAAAAACTTTAACAAAAAAATTCAAAGTAATTTGACCTTGACATTGGGCACAGGGGCCACACGGTTGGGGGGTAGAATGAAAATATGGATGATGATAAACACCCATGTGAAGTTTCAAGGTAATGGGCGAAGCAGTTGCAGAGATACAGTATAACGAAAAACATTTAACCAAAAATCTTTAACCAGACGTATGTTAAAAAGTTAACGTTGAAAATGGCTAAGTCAATTACGTAGAAATAATTGGTGAAGGTAAAAACAAGAAACGAGGCAAAGCCACGAAGGCCAGGTTTTTTCCAAGCATAGACACTTGGAAAAACTTTAACCAAAAAACTTTAACCAGGCACACAGACGTACGGACGTACGTATGCCAAAATGCCGACGATATCGCGCTGACAATGATGATAAACACCCATGTGAAGTATCAAGGTAATGGGTGAAGCAGTTGCAGAGATATAGTACACAAAAAAAATCAAAGTAATTTGACCTTGACATTGGGCATAGGGGCCGCACGGTTTGGGGGTAGAATGAAAATATGGATGATGATAAACACCCATGTGAAGTTTCAAGGTAATGGGCGAAGCAGTTGCAGAGATATAGTATAACGAAAAACTTTTAACCAAAAAATAAGTAGAAATAATAGGTGAAGGTAAAAATAATGGTCAGATGTTGGATAGTTGTATGTGGTAGGCACCCCTTGGTTATGAAGCTGTGAAAGTTTGGTGGTCCTAGGTGGTACAGTACCAAAGAAATGGACTTAAACACGAAAACTTAACATTGTAAACGCGAAAACTTAACATTGAAAATGGCTAAGTCGACTGTGCGGAAAAAATGGGTCAAGTTCAAAAAAAGGTAACATGTTGGATAGTGATATGTGGTGGGCACCACTTGATTATGAAGCTGTGAAAGTTTGGTGGTCCTAGGTGGTACAGTAACAAAGAAATGGACTCAAACACGAAAACGTAACATTGATTTTGGATGCCGCCCGCCCGCCTGCCCGGCTTTCGCCAATCCAATAGCCTGGGTTTTTTTCCCAACCTGGCTAATAACGAAGGGACGTTACTCTCAAACGTCTGACCCGACTTGATTGTAGTGTCTGTCAGTTTATGGACATTTTGGACCAAGACGTTTCAGCCCACTTTGGTCATTATGGTACACTCGGTAAAAATGTTTAAATACTTGTAATGTATATATCAATACAGCGTCAATCATTAATGCTGATCAGATTTACTCATATGGACGTTTCGGACCGTCACTGTTTCGGACCATGGATGTTTCGGTCCATATCGGCAGGGTTCATGTTTGAGGGCGACATGGGCGAAGTGGTCGCTTTTTTTCTGGCCAAGTCGCATTATTTTTCCCGTAGGGCGAAGTCAAGTCGCCCTGGAATTTTCTGGATTTTTTTTTTTTTTTTTACTGTGAATTTCAGACCCTAGGGGCGAGTGCATGTCATAAATGCGCTAATCCCACCAAATAGGCGTGTACAATTGGATCGTATCGATTGTTTGATGACCCCTGGTGTGTACACATAGAGTTTACAGTTACGCGATAACCGTAAGAGAAATGTTCAGTGAAATTATGATTTTTATCACTTCTCCCTAATTTTGCTTCACTTCTCCCTATTTTGCCAGGAGGGAGAAGTCACTTCTCCCTAAATTTTTGGCCTAGCTTGAACCCTGCATATCGGTGTTATTAATTTCGGCCCACGGCCACGTCGAGAACAAGACATATTTATTTATTTATCTCCTAGGAAATATCGGCCAACAATCCAACATGATGTCAATTTCACCCATATTATACGAGATGGGTTCGAGATGCTTTGAAAATGGCTTCTCCATAACTGTGTAAATTCTGATCGCCTGTGTCCGTGCAAACAGCTACTGCCGATGAGGAATTTACTGTGACACCGGAAAAAGTTGAATTTCGCTTCCGCTTTTGAAAGTGAAAGTAGCAATTATGTTTTGATTTTTTTCTGATTTTCAAGGAAATACTGGAAAGAAAATAAATCTAGTTGGACAATTGGCTCCGATTTTGTCTCAAGTTAGTACTGGGCGTTTATTAGAGGCACAAATTTCGTGAAAATCAGCCAAAAAATAGGTCATTTTCAGCGTAAAAGTGGGGGGTGGGCGTCTATTAGAATCTTTACGGTATGTAGATGACCTGATTATGTAAATTTAAGCTAGAATCAACAAGTGATCCAGTCAGTGGCAGCAACTTCAACATGTAAAAGTTAAGATGGGGTCCATTTTCTGTGAAGGCAAAACATAATTTTCTAAAGCTTCTACAATGGGAAAAATTGTTTCAGAATAATTAGTTTGTATTACTTTGGAATCGTAACTCTATATACGGACGGTACGGGAGTAAATTGCAAGAGTTACCATACGCATCAAAAACATGCAAGACAAACATGTTTCAATTTTAGGAAACATTTATCGCCAGGAAAGCACCGAAACAGTCGTTAAATCATAGATATAGCAAGGCGAGCGAAGCTGTGACCTGTGTGAAGCCAGGTACACTTACTCTATGGTCCTACGGACCGTAGGACCATAGAGTAAGTGTACCGACCGTAGGACCATAGAGTAAGTGTACCGGCTACCTGGCTATGGGTCTGCTGTGATAGCAGTCTCCTACCACTGTACCAGTAAAGTTTTGCACATGTATATTTTCACTTCCATGCATCTGCCCAGTCCTGTAGAGCATCAAAAGGCGCCCATCAAAATCATCCCGGTGATAAAAGTGTCACGGTTTGCAGTGGGATAATGAAGTTTAGCATCATGTGATAGAGGGTTGTTGTTATTACCCCAACCAGTGATAGGTTACATAACTATTAACATTTGTCGATGATCATTGGCTATACATCAACATTAAACACGCAAATAATTGTATCTAAACCATAACTGGTATATACATTATGTTTTCTAACCTTAAACTGCTGTATTTGGAAAAACAAGTTGTTTTTTTTTACGAAATCTAAAATTGAAGAGTTGATAACTAGGGGAAGTAACTCTTTCCTAAACAGAGGGTCAGGGGACATGTTTAAATTGCGGCCGGGCAACAACTAAACAAGAGAAGTGGAGCGCAGTGGCCTGGTGGTTAGAGCGTCAGACTGCTGATCTAAAGGTCGTGGGTTCGAGCCTCACCGGAGGCGCTGCGTTGTGTCCTTGAGCAAGACACTTTATCCACACTGCTCCAGTTCACCCAGCTGTGAATGGGTACCGATAATTCGTAGTTGCTCTGTAAATACGAATTACCGGCTTCTCTCAAAAAATCTCTACCTCCGTTCTTTCTCCCATTCTTGGGAGACGGCATGCAATGGAGCGCAGTGGCCTGGTGGTTAGAGCGTCAGACTGCTGATCTAAAGGTCGTGGGTTCGAGCCTCACCGGAAGCGCTGCGTTGTCTGAGCAAGACACTTTATCCATACCTGCTTCAGTCACCCCAGCTGCAATGGGTACGGCTAATTACCGGGAACCTCGATTGTATTTGAATTGTATGTCATGTATAAATATGAAAAAATACTGCTCGAAATTACCGTCTGAGGGTGTGCAGGCAGTATAAAAGAGATAGATAGATAGGTCCTAGAGCCAGTGCCGCCGTTAAATATAAGCAAAAAAAAACAAACTAAACAAGAGCGGCTAAACAAGAGGTCGTAGTTCAGTGATCCTATATTTTATGTACATCTGGTGTCCCGGTGTAATTTACTGACAAATCACACAATTTATAAAAAAAAATCAGTAAAGAAACTATTTATAATATCAATCCATTAAGAAAACAATATTTACAATTCTTGTTATGTGTGTTTAGTTATTATTTTCGTTTTTTGTGAACGGCATCGTGTTCAGCGAGCGAAATACTATCGGCGTGCCAATTTTCAGCCGGATCGGATAACGTTGAAATGTTGGAAACTTTCGGCTGAAACTTTGCACACGGATATATATTGCCTCCCTGAACTAGAATCCGTTTACAGAAGTTTAATATCTCAATTAGTAAAGCTGTAATCGGCGTACAAAGCTTGAAAGTTTCGACGTCATTTACGGCGTTGTAATTAAGATATCGATTTGTTGTGAACGACATCGTGTTTAGCGACACAAATCCAATCGGGATGCCAATTTTTAGCCCAATAGGAGCACGGCATTTACGGCTTTATTAATTAAGATATCCAATTTTCGTAAACGGCACCGGGCTCAGCAACCCGGTTTTGTTCCCATCTCAACACAACTTGTTTTGACAGCTATGTAACTGATTCTAAAGTTCTACCAAACCATGTTGGCAATGGAAAATAGAACGCAAATTGCAGATGACAAAATATAATTCAGCAGTGTAAGGGTTAAATGGGCATTGGTCAACCGTTGTCAATTAGCGTGGCACATGTTCAACTCACATGTTCGCGACTTGAAACATGATTGTGTCATGTGTTCATCGTCATGATGAACATTACGTATTGCGTTAGTTTCTTCTTTATGTTTTTTTCTGGCAAACTGTGCGCTAAGCGCCTGATTTGAATAAGTTATCTTATTAGGAAAGTGGCGTACCGTGTAATACCAAGACCCTTGTACTGTGTAGCTGTAGCTCCCGATGCTAAAACACTTCAGTGTCTTGACATGGGTCCACGATACATCAGTATTCTCCACTATATATGTTAGTCGTGACAAGTCACATATGTTCACCGCATGCCTACCAACGTTAGTTCGGGACACATCGATGAACCTTACATGTGGCTGTGACTGGAGAATTGGGATTTACGATTTTTGCGACCATTGTAGATCCAGGTCAAGTCAGTCTGTGCATCAGCACAGTCTGATCAGAATCTACACAGTTCAGAAAATAGGTAAAACAGGTGTATTATCATATCATAACCTCGTTTTCGTGTATTATAAATGGTCGAGAGTTCGCACCTCACAAAACGCATTACTTTTGTCGATATCATTGTGTTCTTTTTATGACTGGTTGCTGGAGAGGGAAATATGTGAAGCGGCGAGGGCTATAACTATGGCTGTACGACCTCAATGTGACATGATCTGCTAGAAAATATTTCCAAATTCTTCATGTAGACACATATGAAATGTGCATTTATATATATAATTAGTTATTAGTTTTCTTCAAAGTGATACTAGCGTTCTACATGTGAACTATTTCATACTTAGTAAATGTAATTTGTAAGAGAAACACATATCAAAAAGAAATATATAATACAATGTAAGCAAATAAAATATATGTATATTATATATTTATGAAAAACTAAGCTTCGAGCTCACTACCTACGGCATTGAAGTCCGTCACTCTAACCCATCGACTACATAAGACTACTTAAAATTGAACAGAAATCTAAAAAATAGTATTGAAAAGGAATACAGGCAAGGGTATATTTTTTATATATGCAGCTTGGAACCACGAGAAGCACACACTTCTCTCTGGATCGAGGTATACACTCTAGAATTTCAGATTTGTGTTTACCAAACATATTTTGAATTCTTTTCCACAGCAAACCAGTCTTAACACAGCGTTATCTAAATCTTAAATGAAAACATGAACGCGTGGTTTTGTAGGATGTTTTAAATCATACATTACTGCCCGCTTTGGAGCGAACATGTGAGTTGAACATATGCCATATGCTAATTGTCAACGGTTGATCAATGTCAATTTAACACTTATAATACACTGCTGAATTAAATTTTGTCGTCTGCCGTTTGTGTTCTATTTTCCATTGTTCACATCAACAACATGGTTTGGTAGAACTTTAGAATCATTTCCATTGCTTTCAAACCATGTTTTTTTTTTAAATGGGGGGAAAACGGATCGCTGAACACAACACGATGCCGTTTACGAAAAATGGATATCTTAATTAATAAAGCCGTAAATGCTGTGCTTCGATTGGGCTGAAAATTAATTGTCATCCCGATTGGAATTGTGTCGCTAAACACGATGTCGTTCACGAAAAATCGATATCTTAATTAACGACGCCGTAAAAATGACGTCGAAAGTTTAAATCTTTGCAGGGGGGGGGGGGGCGCCTAGGCCTTCCCCCCAATAATTTTGTTGGAGGGGCCTAGCCCCCCCCCCAATAATTCTGTAAATTTTGGATTTATTATTCTAATATATTTGTGTAATCATGAGTACTGGGAACTTTGCTGAGAACTTTGCTGAGAATGCAGGAAATGGCGTTTCACACCACTTGGATTTCAGAAATTTCCGGGGGGCAATATATATCCGTGTGCAACGTTTCAGCCGAATCTATTTTCGAAAGTTGCCAAAACTTCAACATTGTCCGATCCGGCTGAAAATTGGCACGCCGATAGTATTTCGCTCGCTGAACACGATGCCGTGATATATTGAGATATCACACTTCTGTAAACGGCTTCTGATTCAGGGAGGCCATATCTATACGTGCCAAAAGTTCGTCGGCAGCAAAACGTGGAACAGACAGTAGAATACATTTGGTAATCACTTCATGGTCTGTGCAGTGGGACTGCCAGAAGGATGGCACCTATTGCCAGTATTGGAGGGAGATTTCTGTTCTGATGTATTTGAAACGTTTCTGCGAATTTCGTCCAGTCTCACAGCGTATGAAATCAATTTATGAGCCGGCGGCTAAACAAATGCATATTTTAATGTTTCTAACATTTGTATTCTGCATTCGCTGTGACAATACCGGACAGTACCGGCTTTTATATTTGAGGTACGGACATTTATGGCTAACCTGAAAAGTCGATCAAGTGATGGAATGAAAACAATACTATGTTTTCTAGGAATCATTGTGAAATGCATCTTTCTTGTACCAGTAGTCCAACTTAGTAACAGTAAACATGTAAAATGGCAGAAGATGATTTAGAAGAACTTCAAATATTCCACGATGCTGTCCGGGAATACATTGTAATTCGCTGATTAATTACAGTTTGTCATCCCATTTAACCTGTGCCCGAACTGACCCTATAGTCGACATATGGACACATGTAGTCCTTTGTTAGACTATGCGTAGTATGTCTAGTCTGCTGTCCACCATCTTGAAAATAAAGTAAAATACATAAGAGTAACTTACAAGATCCAATACGACTAGAGGTGTCATTTGAAACTTTCATATTGATATATTGAAACTAAAATTTCGACAATTCCTCGGTATATCGATTGTTAGTTAAAAATCTAGTAGCGACGTCAGAGTTTTCCTCGATTTATGGTTTGCCTTCTGATCCCGTGTTTAATTTAGCCATTATCAAGTCGATTTTTGATAAATATTGGACTATTTAGTTAATAATAAAAAATGGGTACAATGGTGTTTGCTAATTCTGCGCACCTAAGGCTTTCTATCAGCATGGTCTGAGGATTTTACACATTTTGACTATATTCGGAATAAATTTTTACCAAACTATCGGAATGTGATAAAATTGTGCCACAGTGTAGCAATTAATCGGCTTGTTTATTCCAAAGTCCACATAGTTTATTATTACGTACGCATGGCTAAATTTGACGTGAATTGCACATTAGCCGATGTGCAGAATTAGCCGAAATGACAGTAAACGTCATCTCGGCCCCAAGACACGTCGGCCTCGGACAACTCGGCCCTAAGACACCTCGGCCCTAAAAGACATTGACACTGTGGCCATAATTTTTAAAATTACTAAAACACATATATCTGATCTTAAATGCGTTAAAATAAGCCGATCATAACATTTTTTGATGTAGTACCTACCATTTAAATAGTATTTTGTGTAATAATAACATGATATATTGATATATTATTCAGATACCAACGATCGAGGAGTTGAATCGTAAAATACTATGACAATCGCACTTAAATGAAAAAGCATAAATAAAGATACATTTAACATGTTAATGTTCATTCAACACTTGCTTAGATACTGTTCTATAAAGAAGATTCTCATGTACTGCCATATTATTGTTGTTGTTGTTGATTGTTCCGTCCTTCGTAGGACAACCCCTTGAACAGTTGGGAGGAGCTGTTTAGATTTTTTTTAATCCGTCACCAAGGAATCCGCTACCACTACGCAATTAATACCATCACTGGTGTACTGAAATACTAGTTTAGAATTTTTCTAGCCTTATCGTGTGATCAGGGTCAGTGCATAGACTCGTCACTGTTTAAAATATTGCAAAATTTGTTTGGAATATGTATTGATTATATAAAATCATCTATCTGATCAGGGCATACACTGATCACTTCGGAATATGTATTGACTACATGAAGAGAAAGACCAATTGGATTATTGGCATTTGTTTGATCTACACAAGTTGTGAACTGTGTTAACACAAACAAATATTACATATATGTTATAATAATCATGATAATGTACCGAAAAAACATTTTGTCGGTGTATTCATGGAATATTTCTAAGGTCAATCTGGGCTTATGCTGGTTTGAAAAAAATGCTTTAAACACGACGGTTATCTGGTATTATTCATCACCCATGCTAACATCACAACCTTGTACAAACAAACAGCATTCAATTTGAAATTCACACCGTCTATTCTGTGGATTAACTGTCAATCTGGACACATGTTAAATTAGCGAATAGGGAGACCATGGTCAATATTAATTACTGTAAACCAACTAAATTTCGCAGCTACTAAATTTTGCGATTTTCGAACCCGGCCATATTCGAGACGATTATCGTTCGCGGTATGATGACATGCGCTATTAACTTTCGCGACCAATTTTGAAAATAATTATGTTTTCATGGCCATTTTTAACCCGCAAACAGAACTGCTAAATCAATTTCGTCCTTTGATAAACTCGTCCGCAAACCAACTCCAAATAGTCGATGAGTTTGTCGGCGAACGAAATGGTATACACTATACATTGGGCTAACCTCGCTGTGTCAATCATAATCCCCCATTTAACTTTTAAGTTAATCAACGATAGTTGCAATGTGAGAAATGTTCACATTGGGTATTATACACAGTGTGAACATTTCTCACATTGCAGCAATGTGAATCAGTACTAGGCCATTTATATACTGTATATAAACGGCATAGTACTGATTCACATTGTCCGCCGATGTATTGATCAATATTTTATTGAGTGAATTTCGAACATTTTAAACCATGACGATAATCCGCAAATTGGTCTTCTAGACTTCCCACTGATGCAATAAGCCATGATTTGTCAGGTAGCGGTCCCATTCAGAAAACACAAGCCGTGGTATATGCGCGAATGATGTCAGCAATCGTGTGTATTAATCTTTGAATTATCGGTATGACTAAGTGCCCATGGCGTGTACTTTACACTTGCTTCAAATTGACACCACGGCATCTCTTTGAACTCGACAACACAACAAGCTGACTTGTCACAGGCGTGTCACTTTAGACCAATCAGAGTCGGTTAAACAATATAAGATAATGGTGTTTTAAATTTATCCGAAGCTGTTTTGTACGAGTTTTCAAACTGTTCATATATTATAGAATTATATTACCGGTATACACGGAATACACGACGCAGAACACGTATCAATATAGTTCATTCAAAACAACCAGGATTAACTAGTGTCACCAAATCACACCGAGATATATGGGAAAGGTAAAAAGAGGCCCGACATCTATCAGCAAAATATTTTTAACAATCTTATGCTAGGAAATGTGGAAATATTTGCGGAGATTTATATTCGCGATTTTCAATCCCTCGCGAAGAATGCGAAGGTATCTTGCGCGCGAATATTAGTTGGTTTACAGTATATTTATTTAGCCAATTATTTTCTTAGCGAATGTCCAGGTATGGAACAAAGCCTTTCTAAGCAATGCCCACAATTATCAGCTATATAAATAGTATTAGAGGGTTGTTTTTCAGACAAAAACATATGTCTCCCCCCACACCACCACTGCATGTTCTCGGGACTTGGAAAATTAGAATCTAAGGCAACAACAGCATATACAATGTATGTAGCTACCTTGTTTTTTCTGCGTAAGTTAGCTAATTATTGGGAGATAATACAATAAAAAGAGACAACATATGCAATTTTCACTTGTCAAGGGCCGTAAATCTGTCAAGTCAAGGGTCCTAACTGGATGATTCCACAAACAAACACCAGTTTCATGCCTGTAGCTCAATATCTTTTTGAGTTACCGGTGACACAAGTTAAACAAATCAGCAATTTTCAATAAGTCAAGGGCCATAACTCCGCCCATACTCTATGAATCTGCATCAAAATAACCAGATGCACAACTCCACATGTTGATAAACTTTCCTATACGGTTTCATGCCTGTAACTCAAATAGTTTTTTGGTTACCGGCGACACAAGTTCTCAGCATTCTTACATGAAGAAAATCTGAACATAGATCTTGTAAAATGAGCGCAAACTAACGTAACATGATAGGTATTTCAGTGACACAATTGCGATTCTACAGGCTCCAGATAAGGAATTAGTAATTGAGTATTGTCACTCCATCATTTCTGAAGCAATTGGGTATTTCAAAATTTTAATTGTGTTAAAATAAAATCACACTAAATTAAATTAAATTACACATCAGCAGACGGCAATTATTGAATAGTTTGCTTCGAAATGAAAGCATGTCTTAGCATTTCATTAGAATTATCTCCTTGGAGACAATTCTAATGAAATACCAAGATGTGTTTTCATGGAAAATAAGAAAAATATGCTATATTTGTGGTCTGTTTATTGTTTTCCGCAGCATGATAAAGATACCGCAAATTTTGTATTTCTTTTTGATACTCGCTATTTCTGATTTCAATTGGGTTTTTGGCAATTTTAATTTTTTATTTAAGCAAATACGCAGCTTATCTGGAGCTCTGATTCTATACAGATCCTGAAAAGACTGCTGATGCGCAGGTCGATTGACATGGACAGTGCTGTGAAACAAATATCAGACTGGTAGCAAACTCCAGCCATCTGATAAGGGTAGAAATATTATCTAGTATATGTTTACTATTTATCAACTTCAACACAACATAGAGAAATATGTTACCATAGGTAATATTCGTTAGTCTGCATCATTAACACATAATGTTTTTGTTTGATTATTTGCATAATTAAGCATCTAAATACATTAATATACCCTGTTATCATATTTCCTATAAAAAAATGAAACCTATTAAAAAGTACTGGGGCCGAAGTGTCTAGGGCCGACGTGTCTTGGGGCCGAGGTGTCATAGAGCCGAGGTGTCACTAAACCATAAAAAATATGTCAAAATTAACATCTCTATTGCGAATCAGATCTGAATCAGGGGAAACCTATGGAGAGCACCGTAACTCTGGGTATGGACGATATGGGAGTAAATTCAGAGTTACTTCCCACAACTATGTGTATGGATATTGTATGGCTTACAATGTGTTTTTTTTAATTATTTAGCATGGGTGACTTTTAATCGATAAATTCTTATTAATTCCACAATCACTTTTTTTTGTGGATGCTGCCATTTTGAAAAATCACATGATAGCTGGTGTCGGGAAATTTTTCTTACGCTATCATTTCCTGCTGCATATTTAATTTGCACATGTCAACGGAAAGAAAAAAGCACCCTCTACACGAAGGACTGATGGAAGAGTGACACAATTATACACTTATTTAATTCCTATAAAGAGCAGCTTGTGTCTACTGAGTGGGCATCTACCTTTAAAGGTACATGCCTACTCAGTAGGCACAAACTGTTCTTTATATCAGAGACATTATCGCAGACATTTTGTGGCCAAATAAACATTAATTCACCATTACCCCACGTATTTATTGGCATTATTATACATTTTATATCAGACGTAAATTTCCACACTGATATCAGGGGCGATAACTGTGTTTCCGTAATATGTTAACGGTCATTACTATTTATTCTCTGTATTTATTTTGATACGGTACATATTATGTTTTACCGCACGGCGGGCGGGCGGGCGGCTGAAGAAAAAGCGCATAGTTTGTGTACACAACTCCTCCGAAACCGTTCAGTCGATCGATCTGAAACTATACACACGTCTTCTACACATATTGAAGATGTGCATGTTGGTGTTTTTATGCCTAAAAAATATTGTTTAACAAAAATATCACCTTTTTAACTTAGCCATTTGTTCTACATTTTTCTATACAATTCTATATACGGTACAGAGATTGTGTACACAACTCCTCCGAAACTGTTCTGTCGATCGTTCTGAAACTATACACACGTCTTCTACACATATTGAAGATGTGCACCTTGGTGTTTTTATGCCGAAAATTTTTTTTTTATATCACCTTTTTAACTTAGTCATTTTTTCTACATTTTTCTATACAATTCTATATAGGGTACAGCGTTTGTGTACACAACTACTCCAAAACTGTTCTGTCGATCGATATGAAACTATGCACACGTCTTCTACACATATTGAAGATGTGCACCTTGGTGTTTTTATGTCAAACTCTTTTTATTTTTTTTAAAAATAACTTTTTTAACCTAGCCATTTTTTCTACATTTTTCTATACCGTTCTATATACGGTGCAGAGTTTGTGTACATAACTCCTACGAAACCGTTCAGTCGATCGATCTGAAACTATGCACTCGTCTTCTACACATATTGAAGATGTGCGCCTTGGTGTTTTTATGCCTAAACAATTTTGTTTAACAAAAATATCACCTTTTTAACTTAGCCATTTTATAATCTAAACATTTTTCTATTTAATATTTAAACGTTACAGAGGTGTTTTCATTTTTTCTACGAATCTATACATCTATATACGTACAGAGTTTGTGTACACAACTCCTCCGAAACTGTTCAGTCGATCGTTCTGAAACTATACACACGTCTTCTACACATATTGAAGATGTGCACCTTGGTGTTTTTATGTCGAAATCTTTTTATTTCTTTTAAATATCACCTTTTTAACTTAGCCATTTTTTATACGACCGTTTTTAAAAAAATGGTACGTATTATGTTTTACCGCACGGCGGGCGGGCGGGCGGGCGGGCGGGCGGCTGCAGAAAAAGCGCATAGTTCGTGTACACAACTCCTCCTAAACCGTTCAGTCGATCGATCTGAAACTATACACACGTCTTCTACACATATCGAGGATGTGCACCTTGGTGTTTTTATGCCGAAAAAATATCGCCTTTTTAACTTAGCCTTTTTTTCTTAATTTTTCTATACATTTCTATATACGGTACAGAGTTTGTGTACACAACTACTCCGAAACCTTTCAGTCGATCGATCTGAAACTATGCACACGTCTTCTACACATATTGAAGATGTGCACCTTGGTGTTTTTATGGCGAAATTTTTTTTTTAACAAAAATATCACCTTTTTAACTTAGCCATTTTTTTCTACATTTTTCTATACAATTCTATATACGGTACAGAGTTTGTGTACACAACTCCTCCGAAACTGTTCAGTAGATCGTTCTGAAACTATACACACGTCTTCTACACATATTGAAGATGTGCACCTTGGTGTTTTTATACCAAAAAAATATTTTTTCACAAAAATATCACTTTTTTAGCTCGACTATTCGAAGAATAAGTAGAGCTTATGTTGTCACCCCGGCGTCGGCGTTGGCGGCGTCGGCGGCGGCGTCGGCGGCGTCGGCGTCGGCGTCACCGTCACGCCTTCGTTAAGGTTTTTAGTCAAGCTTGTATATGGAATACTACTGGCCCTACACCCACCATACTTGGACAACTTCATCTCCTAGTGATGTACATCAATAACCCCTGATCTATATTTGTCCTTGACCTACATTTCCTCTTGAATTACTTAGTTAATTCCCCTTGGTTAAGGTTTTTAGTCAACCTTGGTTAAGGTTTTCAGTCAAGTTTGTATATGCAATACTACTGGCCCTACACCCACCATACTTGGACAACTTCATCTCCTAGTGATGCACATCAATAACCCCTCATCTATATTTGACCTTCACCTACGTTTCCTCTTGAATTACTTACTTAATTCCCCTTGGTTAAGGTTTTTGGTCAATCTTGGCTACGGTTTTTTTTCAAGCTTGTACATTGAATACTATTGTGCATCCAGACACCATACTTCGACAACCTTTTCTCATAGGTATGTACATCAATAACCCCTGATCTATATTTGACCTTGACCTACATTTCCTCT
This sequence comes from Conchocele bisecta, assembly GCA_029237695.1. NCBI lineage: Eukaryota > Metazoa > Mollusca > Bivalvia > Lucinida > Thyasiridae > Conchocele > Conchocele bisecta. The sequence continues at coordinate 43,780,090 of CM055270.1, read as the reverse complement.
TCAATTACTTACTTAATTCCTTTGGTTAAGGTTTTTAGTCAACCTTCTATATGGAATACTACTGGCGCTACACCCACCATACTTGAACAACTTCATCTCCTAGTGATGTACATCAACAACCCCTGATCTATATTTGACCTTGACCTACATTTCCTCTTGAATTACTTACTTAATTCTCTTTGGTTAAGGTTTTTAGTCAAGCTTGTAGATGGAATACTCATGGCCCTACACCAACCATACTTGGACAACTTCATCTCCTAGTGATGTACATCAACAACCCCTGACCTATATTTGACCTTGACCTACATTTAACCTTAAAATTACTTACTTAATTCCCCTTGGTTAAGGTTTTTACTCAACCTTGGTTAAGGTTTTTAAGTCAAGCTTGTAGATGGAATACTATTGTGCATACAGACACCATACTTGGATAACTTTTTCTCATAGGGATGTACATCAATAACCCCTGACCTTTATTTTACCATCACCTACATTTAACCTTGAATTACTTGCTTAATGTTTATAGTCAAGCTTGTATATGGAATACTTCTGGGCCTACATCAACCATACTTGGACAACTTCATCTCCTAGTGATGTACATCAATAATCCCTGACCTATATTTGACCTTGACCTACTTTTATCCTTGGATTACTTAGTTATCTCCCCTTGGTTACACTTTTTACTCAAGCTTGTATATGGAATACTCCTGGGCCTACAGCAACCATACTTGGAAAACTTTATCTCCTAGTGATGTACATCAATAACCCCTGACCTATATCTGACATTGACCTACATTTAACCTTGAATTACTTACTTAATTTCCCTTGGTTAATGTTTTTAGTCAACCTTGGTTAAGGTTTTTATGCAGGCCGCAGCCACCTTCTTTGTCAAGCTATGTGTACATCGACAACCCTCGTAGTCGAGCTATGCTGTTCTCCTACAGCTCTTGTTAACTTAGCCATTTTTTCTACATTTTTCTATACAATTCTATATACGGTACAGAGTTTGTGTACACAACTCCTCTGAAACCGTTCAGTCGATCGTTCTGAAATTATACACACATCTTCTACACATATTGAAGATGTGCACCTTGGTGTTTTTATGTCGAAAAAATATTTTTTAACAAAAATATCACCTTTTTAACTTAGCCATTTTTAGCCAGGTTTTTTGAAAAAAAATCAAGGCTATTGGATTGGCGAAAGTCAGGCGGGCGGGCGGGCGGGCGGCGGGCGGGCGGCGGGCGGCCTCCACAATCAATGTTAAGTTTTCGTGTTTGAGTCCATTTATTTGTTACTGTACCACCTAGGACCACCAAACTTTCACAGCTTCATAATCAAGGGGTGCCCACCACATATCACTATCCAACATGTTACTTTTTTTAACTTGACCCTTTTTATTTTTTCCGCGTAGTCGACTTAGCCATTTTCAATGTTAAGTTTTCGCGTTTACAATGTTAAGTTTTTTTTCGTGTTTAAGTCCATTTCTTTGGTACTGTACCACCTAGGACCACCAAACTTTCACAGCTTCATAATCAAGGGTACCCACCACATATCACTATCCAACATGTTACTTTTTTTTTTAATTTTTTTAACTACACCCATTTTTTCCGACGCAGTCGACTTAGCCATTTTCAATGTTAAGTTTTCGCGTTTACAATGTTAAGTTTTCGTGTTTAAGTCCATTTCTTTGGTACTGTACCACCTAGGACCACCAAACTTTCACAGCTTCATAACCAAGGGGTGCCTACCACATACAACTATCCAACATGTGACCATTTTTTTACCTTCACCTATTATTTCTACGTAATTGACTTAGCCATTTTCAACGTTAACTTTTAACGTACGTCTGGTTAGAGTTTTTTGGTTAAAACTTTTTCGTTATACTATATCTCTGCAACTTCTTCGCCCATTACCTTGAAACTTCACATGGGTGTTTACATCATCCATATTTTCATTCTAACCCCCAACCGTGCGGCCCCTGTGCCCAATGTCAAGGTCAAATTACTTGAATTTTTTTTGTTAAAGTTTTTTCGTGTACTATATCTCTGCAACTGCTTCACCCAATACCTTGATACTTCACATGGGTGTTTATCATCATTGTCGCACATGCTTGCGGAAAGCGCGATCCTGTGCCCAATGTCAAGGTCAAATTACTTTGAATTTTTTTGTTAAAGTTTTTTTGTGTACTATATCTCTGCAACTGCTTCACCCAATACCTTGATACTTCACATGGGTGTTTATCATCATTGTCGCACCTGCTTGCGGAAAGCGCGATCCTGTGCCCAATGTCAAGGTCAAATTACTTTGAATTTTTTTTGTTAAAGTTTTTTTTGTTGTACTATATCTCTGCAACTGCTTCACCCAATACCTTGATACTTCACATGGGTGTTTATCATCATTGTCACACCTGCTTGCGGAAAGAAACGCGATATTGTCGGCATTTTGGCATACGTCCGTCCGTTCGTCCGTGTGTCCGGTTAAATGTGTTTAAGTCCATTTCTTTGGTACTGTACCACCTAGGACCACCAAACTTTCACAGCTTCATAATCAAGGGGTACCCACCACATATCACTATCCAACATGTTACTTTTTTTTTTTAACTTCACCCATTTTTTCCGCGCAGTCGACTTAGCCATTTTCAATGTTAAGTTTTCGCGTTTACAATGTTAAGTTTTCGTGTTTAAGTCCATTTCTTTGGTACTGTACCACCTAGGACCACCAAACTTTCACAGCTTCATAACCAAGGGGTGCCTACCACATACAACTATCCAACATGTGACCATTTTTTTACCTTCACCTATTATTTCTACGTAATTGACTTAGCCATTTTCAACGTTAACTTTTTAACGTACGTCTGGTTGAATCTTTTGATTAAAACTTTTTTGTTATACTATATCTCTGCAACTGCTTCGCCCATTACCTTGAAACTTCACATGGGTGTTTATCATCGTCCATATTTTCACTCTAACCCCCAACCGTGCGGCCCCTGTGCGCAATGTCAAGGTCAAATTACTTTGAATTTATTTGTTAAAGTTTTTTCGTGTACTATATCTCTGCAACTGCTTCACCCATTACCTTCATACTTCACATGGGTGTTTACCATCATTGTCGCACCCGCTTGCGGAAAGCGCGATATCGTCGGCATTTTGGCTTACGTCCGTACGTCCGTACGTCCGTGTGTCCGGTTAAAGTTTTTTCGTTAAAGTTTTTCCATCTACTATATCTATTTTTTTAGTGTCCATGCCTCGCCCTAAGGCGCGACATGCAGGCCACGGCCATCTAGTCTACAAAAAGTGGGTATAATTATGTTATCCAAGTGTCCATGCTTGGAAAAAACCTGGCCTTCGTGGCTTTGCCTCGTTTATTGTTCTATACAATTCTATATACGGTACAGAGTTTGTGTACACAACTCCTCCGAAACCGTTCTGTCGATCGTTCTGAAACTATGCACACGTCTTCTACACATATTGAAGATGTGCACCTTGGTGTTTTTATGCCGAAAACATATTTTTTAACAAAAATATCACCTTTTTAACTTAGCCATTTTTTCTACATTTTTCTATACAATTCTATATACGGTACAGAGTTTGTGTACACAACTCCTCCGAAACTGTTCAGTCGATCGTTCTGAAACTATACACACGTCTTCTACACATATTGAAGATGTGCACCTTGGTGTTTTTATGCGGAAAAAATATTTTTTAACAAAAATATCACCTTTTTAACTTAGGCATTTTTTCTACATTTTTCTATGCAATTCTATATACAATACAGAGTTTGTGTACACAACTCCTCCGAAACTGTTCTACTTTACACTCTACTTTTCTATCTCTGCCTAAATTAGTATACATGTTTAGCACAACGATATGAAGAAATAATGCTATAGACTTTCAAATTCTCATTAATGTTTCTTGCCTTGGTGACAGCTTCACATTTCTGCATCTTCGCTGTCTGGCCCATATTCGACGGGCGTATTTTGTGACTTGCGGCACTCTTGTTCTACATTTTTCTATACAGTTCTATATACGGTGCAGAGTTTGTGTACACAACTGCTCCGAAACCATTCAGTCGATCGATCTGAAACTATACACACGTTTTCTACACATATTGAAGATGTGCACCTTGGTGTTTTTATGCCTAAACAATATTGTTTAACAGAAATATCACCTTTTTAACATAGCCATTTTTTCTACATTTTTCTATACAATTCTATATACGGTACAGAGATTGTGTACACAACTCCTCCGAAACTGTTCAGTCGATCGTCTGAAACTATACACACGTCTTCTTCACATATTGAAGATGTGCACCTTGGTGTTTTTATGCCGAAAAATATTTTTTTTTCACAAAAATATCACCTTTTTAACTTAGCCATTTTTACTACATTTTTCTATACAATTCTATATAGGGTACAGAGTTTGTGTACACAACTCCTCCGAAACGTTCAGTCGATCGTTCTGAAACTATACACACGTCTTCTACACATATTGAAGATGTGCACCTTGGTGTTTTTATGCCGAAAACATATTTTTTAACAAAAATATCACCTTTTTAACTTAGCCATTTTTTCTACATTATTGTATCCAATTCCCTATCATTTCTACTTTACACTCTACTTTTATATCTCCGCCTAAATTAGTATACATGTTTAGCACAATGAGATGAAGAAATAATGCTATAGACTTGGTGACAGCTTCACATTTCTGCATCTTCGCTGTCTGGCCCATATTCGACGGGCGTATTTTGTGACTTGCGGCACTCTTGTTTAATGTGCAATGATGATACTTTATAATCTGTTGTAAATAACATTATTTGAGAACTGGTGGAATACTAGTGACGCAATTATACACTTGTTATATTCCGCATGTACTCGGACAATTTTGTCAACTTTTGAATTTAGTTGAAAAATGTTGTAAATTTTGTAAGCGTATTTAATGAAATTACGCAGATGTCCGAAGGTACAAAATCGCATGGCGTGTCTCATTTGTGTTGTGTTTTGTCTTCAGATAACCTTGCTGCTCTTCATATTCCTGTACGTTGGCTCATACGCTACAATCTGCAAGTTCAAGAGAGTATCGGATTCAGATGACTACATTACAGGTAAATGTTGGCCTGTGTCTAAGTGTCTTAAGTCCCGGTGTAACAGGAAATCTCCCCCCCCCCCTGGAAATCTCTCCCCCCCCCATCACCACCTTCACAAACACTGTCCACAAAACTGTTAATGTATTTTCATATACATTGTTGATACTGTGCTCATGAGCATACAAAATGCACATGCTAGAACCAGTCTGTTGGTAACAGAGGACGTAATATCCCTACATGTATACCCACTAACATAGTCATAATGTATGTCTGCTTGTGGAGAAGTATGTGAATAGGCGAGGCAGCATTTTCTATAAAAGAGCTATCCAATTTAGTATAATATCTGTACATAGACAATATAGTGGTGGTGGGGCGGTAGAAATTCTATTTACCGGTATATGCAATAATTCCCCATTACCGTACCACAACTATTATGTATGTTGGCTGGTAGAGAGTTCTCTAGGTTAAATCTCTACCATAGCTGCATATGATTGGTATAAATGTATAGCACATGGTGGGGTGGGTCTAGAAAATAAAAACAGTACCGGTATATCTGTGTAGAACAGCAAGCATGTGGCATGTATTGGTGGGGGGGGGGAGATTTTCCTAGGAAATATCCCCCCCATCTACAATATGCATAGTGGATATGGACGTCTCTTTGTAGACAAGAACAGCCCACGATTGGGGTAGTATTTCTGATGAAATGAAATAATGTATGTTGGTGTAGAACAGATAGCATGGCATGTATTGGTGGGGGGGTGTGAGATTCCCCCCCAACCAATACATGCCACATGCTATCTGTTCTACACCAACATACAATATTTCATCAGAAATACTCCCCCAATCGTTGGTTATTCTTGTCTACAAAGAGACATTCACATCCGCTATGCATATGGTAAATGGTTGGGTGAGGGGGAATATTGCATAGGAAAATTCCCCCCCCCTCCCTCAATACATGCCAAATGCTATATCTTCTACACCAACATACATTATTTCATCATCAGGGAGGGGGGGTTATTCATGTCTACAAAGAGAAATTCACATCCGCTATGCATATGATAGATGGTTGGGGGGGGGGAATATTTCCTCGGAAAATCCCCCCCCCCCCCTCCACCAATAACATGCCACATGCTATCTGTTCTACACCAACATACATTATTTTACATCAGAAATACTCCCCCAATCGTGGGTTGGTTTATTCTTGTCTACAAAGAGACATTCACATCCACTATGCATATGGTAGATGGTTGGGGGGTGGGAGATTTTTATCCTGATGGAAAAAATCCTCCCCCCCCCTCCACTCCCACCTCCCTCAATACATGCCAAAACTTGCTATCTGTTTCTACACCAACATACATACATTTTTTTCATCATGAGGAAGGGGGGTTATTATTGTCTACAAAGAGACATTCACATCTGCTATGCATATGGTAGATGGTTGGGGGGAATTTCCTAGGAAAATCTCCCCCCCGCCAATATGCGTCACATGCTAACTGTTCTACACAAACATTTTCACATGGAGGATATATGGTCTATTTTCAATATTTATATGAGTTTGTCTCGTACTGCGTCCTATTTATTTTGTGTATGTAGTAATTGGGTTTACACATCAGGTCATGGGCGTCTTCAGACCGTATTTTTATTGGACCGTTATGTGTTAAATGTTTCGATCCAATGTAGGAGACTCTAATGTGTTGGTGTAAACTTTGTTTACACCCATTTGTTGACACGGGTAATGCGATTGAGTGGTTGTATTGGAGATAGCATATAAAGAAAAAAAGTTAGAATTATACTCTGGTGGTTCGTTGATGGCGTACTATGGCTAAACATGATTCTGGACTTAGTAGGTAAATGCGAAAAAAGAAAAGTATTCCAGATATACTCCGGTGTGTGACTAAGGATATTCCACCCTCGTGGTCAGAATATGTCGTCAGAAACTCGGCAAAGCCTCGTTTCTGACAACATATTCTGACCACTCGGGTGGAATATCCTTGTCACACACCAGAGTATATATGGAATACTCTTAGTCCCACACCAGTGCCTATGATGGATTTTTTTTCCGCCACTATATCGAACATACATGTACATGTATTTGCGAATCTCAAAATATTGATCTAACCCAGAATAAGACTCAACTTTTTATTCGCTGAATGTATGCGACTTTTGATATGTCCAACGTGTTCGCCATATCAACAAACAAAGTTTTTACCCACGAATTGGATGCCAATGCCAGTTTAGTGGATCGTTTACAAATTATTATCAACTTAATGTTCAATGGCACCACCATTCACAACCTTGGACCTTTTCCCACATTAAGAAGTTTGCCTGAGTTTCTCAGTTCTGTCATAACTTCTATATCCCTTGAAGGATTACGTAAATATTTCAACACAGCATCCTTGTGGATAAATGTCACACATCCATGTTGCCCTTAATATGACCTTCACAGCTTTTTCACACATTAAGAAGTTCGCTGGAGTTTCTGAATTCTGTCATAACTTCTATATCCCTTGATGGATTACTTTAATATTTCAATACATCAAACCTGTGGACAAATGCCACACATCAATGCTGTCTGTAATATGCACACATCCATGCTGCCTGTAATATGCACACATCCATGCTGTCTGTAATATGCACACATCCATGCTGCCTGTAATATGCACACATCCATGCTGCCTGTAATATGCACACATCCATGCTGTCTGTAATATGCACACATCCATGCTGTCTGTAATATGCACACATCCATGCTGTCTGTAATATGCACACATCCATGCTGTCTGTAATATGCACACATCCATGCTGTCTGTAATATGCACACATCCATGCTGTCTGTAATATGCACACATCCATGCTGCCTGTAATATGCACACATCCATGCTGTCTGTAATATGCACACATCCATGCTGCCTGTAATATGCACACATCCATGCTGCCTGTAATATGCACACATCCATGCTGCCTGTAATATGCACACATCCATGCTGCCCGTAATATGACATTGCCCTTTTCACCGTCACAACTTTTAACTTTTTTCACACATTAAGAAGTTTGCAAGAGTTTCTCAATTCTGTCATATCTTCTATATATCCTTTGAAGGATTACTTGAATATTTCAATACATCAATGATCATACTTGTGCACAAATGTCACACTATCATGCTGCCCTTAATATGACCTTCACCATTTGACCTTCACAACTGTGCTTATAAATACTTATCACTTTTGGTTAATTAACTTTTCCCACAGTTTCTCCAATCTGCCACCGTGGGCATTCGTATGCCAACAGGCCACATTTTCTTGGTTTTTATTATCTTATCAAGGCTGCCAGCGAGGGGATTAGCCTCGTAATAAAGATGCCCTTATTAGATTTTGATAATAGTTGGCTACAATGTATGTCTAGGTATGCTGTTTTGCTACACATGCACCTTCACTAACCCAAGGCTGTGTTCTGTTTCAGGAGATGAGGATGCCGTTGTTTACAGAATCGCGTAAGTTGAAATATTTTAACCATGTTTATACCTTTCCTGGGGCTTCACTGGTTGCAAAAGCATTTGGGCCTGTTTTCTCATGTATCTTCACAGATGCCATCCTATTCAGGGTCTAGCCAAATTTTACATGTACATGTATACACAGAGGGGGCAAATGCATGTAGAGTGGAACCTCTCTAAACCAGACACCCTGGGAGGTCCCCAGAATGTCCGGTTTAGAGAGGTTCCACTGTAATTAAGCACTCAGTGAACAGTATTTGTAATTTCCAATCATGAACAGACACGACAATTAAATAAATTACCGTGAAACGCATCAAAATTAAACACAATGGGGTCCCCAGGGTGTCTGGTTTAGAGGGGTTCTACTGTACATTGTATGCTCATTGTAAAAGTCCTGTAGCCTATTTCATCAACATTGCAAAGTATACTTTAGTAGCAAAGTATACTTTGAGGGAGACATTTTCATTTTTTTTTTAAATTTATTAATTTTTATTATACTGAATTTATTACATTATCACAGCCATTTAATGGCTGTGATAATGTAATAAATTCAGTATAATAATTCTGCATACTTTTAATCATGAAATATATGCATTTGTTAGTTCTATATGAAATAATGCATTTCAGGAAAAATAAATGATTACTCCCTCAAAGTATACTTTGTTAGTAAAGTATACTTTGCAATGTTGATGAAATAGGCTACTGGAGTGTTCTAGATGCAAAATTCCATTAGGGTGACTGACATTTTGTTTCATTTATTTAAGATTTAACTTGAATTTTCTATACCCTTTCTTGAATTTTCAACATATTGTCTCCAATTTTCAAGATATTTTGAATATATGTTGAAAAATCAAATAGGCTTCCATAGCGAGAATATCAGGCTGATCTGGATCTATACTGGTCGCAAAACCCATAAAGCCCATTTCTCCAGTCACAGCCACATATATACCCCAATGTTGTTGCGTAACAGGCTGTGGCTGTGTACATTCACCGTGGCTGTGTCGGCGAGTACCGTCCTTCTGTCATAAAATATTATGTGGATGGAGAAATGGGACTTATGGTATTTGCGACCAGTGTAGCTTCTGATCAGATTTCACACTCCGGTATCCTGATAACGATCTATATTACTCAATACTGGCATGACAGGTGTTTCATTGATGGAATGGCAAACAGTGTATATCCTGCTCAGACTGCGAATGCACATGCTGATCTGGATCTGCACTGATCGCAAAACCCAAAAGTCCCATTTCTCCAGTCACAGCCACATATATACCCAATGTTGTCGTGTTACAGACTGGCGGCTGGATCCACGGGATCTTGATTGATTTCCACCTCGACCCACTAAGAATGTCCGATTTAGCATGTCCTTGGGCAAGACAATTTCGTGCTAGCCTAGTCCTATTGGATTGAGACTTAAATTGTCGGTCCCGACATGCACGCTCATCGAGCCAGTGCCGTCATTAAATCAAAGCATTTGCATTTGTTACAGACTGTGGCTGTGTACATTCACCCTGGCGGTGTCGGCGGGGGCCGTCCTGCTACTGCCAATCTCCATCATTAGCAACGAGGTTTTGCTGGCCTACCCACACTCGTACTACGTGAAGTGGCTCAACAGCTCCCTCATCCACGGTGAGTTGTGTATTGTCTTATCCCATACCACACTGAATGAAACTTTTTCCTCTGCTGTTTTGTTATTATGCACCAACATGATAGTGGAGGTGCCATTTAGTGTTGCCCTTGACCATCCGTCCCGTCCAGTTAACAGGTTTTTTCTTTGAGTTTGTCTCTTCAATAGTATTAGGCCTACAGCCACCATACTTGTACACTATCATGAGCAAGTGATGGGCACCGTAAACCACTGTGAATCCTTTGTGTGACCTTGACCGACAGTTGCAAGTTTTTGTTTGAGCTTGTTTACTATCAAATTGGTAGGTGGGCCATCCGTGTTCTATGATATTCATATTTTCTAGTTTTTGTCGTGCACATTTGCGGACAGCACGATATAGTCAGGATATTGTCCGTACGTGCATCCGGGTTAAAAAGTTTTTTGTTACTGTTTTTCGGTATACATGCACTATCAAAGCCTTAACAGGTGCGACATGTGGGCCGCGGCCATCTAGTCTATATTTCTCGATGACTTAATGTTTGGGCAGCACTTTGGAATCATATCCTATCAAGATTATTCCAATGTGCTGACAAAGCATGTTTTCATTGAGATTCATAGCTTAATACCATAATTGTATCCCCCGGACTCCGTCGGGGGATACTATGGATTTGACAGCGCGCCGCGTCCGCGTCCGCGTCCGCCGCAGACACTTCTTGTCCGGAGCATAACTCGCACACCCTTTGGAATATTTTCATGAAACTTCACACATGCATAGACCACGACCCGAGGGTGTGTCGCGCCAAGAATGACAACTGTTGCATAGCTAATTTTTTAGTTATCTCCCTTTTTTGTTTCTCGCACTGATTTCGTGTCCGGAGCATAACTCCACCACCCTTTGGAATATTTTCATGAAACTTTACACATGCATAGACCACAACCCGAAGGTGTGTCGCGCACAAGAATGACAACTCTTGCATAGCTAATTTTTTAGTTATCTCCCTTTTTTGTTTTGCGCACTGATTGACCATAACTTGACCACCCTTTGGAATATTTTTATGAAACTTAACACATTCAATTAGACCACGAACCGAAGGTGTGTCGTGCACAAGAATGACAACTCTTGCATAGCTAATTTTTGAGTTATCTCCCTTTTTTGTTTTCGCTCACTGATTTCCTGTCCGGAGCATAACTCGACCACCCTATTTGGAATATTTTCATGAAACTTCACACATGCATAGACCACGACCCGGAGGTGTGTCGCGCACAAGAATGACAACTCTTGCGTAGCTAATTTTTGAGTTATCTCCTTTTTTTGTTTTGCGCACTCTACAAACTGGACAATAATGCATGAAGACCTGTTTTCTCGTCTGCTCTGTACACCTTTTCTCCTGTGCTCTGTACACCTTACCTGTAGAGAGAACAAAAGAAACTGGGAGAACCATGTGCTTGACCACTGCTGACCAGGTAATTTATACAGGTAAATCACTAATAGTCTCCAATAGCAAGCATTATTATTTTTAAACTTTTTTTTTTTTTTCATTTTTTTTTTTTTTTTTTTATTTTCATTTTTAGTTTTCTTTTTTTTTCATTTTTTTTTCATTTTGATTTTTTCTTTTTTTCATTTTTTTTTTCATTTTTTTTTTTTTTTTTTTCATTTTTTTTTTTTCAAAATTATTTTTCAATTTTTTTGTCTAGAGTAGCTTAAAAGGTCGTAAGTGCTTTATACAGACTATTCACCTGTGCATGTGCTAGCATGTGCAACTGACCACTGACCACTTACAGGTAATTTATACAGGTAAATGATTATATTACATTTCCGTAAACTGTGTTGAAAATATTGTGGCATTATGTGGACCTGTGCAGATATATGTAGATAAATATAGGACTATTAAAAAAAAATTCTGTGCTCCAGTAGCAAGCATTATTATTTTTAAACTTTTTTTTTCCATTTTTTTTTTTCATTTTTTTTTTTCAAATTATTTTTTCAATTTTTGTCTAGTAGCATAAGGTGGTAAGTGCTATATACAGACTATTCACCTGTGCATGTGCTAGCATGTGCAACTGACCACTGACAACTTACAGGTATTTATACAGGTAAATGATTATATTACATTTCCGTAAACTGTGTTGAAAATATTGTGGGAATATGTGGACCTGTGTATATATGATATGTAGATAAATATAGGACTATTAAAAAACATTCTGGGCTCCAGTAGGGAGCATTATTCTTTTTCTTTTTTTTAATTTAATTTTTTTTTCCATTTTTTTTTCCATTTTTTTTTTTACATTCTTTTTCAATTTTTTAACTGACCACTAACTTATTACAGGTAATTTATACAGGTACATTATTACATTTCCGTAAACTGTGTTGACAATATTGTGGCAGTATGTGGACCTGTGCAGATATATGCAGATAAATATAGGACTATTAACAAAAATTCTGGGCTCCAGTAGCGAGCATTATTTAAAAAAAAAAAATTTGTATATATTACATTTCCGTAAACTGTGTTGAATTGTTGCATTATGTGGACCTGTGCAGATATATGTAGATAAATATAGGACTATTAAAAAAAAATTCTGGGCTCCAGTAGCAAGTATTATTATTTTTTATTTTTCAAATTTTTTTTTTTTACATTCTTTTTAAATTTTTTAACTGACCACTAACTTATTACAGGTAATTTATACAGCTAAATTATTACATTTACCTAAACTGTGTTGACAATATTGTGGCAGTATGTGGACCTGTGCAGATATATTTAGATAAATATAGGACTATTAAAAAAAATTCTCGGCTCCAGTAGCGAGCATTATTTTTTTTATTTACATTCTATATTACATTTCCGTCAACTGTGTTGAAAATATTGTGGCATTATGTGCACCTGTGCAGATATATGTACATAAATATAGGACTATTAACAAATAATTCTGCACTCCAGTAGCTTCACACATGCATAGACCCTAAAGGTGTGTCGCGCAAGATTGACAACTCTTGCATCACTAATTGTTTAGTTATCTCCCTTTGTCCGTCACCGATTTTGTCTCCGGAGCATAACTCGATCACCCTTTTTTCAAACTACTTGTGTATCTGGGGAGGGGGATACACATGCGCTTGTCGACAAGCGTCCATTTCTAGTTCATTACCAGGATTCACACCAAGTGATTCGGTGTCATAATGGTGCCTGGTACCAGATCAGGATACTGTTTGTCAATGCTGATTGTGTTTACTGCTTGTTGCACAGTAATCCCAGGTACAGGTACAGTACCATCTGTATTTGACTTTGCTGTTGAAGGATGTAAAATCGCAGTTAATCAATCACTCAATCTATTGTAGGTCTATGGGATAATGTGTTCTTGACAGCTTACATTTCCCTGTTAATCAATCAATCAATCCCTCAATCAATCAATGAGTCAAATAGTCACTCAATCAAACAATCAATCAATTAACCATTTTTTTCTCTCACTTATTAATGCTTTTAGGTATATTTAATGTATTTATAGACCTCGGTCCGTTACTTCAACCTGTGACTACACCCTGTTCGTCAATCAATTAACCAATCAATAAATCAATCACAGGTCTGTGGAATGCTGTGTTCCTGACGTCCAACCTGTCTCTGTTCATCCTGATGCCGTTCGCTTACTTCTTCACCGAGTCCGAGGGATTCTCGGGCTCTAGACGGGTAAATATGTCCTGGCTATTCTAACTGCTTTACCCAATACATGCCGATAGTATACCATGTTTCTGGCAAAAAGTATGAATATTTTTCTTGTTTCTACATAGAAATACATAGTATATGATGTGACCACCATTTGAACCGTCTCGAATATAAAATACAACTCAAATTGTATAGAATGTTATCAAATAAAAATTTACGATAAATATACAAATGTACTTCCCAAAATGGTTAAAAAATATGGAATTTAGGGATGAATTAAAAATGGCATTCGTGGACGAATTCTAATTTGGTAGGGGAGTATGTCACAGTACATAATTCCCTGTGGGGAGGAAGTGTATATCTGTGCCAGTTTGTTGGTAGAGTGATGGTACGGTAAACCAGAGGTCTTGTGTTTGAGCTTCTGTATCCTATTTCACCAACATTGCAAAGTATACTTTGAGGGAGTAATCATTTATTTTTCCCGAAATACATTATTTCATATAGAACTATCGATTGCATATATTTAATGAATAAAAGTATGCAGAATTATTATACTGAATTTATTACATTATCACAGCCAAAATGGCTGTGATAATGTAATAAATTCAATATAATAACAAATAATAAATTTATTCTTAAATTGAAAATTTCATCCTCAAAGTATACTTTGCAATGTTAGTGAAATAGGCTACAGAGGTCCTGGGTTTGAGCCTCCGATCTGGTGCACATTTTTCTCGCCCTGTGACATTACCTGTGTGTTACTACAGGGCATCATGGCGCGAGTCCAGGAGACGGTGGTTGTGTTGGTCCTGCTGGGCATGACCGTGTTCGGTCTGTTCAGGGTCGCCCTCGCAGTCTTTGAGGACGATCACCACAGCAAGGAAACTCTCTCTGGTAACAGTGATCTTTGTAGTAAACTAGCTCAATAGCCCAGCAACAACTGTCTGTTTCACGTTTTGCTGCCAACAAACATTTGGCTATTAAACATATTAAAGGTACATGCCCACTCAGTAGGCATAGCATGTTCTTTATAGGAATTAAATAAGATTATAATTGTGTCACTATTCCACCAGTTCTAAAAATTACAAGTGCCCGTTATACAGATATAATCATTTAGTAATATTTATTTTACTGATAGTGACTCGCGGTGGTATCAGGCTATTTTCATATACAAATGATGCATGATATTTTTTAATTATACCAATTAAATACGTCACCTGAAAAAATAATATTTTCAACAGATTATAAAGTATGATCATTGCACATCAAAACGTAAATACAGAGAATAAATAGTAATATCTGTTAACATTTTAAGGAACCACGGTTATCGCCCCTGATATCAGTGTGGACATGTACGTCTGATATAAAATATATAATAATGCCAATCAATATGTGGGGTAATGTTGAATGAATGTTTATTTTGCCAGAAAATGTCATATCTACAGAATATACAAAACGATGTGTCTCCCTATATTGTAACTAACTGAGTGAGCATGTACCTTTAAATCTAAACAAATATTTAAAAGTAAGTACTTTTTCATCAATAACAAAAAGTCACACACCTGAATTTTTTTTATTTGATGAAATTCCATCAAATTTTGATTTTATTACAAAAAAAGAGGAGTGTGACCTGTAGCCTATTTGTGTAAATATTTTTGTGCTGGAATTATTGTCCTGTCTGTCCATGACTGAAAATGACAAAAATTGGTCATCGAGTGCTTAATTACAGTGGAACCCCTCTAAACCAGACACCCTGGGGACCTCCCATGGTGTCTGGTTATGAGGTGTTCCACTGTACTTGTTCATCATTATCCACATTGTCATTCCATATCTCATTCATATGACCCACTTGCCCAATATCGAGGCTAAATGACAATAATTTGTGTTAAAGGTTTGCTAAACTTCATTTTAAAGTTTTTGTATAAGCATTTTCTCTGGAACCAATGTCCAATTGACTTCATATGTTTGTTTATCACCATCAACATATTCATTCAATAGCACAGGTATGTGGTCTGCTTGCCCAATGCCAATGCAAACTGAAATTGTCTTGTTGTTTTGTAAACTATGTTTTGCACATAATGGACAGTGCCTCTAGATGAGTATTGACTGAATACACACAGTGATATATAACTTTCAGACTTGTTTCTTTGCTAGTGCCAAATATAATGCACACTTGTCATTTAACCTTGTTATTTTCTTAACTCTATGCATTTATTCTACATTTCCAGCCGGTTGTCTGTTATGGGGCAGAGCTCCAGATGAGTTTTGTATCTAAAGAGTTCTATACCCCCATATTTCAAATTCAATGCATATTTTACTTTTACAAATGTATTATTTATTTTCTTCTTTATTAAATAGGGAAGAAATGATAAAAAATAAAGCAAATTTAAAAATTCACTTATTTGAGCTGCAAAATGCATACTCAATTTGAAAATCAATGCATATTTTCACATTGCTGCGAGTATTTTGTACTCCCACTTTTGATAATTAATGCGTATTCTGCTAAAATAAGCGCGCAAAATGGCCAATACGCACCTTATCTGGAGCTCAGA
Source organism: Conchocele bisecta (assembly GCA_029237695.1). NCBI lineage: Eukaryota > Metazoa > Mollusca > Bivalvia > Lucinida > Thyasiridae > Conchocele > Conchocele bisecta. Next base: position 43,763,710 of record CM055270.1, on the reverse strand, counting down.
TGAGGTGTTGTTTATTTCAGATATCTGGAATATCTACCTGCCATACCTCTACTCATTTATATCGGCCGTCGGGGTGTTTGTTCTCTTGTGTAAGTATGACAGCGACTGTAACATAAACAGAAGGCCTTACCTGTGTGATGATTTAATATGTCAGTTAGAGGGTCTTACCTGAGTGATGATTTAATATGTCAGTTAGAGGGTCTTACCCGAGTGATGATTTAATATGTCATTTAGAGGGTCTTACCTGGGTGATGATTTAATATGTCAGTTAGAGGGCCTTACCTGAGTGATGATTTAATATGTCAGTTAGAGGGTCTTACCCGAGTGATGATTTAATATGTCAGTTAGAGGGTCTTACCTGAGTGATGATTTAATATGTCATTTAGAGGGTCTTACCTGGGTGATGATTTAATATGTCAGTTAGATGGTCTTACCTGAGTGATGATTTAATATGTCAGTTAGAGGGTCTTACCTGAGTGATGATTTAATATGTCAGTTAGAGGGTCTTACCTGAGTGATGATTTAATATGTCAGTTAGAGGGTCTTACCCAAGTGATGATTTAATATGTCAGTTAGGGGGTCTTACCTGAGTGATAAATGAATATGTCAGTTAGAGGGTCTTACCCAAGAGATGATTTAATATGTCAGTTAGGGGGTCTTACCTGAGTGATGATTTAATATGTCATTTAGAGGGTCTTACCTGAGTGATCAATGAATATGTCAGTTAGAGGGTCTTACCCGAGTGATGATTTAATATGTCAGTTAGAGGGTGAGTCTTACCTAGGGGTGATGATTTAATAGTGTCAGTTAGAGGGTCTTACCCAAGTGATGAGATTTTATATGTCAGTTTAGATAGGGGTTCTACCTAGTGATGAATATAGAGTTGATGATTTAATAAATGTCAAGTTAGAGGTCTTACCCGTGTTTTGGATTGATTTAATTATGGTGAGTTTAAGTTGGGTCCTTTCATTGAGGGTTGTGATTTTAATATGTCAAGTTAGAGGGTCTTACCCAAGGTGATGATTTAATATGTCAGTTAGGGGGAGGGTGTTAAACCTTGGGAGGATGATTTTAATAAGTCATTTAGAGGGTCTTATCTTGGGTGATGATTTTAATATGTAAGTTAGGAGGGCCTTACCCTGGAGTTTGATTGAATGAATTATGTAGTTAGAGGGTCTTACCCAAGAGATTGATTTAATATGTCAGTTTGGGGTCTTAACCTGAGTGATGATTTAATATGTCATTTAGAGGGTCTTTCCGGGTGATGATTTAATATGTCAGTGTAGAGGGCCTTACCTGAGTGATAAATGAATATGTCAGTTAGTGGGTCTTACCCAAGAGATGATTTAATATTCAGTTAGGGGGTCTTTACCCAAGTGATTGATTTAATATGTCAGTTAAGAAGGTCTTACCTGAGTTTGAAATGAATTTAATATGTCGTTTAGAGGTTTCTTACCCGGGGGAGTGATGATTTAATATGTCAGTTTAGAGGGGTCCTTAACATTAGTGATGAATTTAAATATGTCAAATTTAGAGGGTCTTACCCAAGTGATGATATAATATTCAGTTAGAGGTCTTACCTGGAGTGATGATTTAATATGCTTAAGAGGGTCCTTACCTGGTGATGATTTAATAGTCAGTTAGAGGGCCTTACCTGAGTTGATGAATGGAATATGTCAAGTTAGAGGTCCCTTACCTGAGTGAAAAATGAATAGTTCATTAGAGGGTCCTTACCCAAGAGATTTGATTAATATGTCAGGGTAGAGGGTCTTACCTGAGTGATTGATTTAACTATGGGTCAGTTAGAGGGTCTTACCTGGGTGAATTGATTCTTAATAAGTTCAGTTAGAGGGCCTTACCTGAGTGATAATGAATATGTCAGTTAGAGGGTCTTTACCCAGAGATGATTTAATATGTCATTAGGGGTCCTTACCTGAGTGAAAAAATGAATATGTCATTTACAGGGTCTTACCTGGTTATGATTTAATATGTCAGTTAGAGGTCTTACCCAAGTGATGATTAATATGTCAGTTAGAGGGTCTTACCTGAGTGAATGATTTAATATGTCAGTTAGAAGGTCCTTCACCCAGTGATGATTTAATATGTCAGTTAGAGGGTCCTTACCGAGTGATGATTTAATATGACAGTTAGAGGCTTTCTTACCCGGAACAGTTGATGATTTAATTATGTCAGATTTAGCCGCGTTCTTACATGACTGATGATTTAATATGTCAGTTTAAGAGTCTTACCCGAGTGATAGGATTTAATATGTCAGTTAGAGGGTCTTACCTGTGTGAATAGATTTAATATGTCAGTTAAAGAGGGTTTCTTAACCTGAGTGATGATTTAATATGTCCCGTTAGAGGCTTACCCGAGTGATTATTTAATATGGTCAGTTAGAGTGTCTTACCTTGAGTGATGATTTCAATAAGCATTTAGAGGGTGTCTTTACCTGGGTTGAATGGGATTTAATATGACAGTTAGAAGGGTCTTAACCCTGAACGGATGATGATTTAATTTGTCAATTTAGAGGGTCTTACCCGAAGAGAATTGATTTCATATGGGGGTAATTTAAGGGTCTTACCTGAGTAGATGATTAAATATGTAATACATAAGAGGCCTTACCTGAGTTGATGGATTAAATATGTCAGGTATAGAGGTCTTAACCCCTGTGTGATGATTTAATATGTCAGTTATAAGGAGTTTCTTCCCTGAAGTGATAATTAAATATGTCAGTTCGAAGGGGGTCCCTTACCTGAGTGATGATTTTGAATATGTCAGTTTAGAGGGTCTTACCCTGAGTGAAAATAAATTTAATATGTCAATTTAGAGGGTCTTACATGGGGTAATGATTTAATATGACAGTTAGAGGTTCTTATCCCTGAGTGATGATTTTAAATATGTCGATTTAGTTGGGTCCTTAACAGGGAGTGAAGATATAATATGTCAGTTTATAGGTCCTTAACCTGGGAGTGATGATTTAATATTGTCATAGTTAAGAGGGTCTTACCCGAAGTGATGAATTTAATATGTCATATAGAGGGTCTTACCTGGGTTGATGAAAATAAATATGGGACCCGTTAGAGTGTTTCACCTTGAGTGATGATTTAATATATCCAAGTTAGCAGGGTCCTTACCTGAGTTGATTTGAATTTAATAATGTCAAGTTTTAGAGGTCTTACCCAATTGGATGATTTCATTAATGTAATTTAGAGGTCCTTAACCTGAGTGATGATTTAATAGTAATTAATTAGAGGCCTTAACCTGAGTGAAGAATTAATTATGTCCAGTTAGAGGGTCTTTACCTTGGGTGATGAATTAATATGTCCATTTATCATGCTTACCAGAGTGATGATTTAATATGTCAGTTTTAAGGTCTTACCTTGAGGGTGATGAATTTAATATTCCAGTTAGAGGGTCCTTAACCTGAGTGATGATATTTAATATGACAGTTAGAGGTTCTTAACCTAGTTGATAGATTTAATATGTCAGTTAGGGAGGGTCTTACCTGGGGAATGATTTTAATATGTACAGTTTAGAGGGTTTCTTCAACCTGAGTGATGATTTAATATGTCATTTAGAACGGCCTTACTTCGAGTGATGATTTAAAATATGTCCAGTTAGAGGTCTAACCCAGTGAAATTTAATTATGTCAGTTTAGAGGGTCTTACCTAGTGATGATTAAAATGCAGTTAGAGGGCCTTACCTGAAGTGAATGATTTAAATGGCCGTTAGAGGGTTTCAATACCCGGAGTTCTTGATGATTTAATATGTCCAGTTTATAGGGTCCTTACCTTGAGTGAAATCGAATTAATATGTCATTAGAGGGTTCTTACCGAGGGTGATTATTTAATATTTCAGTATTAGAGGGTCCCTTAACCTGATTGATGATTTAAATATGTCAGTTAGAGGGCCTTACCTGATTTGGATGATTTAATATGTCCGGGGTAAGAGGGTCCCTTAAATTACCCCGAGTGATTGAAATTAATATTTTCAGTTAAGGGTCTTAACCAGAAAAAAAAAAGTGATTTGGAATTTTAAAAAATAAGTACAGTTAGAGGGACTTGACCCGAGTTGATTAATTAAATGTCCAGATTAGGAGGTTCTTACTTGAGTTTGAATGATTAATATGTCAGTTAGAGGGTCCTTACCCCAAGAGATGAATTTAATATGTCAGATTAAAGAGGTCTTACCCGAAGTGATGATTAATATGTCAGTTAGAGGGTCTTACCCTGAAGTAGAAGAATAAATATGTCAGATTTAAAGAGGTCTTACCCGAGTGATGATTTAATATCATTCAGGGGTTAGAGGGTCTTACCTCTGTTGTTATGATTTAATATTCAGTTAGAAAGGGTCATACCTGAAGTGATGATTTAATATGTATCAGTTTAGAGGTCTTAACCCGGAGTGATGAATTAATAAGTCAGTTAGAGGGTCCTTACCTGAGTGAATGTATTTAATATGTCATTTAAGGGTCTTAAACCTGGGTGATGATGTTAAATATGTGTCAGTTCAGAGGGTCCCTTCAACCTTACGATTATTTAATAAGTCATTTAGAAGGGTCTTAAACCCGATAAGATGAATTCATATGTTAATTTAGATGGGTCTTAACCCTGAGTGATGATTTTAATAATTATTGGTAATTTAGAGGCCCTTAACCTTGAGTAGGATGATTTAATATGTCAGTTAAGGGTCCCTTACCTGTTGATGATTTAATAAGTTCATATTTATAGGGGTCATTACCTGAGGGTGATTGATTTAATATTCCAGTTAGAGGGTCTTACCTGATGAATTGAATTTGATATGTCCAGTTAGAGGGTCTTACCCTGAAGTGAATGATTTAAAATGTCATTTAGAGGTCTTACATTGGTAATGAATTTAATATGGGTCAGTTAGAGGGTCCTTATCTGAGGTGAAGATTTATATGAGTCCTTTAGTGGGCCATAACTGAGTGATTGATTTAAATATTCCATTAAGGAGGGTCTTACCTGATGATGATTTAAATATGTCAGTTATAAGAGTGTCTTCCCAGTTGGGGGGGGGTAAAAAATGATTTAATATGGGGTCATTTAGAAGGGTCCCAATACCTGGAGATGAATTTAATATATGTCCGTTAGAGGGTCTTACCTTGAGTGTGGGTGATTCAATGATATTCAGTTAGGGTCTTACCTGTGTGATGATTTTAATATTCAGTTAGGGGTAGTGGTCTTACCTGAGTGATGATTAATCTATGTCAGTTAGAGGGTCCTTACCCGAGTTTGATGATTTCCCAATAATGTATTTAGAGGGTCCTTACTGAGTGATGAAATTTAATATGTAATTTAAGAGGCTTACCTGAGTGATTAATTGTAATATGTCATTAGAGGTCTTACCCTGTGATGATTTAATATGTCATTTAGAGGGCCTTACCTGTGTGATTGAATTTAATATTTTGTTCAGTATAAGGGTCTTACCTGAGTGATGATTTAAATATGTCAGTTTAAAAGAGGGTCTTACCTGAGTGATGATTTAATATGTCATTTAGAGGGCTTACCCTGAGTGATGATTTATATTTCCAGTTTAGAGGGTCTTACCTGGTTATGATTTAATTTATGTCAGTATAGGGTCTTACCTGAGTGATGATTTATATGTCAAATTTTAGAGGCCTTACTCGAGGAATGATTTAAATATGTCAGTTAGAGGGTCTTACCCGAGTGATGATTTAATAAGTTCAGTTAGAGTGTCTTCACCTGAGTGATGATTTAATATGTCAGTTAAGGAGGGCTTACCTGAGTGATATTTAATATGTCCGTTAGGTCTTACCCGAGTGATGGAATTTAATATGTCAGTTAGAGGGTCTTACCTGAGTGATGATTTAATATGTCATTAGAGGGTCTTACCGAGTGTTTATTTAATATGTCAGTTAGAGGGTCCTTACCTGAGTGAGAATTTAAAAATAGGTTCAGGGTTTAGAGGGCCCATACACCTGATGATGATTTAATATGTCGTTAGGGAGTGTCTTACCCGAGTGATGATTTAATATGTCAGTTAGAGGGTCTTTACCTGATGATGATTTAATAAGTCAGTTAGAAGGGTCTTACCCTGGGAAATATTTTAATTATGTCAGTTAGAGGGGTCTTACCTGAGTGATGATTTAATAGTCAGTTTAGAGGGTCTTGTACCCTTGAAGATGATTTAATATGCAGTTAGGGTCTTACCTGAGTGATGATTTAATATTCATTAGAGGGGCCTTACCCGAGTGATGATTTTAATATGTTCCATTTAGAGGGTTCTTACCCTGAGTGATGATTTAAATAATCAGTTAGAGGTCTTACCCGAGTGATGATTTTAATATGTCAGTAGAGGGTCTTACCTGAGTGATGATTTAATATGTCAGTTAGAGGGCCTTACCTGAGTGATGATTTAAATATAATAATGTCAGATTAGAGGGTTTTCTTACCCGAGTGATGATTTAATATGTTCAGTTAGAGGGTCTTACCTGAGTGATGATTTTTATATGTCATTTAGAGGGTTTCCTTACCTGTTGATGATTTTAACTATGGGTCAGTTAAGGTTTAATTACCTTGACCTGATGATTATTTAATGTCCATTTAGAGGGTCTTACCCGAGTGATGATTTAATTATGTATTTAGAGGGTCTTACCTGATGATGATTTAAATATTTAATTTAAGATAACTTCTGAGTGATGATTTTAATATTCAGTTAGAGGGTCTTACCAAGTGATGATTAATATCAGTCGTTTAGGGGTCTTAGCCTGAGTGATGAATTTTAATATGTCAGTTAGAGGGTCTTACCTGAGTGAGATTTAATAATGTCATTAGAGGGTCTTACCTGGGAGTTTGATTGATAAATATTGTGATAATAGAGGGTCCTTACCCATGGGTATTTAAGTAAATGTCAGTAGAGGGTCTTATCCCTAGATGATGATTTAAATATGTTCATTTAAGAGGCCTTACCTGATGATAAATTTAATATGTCGTTATAGGGTCTTACCTGAGTGATGATTTAATTATGTCAGTTAGAGGGTCTTACCCGAGTGATGATTTAATATGGTCATAGAGGGTCTTACCTTTGATGGGATTTAATTAATGTTCCGTTAGAGGTCTTACCCTGAGTGATGATTTAATATAGTCTTTGTTTAGAGGGGTCTTACCTAGTGATGATTTAATATGTCAGTTAGAGGTCTTACCCTGGGCCGTTGAGGGATTTAATATGTGTTCAGTTTAAGAGGGTCCTTACCCAGGTGTAATTTAATTAATGTTCAGTTAGAGGGTCTTACCTGAGTGATGATTTAATATGTTCATTAGAGGTCTTACCCGAGTGATTTAATTTAATTTGTTTCAGTAGGGGGTCTTACCTGATTTGATGATTTAATATGTCAGTTAGAGGTTCTTACCCGAGTGATGATTTAATATGTCAGTTAGAGGGTCTTACCTGAGTGATGATTTAATATGTCAGTTAGAGGTCTTACCCGAGTGATGATTTAATATGTCAGTTAGAGGGTCTTACCTGTGTGATGATTTAATATGTCAGTTAGAGGGTCTTACCTGAGTGATGATTTAATATGTCAGTTAGAGGTCTTACCCGATGATTGAATTAAATTGTCAGTTAGAGGGTCCTTACCTGAGTGATGATTTAATATGTCCATTTAGAGGGTGTTAACCTGGGGTGATTGATTTAATATGTTCAGTTAGAGGGTCTTACCCTGACGATGATTTATATGTCATTTAAAGGGTCTTACCCGAGTGATGATTTCATAGTAATTTTTAGAGGGTTCTTTACCCTGAGTGATGATTTAAAAATGTAATTTAGAAAGGCCTTTACCGAGTGATGATTTAATAATTCAGTTAGAGGGTCTTAACCTGGGTGATGATTTAAATTAATTCATATAGTCCTTACCTTAGTGATGATTTAATATGTCAGTTTAGAGGGTCTTAACTGAGTGTTGATTATATGTCTGTTTAGAGGGCCCTTACCTGAGTGATTATTTAATATGTTCATTTAGAGGGTCCTTACATGGGTAATGATTTAATATGTCATTTAGAGGGTCCTTATCTGAGTGATGATTTAATATGTCATTTAGTGGGCCTTACTGAGGTGAATTTTAATAATGTCAGTTAGAGGGCTTTACCTGAGTGATGATTTAATATGTCCAGTTGGAGGGTTCTTACCCATGATGGATTTAATATTTCAATTTAAGTCTTACCTGGGTGAATGATTTAATATTTCCGTTAGTCTTACCTTTGAGTGATGATTTAATATATCATTGAGGGGTCTTACCTGAGTGATATTTAATATGGCAGTTTAGAGGGGTCTTACCCGAGTGTGGATTTCATAAGTAATTTAGAGGGTCTTACCTTTATATGATTTTAATTATGTAAATTTATAAGGCCTTACCTTGAGTGATTTAAATTAATGTTCAGTTAGAGGGTCTTACCTGGGTGATGATTTAATATGTCAGTTATAGGGTCTTACCTGAGTGATGATTTAATATGTTCAGTTAGAGGGTTTCTTACCTGAGTGATGATTTATATGTCATTAGAGGGTCTTACCTGAGTGATTGATTTAATATGTTTCATTTAGAGGTCCTTACATGGTATGATGATTTAATGTCAAGTAGTAGGTTTCTTATCTTGGGAGTGAGATAATAATGTCATTAGTGGGCCTTACCCTGAGTGATGATTAATATGTTTCAGTTAGAGGGTCCTTACCTGAGTGATTTATTTAATATGTCAGTTTAGAGGGTCTTACCAAGATGATTTTAATAAAATTCCATTTAGAGGGTCCTTACCTGGTGAAGATTTAATATGTATTTAGAGGTCTTACCTGTATGATTTAATATGTCAGTTAGAGGGTCCTTACCTGAGTGATGATTTAATATGTCATTAGAGTCTTACCTTGAGTGATGATTAATATGTCAGTTAGAGGGTCTTATATCTTACCGATATGATGATTTAATATGTCGTTATATATGTCTTAACCATGTATATTCATTCTTACCTATAGATTATTACATTATATTGATATATATTTACTTAACATGATCAGTTATCTTATTAAAAAAAAGTAAGATCAACCTTATGTAGACATAATATAGGGTCTTATATATATTTAACTTTATACCCGATGATAGATTGTCTTTAGTTATGAGGGTCTTAACCTGAGTGATGATTTAATATGTCAGTTAGAGGGCCTTACCTGAGTGATGATTTAATATGTCCGTTAGAGGGTCTTACCTGAGTGATGATTTAATATGTCAGTTAGAGGGTCTTACCCGAGTGATTATTTAATATGTCAGTTAGAGGGTCTTACTGAGTGATGATTTAATATGTCAGTTAAAGGGTCTTACCCGAGTGATGATTTAATATGTCAGTTAGAGGGTTTTACATGAGTGATGATTTAATATGTCATTATTACATGAGTTTACTGATTATACCTCAGCTTACGAAATACAGTCGAGCACCAGTATCTCGAAGTCGAAGGGCATAGTCGAGACTAGGTTCGAGATAGCGACATGGTCAAATATTTTCGCGGAAAATATGAAATCATAGTGCCTATTACACCACGAGTAAACAATCGCCAATTAACTAATGACCAAATGTAGTTAATCAACATTCCAAGGTGGCATCACGACTCTCAGTGAATTGCTTAAATGACATGCGTGATATGCTTAATGAATCATGTCAAGCACTCAAATATATCCAGGTGGACTAATTAAACAAACAACCTAAGGTAGGTGTGAATTTATTTTGTTTATTTTGATAATAGGTTTTGAAACTTAGTGTCAACCAAATCGATCTTGGCAGCCATACGGATTTATCATGTGATCGAGATCGAGATAGCGAATTGATTTTTAACATATTTTATACGGAGGGGACCGCACAGTCGAGATAGAGAACATATACGAGATAAGGCATGTTCGAGATGGCCGAGGAAATTTATATAAAATAAATAAGGATATATAGTGAATCATCGAAATAGGGTCTCTAGATTTTTAAGAATTGAGGCTCTGCAAAGTCCTTTTTATCTCACCTGAGCCGAAGGCTCAAGTGAGTTATTGTTACCACTTATCGTCCGTCCGTCATCTGTCCATCAACACTTTTCCAACATCTGCTTCTGAACGACTAGGCCGACATTTACCAAACTTCACAGCAAAAATCTACTGCATGTGAATGTCATTGTCTTTGGTGTGCTATATCTATCGATTTTAAAGAAAATCTACTGTGAAAGTGACGTCAAAGATTTTGTCATGTTTTTTTCGGAACTCTCGAGATCATACCCTGCCATTGTAATGTAGTTCTGTCTATTTCAGTGTGTACCCCGGCGGGATTTTCCATCATGTTTTCTGTGATAGGACAACTGGTCATCAGACCTCAGGTAAGCTAGTTTAACCCTTTCACCCCTAAGTAACTGGAATGGAATTTGATATGTTAATTGTGCAACCAATCCAATGGTCACAAAATGGTTTTCAGACTAGTCCATTTATGAAAAGGTTTGTTTTTTTTGTTCTCAAAAATATGAAAATTACTTGCGAAAAGTGCAGATCCTGATGAGACGGCTCTTCATGAGCCGGCTCATCTGGATCTACACTGTTTGCCAATAACAATATACATGTCTGTGGGGTTGAAAGGGTTAATCACAGCATAATGTGTGGTGTCCAGTGAAAGTGAGGTTCAATATCCCAGCTACAGCTAAGGCCATATGTGGCCGTGATGACAAATGGAGCTTATGGGATTTGTGGCCAGTGTAGCTCCTGATCAAATAGCACACTCCTGCAGCCTGTTCATAATCTTTATCGTTTCTTTAAAGCTTGGCGGGTTTTTCATTGATGACATTGCAAATAGGGTGGATCCTGATCAGACTGTACGGTTGCACAGGCTGATATGGATCTACACTAGTCACAATTGGTGTGAGTAGCGGTCTAAGGGTTAATGGGTTTCCTATGCAGAACTACTAGATTGAAAAAATAATACTGGGCTGATGTTGTAATAGCCATTTAAAAATTTAAAATTCCCAATTGATTGCAAAAGTTACACTTAACCCTTAGACCGCTACTCACAACAATTGTTGTCTGCTGTTGCTTTTATATCTTGCCTTATTTCTCAATAAAAACATGGTTTGACAGCACTTCAGAATCATTTCCAATGGAAATGATTCTGAAGTGCTGTCAAAGCATGTTGTAAATTATTCGAAAGTGCTGTCAAAGTATGTTTTTGATGATAAAAATGGAAAATAAACAGCAGACGACCAAAAAAATATGATATCGGTCTAAGGGTTAATAGTACCCAATGTTAATAGTACCCAATTCCTTGCCTGGAGCTCTGATTACCCCAATATGTCTATCTGTATCTAATACTATAGACGTTGATCAGTTTAATCATAGTCTGCATTATTTGTAACTCGCCATTGCAGTTTCTACGAGATATTGACGAGGAACTGTCCACTATCGTACTAACCGAAGAAGATTTACGACGTAAAATTAGAAACCAACAACATTCCATACAAACTCGTGGGTCATGTAAGTAACATCAACATCAATAAAAATGACTGTATCACATTCATGACCAGCATAGTCGTTGATCAGCCTGCGTGTCCGCGCAGTCTGATCAACGCCTGTGCTGTTCGCCATTCAATCAATGATGTATGCTTATTGCTGTCAACAAAAGGATAAGATAAATATTTGTTAGCCCTTGATGCTCTATTTGATCAGCCGGGTGTCTACATATCAGTCAATCTGCAAAGGAAGATTTTCGCAAGCAGGATTTCAAAGATTGCTGATACAGTGTACCCTCCAGAAATCATACACCTTTAAACCTCTGGTGTCCAATACTCATGTGTTGCCAGACAAGTTTTTGTTTTTGCCGAGCCTGCTTGCACAAAGTGAGACAGTGATCACAATGATGTCCGTATGTGCCTGTGTCTATCTGTACATCTGTCTGGGTTAGTTTTTAACCCTTAAAAGGCGGGAACGGAAAATTGTTGTCTGCTGTTGTTTCACATTTTGTCGGTTCTCTCCATAAAAACATGGTTTGGCAGCATTTTAGAATTATTATTTACATTGTAAATGATTCTAAAGTGCTGTCAAAGTATGTTTTTTTTATGAGAAAAATGTAAAACAAATAATAATCAGCAGACGACAATATTTAATTCGGCAGTGTAAGGGTTAAATTACTGATATCTCTGCAACCATTAGTCAAATTGACTTGAAACGTCATGTTTGTTTATCATCATCCAGATTTTCATTTCCTGGCCCACCCATGCAGTCTACACACATGTAGCCAGGTTCAAGCTCAAATGACATCAACATTTACGTTAAAGTTTTTGTATATTTCTGTGAACATTTTTAATTACCCTCTTTATCTACAACCAGCAGTTTGATTACATTGAACATTCATATAAATGTTTATCATCTATTTCTGTTCATAAGCAGCCATATTTTAAGTAGATGAGCCAACCATGCAACGAATACATGGTTTAGCAGCACTTGAGAATCATTTCCAATGGAAATGATTCGTAAGTGCTGTCAAACCATGTTTTTGTGAAGAAATAAGACAAAATATGAAACAACAGCAGACACCAGTTTTCGGTTCCCGCCTTTTAATGGTTAAGAAATCAGACAAAAAAGCAAAACAGCTGACAACAATATTTGTTTCCTACCTTTATAGGATGATCTTCTGGAGCATTGCATACACAGTTTTTCATTAACCCTTTCAACCCTAAATAGGAGTGGACTCTGATATGTTAATTTAAGGACCAATCCAATAAAATGATTCTCAGACAAGTTCATTTATGAGAAGGGTGTATTTATTGTCGCTGCCGCTGGCAGACAGCGCAATATAGTCGGAACATTGTCGTACGTACATACGTACGTGCGTCCGGGTTAAAGCTTTTGATTAAAGTTTTCGGTTAAAGTTTTTTGGTATACATGTACTATCAAAGTCTCTGTTGGCACAACATGCGGGCCGCAGCCAATTAGTTTCTATGAATATTTTGTCTCTCTAAAAATATGAAAAGTACTTAAATTAATTAAAAAGTGCAGATCCAGTCGGCTCATCTGGATCTACACTGCTTGCAGACACCGCTGTAGAGTTCTGTAGTGTTGAAAGGGTTAAGCACGTATCGGACTGAATCAACCTGTCATGTGTATTGTAGTACTACACAACCTCAGTAACGGCCACGCCAGTAGGGCGGCGTCTCTACTGGACAAACTGGACGAAGTGATCAGGGACCGCAAGGAGCTCGGTACGTTGTTTGTTTGTGTTTCTTTTCACATGGGTTGTGGCCTAGGGCTTAGAACACCTGTAGCCTATTTCATCAACATTGCAAAGTATACTTTACTAGCAAAGTATACTTTGAGGGAGTAATCATTTATTTTTCCTGAATGCATTATTTCATATAGAACTAACAAATGCATATATTTCATGATTAAAAATTTGTAGAATTATTATACTGAATTTATTGCATTATCACAGCCAAAATGGCTGTGATAATGTAATAAATTCAGTATAATAAAAATTAATAAATTTATTCTAAAATTGAAAATTTCTCCCTCAAAGTATACTTTGCTAGGAAAGTATACTTTGCAATGTTGTAGAAATCTGCACCTGACCTTTAATCTGGATGTTTCAAACCTCGCCTTGGGCATCAAAATACTTTCATAGTATTTCCATCCTACATGTCTGTCGGATGAGACTTTAAACTGTGGTCCCATCTCTATATGACCCTAGCTGTTGCTGGGACGTTAAACCCATTCATTTTCACTTTTTCACAAAATAATATCACCCACACTTGGATACTATAGAGCATATGGGGCTGTAAGTGGAGAAATGTGTCTTATGTGTAGATCCTGTAGCATATTTCACCAACATTGCAAAGTATACTTGTCTAGCAAAGTATACTTTGATGGGAGTAATCATTAATTTTTCCCGAAATGCATTATTTCATACTGAACTAACGACTGCATATATTTGATGATTAAAAGTATGCAGAATTATTATACTGAATTTATTACATTATCACAGCCATTTTGGTGATAATGTAATAAATTTAGTATAATAAAAAATAATAAATTTATCCTTAAATTGAAAATTTCTCCATCAAAGTATACTTTGCTAGAAAAGTATACTTTGCAATGTTGATGAAATAGGCTACAGATCAGCCTGTACATCTGCACAGTCTGATCAGGATCTGCACTGTTCTGCATTCCATAAACGAAACACCTGTCATGCTTCTAACAAGCAATATAGATCATAATCAGGTTACATGAGGGTGCTATTTGATCAGGAGCTACAATGGTCACAAACTCCATTAGCCACATTTCTCCAGCCACAACCACATTTGGGACAGTGTGTGAGAATTGTTGGCTTATTGGGTTTCTGTACTTCGAGATGATGATTCCGAAAACTGTGATAAAATATCAGATCAGACATAATGTCTGATATAAAATACATTCACATGCCGAGATGATTGTCCCATTGTCATCCATTGACCCAATATTGCATGTAGACGGAATCCAGTAAACGGATTTCAATAATATTTAGTGTGGATGTTCGTCTTGGCATAGAGATGGGTTGTAGCTTGGGCCCGGTTGCTCAAAACATCCGTTAGCTTAACGGACTGTTAAATCCTTAACTGAATGGTTAAAATCTCTGTTTTAACAGAGATTTTAACCATTCAGTTAAGGATTCAACAGTCTGTTAAGCTAACTGGTGTTTTGAACAACCGGGCCCTGGACGTTAGGCCTTCAATACCAGAGGTGAGTTCAATTCCCTAGGCATGAAAAATACTTTCATAGTATTTCCATCCCACTTTTGGATGGGTTACTTGAAACCAAGGTCCCTATATAGCCTTTGCTGTTGCTTGGGACGTTGAACCCTTTCACTTTGTACTTTTCGTTTGGCATTTGGATATATTCTAGAACAGACTTAACGTCTGTTCTAGAATATATCCACATGCTAAGACGAAAATTACATTCGCATGCCGAGACGTTGTGTCCCATTGTCATGTCAATAATATTTAGTGTGGTTATCATCTTGGCATACTGATGTATTCTAGAACAAACATAATGTATGTTGAAGAATTCATTCGCATGCTGAGAGGTGTCCCATTGCCATCGAGTGCCTCAATATTGCGTGTGTTGTTACAGAGAAGCGGCGACAGGTGTCGTCCTGTTACAGGAACCTGTTCTACCCCCTCGTCATGATCCTCCTGTTGGCTTTCACGGTATGTTATTGTAAATAACATGGATTTTCCCATCCCATAGACTCGATTGTTAACCTTTATAGTGCTGAATTAACTTTTGTCGTATGCTTGTTACTTTTTGTACACCCATTTGAAAAAAACGGTATGTATTATGTATTCACCTTGTCTTTGCTGGCGTGTTGTTGTAAACAGCTTGTACATGCAATATCTGGAGTTCTACTTGACAGATCATAACCAAATTCTGTATACATGTTTATCATGGTAAGACAAAGAACCCTATTGATTTTCAAAAATTTCTGATGATTTAATTTGTTCTCCCGTCTGTTAGTCCGTCCTTCCGTCCATCCATCTCACAAATTTCCTTGCACGGATCTGCTTTATATTTCATACACACATTGATCTAATGATCCTCTGCCACCCTGTGACAAATCCACGTTCATCACTCCATAACCCCCCCGACACATTTTAAATGATCTCCATTTCCGAGTAAACAAAGGCTGTTTTATACTGTCAAAGCAGTAAGTGGGGCATCCATGTTCTACGAACACATTTTCTAGTTTTATAAAAATTCAATATGTGAACAGTACGTAAGTGTTCAATGAATAATGGAAATATTTTATTGAAAGTTATTGTTGACAAGTTACATACTGAATGTTTAAGAAATTAAATTCAATGGATCGTTAGTTTGAAATCCTCTCTAAGTTGGCAAGTATACACTAAATAGACTGTTCATTGCAGGTACTGGGCCTGTTGATGGTGGCACAGAACATGTTCCAGCTGTTGGTGGGAATAAAGGCCCTGCCTGTCGGGGCTAAGGTATGTTCTAATGGACCGCCCATTGACAACTGAACATGTTCCAACTGTTGGTGGGAATAAAGGCCCTGCCTGTCTGGGCTAAGGTCAGTTGTAATGGACCGCCTATTGACAACAGAACATGTTCCAGCTGTTGGTGGGAATAAAGGCTCTGCCTGTCTGGGCTAAGGTATGTTCTAATGGACCGCACACTGACAACAGAACATGTTCCAGCTGTTAGTGTGAATAAAGGCCCTGCCTGTCTGGGCTAAGGTACGTTCTAATGGACCGCCCACTGAGAACAGAACATGTTCCAGCTGTTAGTGGGAATAAAGGCCCTACCTGTGGGGGCTAAGGTACGTTCTAATGGACATCCCATTGACAACAGAACATGTTCCAGCTATTAGTGGAGACTTGGGGAAGAAGACAAAGCACATTAGTTGCACTGTGTTGCAGATGATGTTTAATTTGAGGTTTGTTTTTTTGCTTTATAGAATGTAAGGGATGGACTGTGGCCTAGTGGTTAGAACACCTGACTTCCAATAATCCGGAGGTTGTGGGTTAAAACCTCGCCTTAGGCATTAAAATACTTGCATAGTATTTCCATCCCACTAGTCTGTCGGATGAGACTTTAAACTGTGGTCCTGTGTCTATATGACCCTAGCTGTTGATGGGATGTTAAACCCATTCACTTTTTTTTATGGAATGTAAATGACCTTTAGCAATGGAACACACTATTTTATTATACCCGGGGGTATACTGGAGTCAGGTTGTCTGTCCATCCGTCTGTGAGTGTGTGCGTGTGTGCGTGTGTGCGTCCGTCCGTCCGCCGTCCGTCCGTCCGTCACTAAACTTAACATCAGAGAAATATGTTATAACTTCTATTTCCTTCATCTAATATGCTTAATATTTCACACATGCATTCCTGTAAGGTTGTACTACCATGCTGTGCCAAATCCATGACCGTCCAACCCCCACTGATCCCAAGGTCAAGGTCAAATAGTTAGTCTCTTTACAAAACTTAACATCAGAACCTTCATTGAAAATTCTTAATATTTCATGCATGCATTCCTCTAAGGGTCTACTATCATGCTGTGACAAATCTATGACCATCCGACCCCTGCTGATCCCAAGGTGAAGGTCACAAGCCCACATACTTGGAAAAAATCTACATTTTTATGGGTACCTCGGCCCACGCGGGGGGGGGGGGGGTATTCCGTAAGTCTCACTTACTGACAAATCTAGTTTTATCATATTCAAATAATTGTTTATGTAATATACATGTACTGTTTCTTATATACTGTGAAGCATGTATTATTACCTTTAAATTGTTTGCTGCTAGCTCTGTAGCACCTTTCCTGTGGCTATATGACTGCCAAATCAATGCACTCTCATTGAACAACAGCTACAATGATATTTGTGACATATAACAATCACATAGCCATCCATAATGCCATATTTGTTGTAATATTGTATTATATTATCAGAATATGTTTTTCAAGATGGATGCTGTAAGGGCATGCATATCGTAACAAAGACTCCATCCTTAACAATTCATATCTTAATAGTGAATCTTTCTGGGATTCAGACCAGGTGCCAAGTGATCTGTAGCCTATTTCAGCAAAATTGCTAAGTATACTTATCTTGCTAAGTACACTTTGAGGGAGAAATTTTCATCTTTATTATGCCAAAATGGTTGTGATAATGTAATAAATTCAGTATAATAATTCTGCATAATTTTAATCATCAAATATATGCAGTCGTTAGTTCTACGGTATATGCATAATGCATTTCGGAAAAAAGTAAATGATTACTCCCTCAAAGTATACTTTATCGCTAGATAAGTATGCTTAGCAATTTTGGTGAAATCGTCTACTGGTGTAGTATAGGTGCCTGTCATCGAATGTGTACCAAATGTATTTTAATTTAATTTTGTGCTATATATTCAGACTACTCCCCTACATACAAGGGAATTTCCGCCTGCATATGACCTTGATGTTGATTGCAATTGAAGCAAGCAAGCAAGCATCCAACCAACCAACCAACCAACCAACCAACCAACCAACCAACCAACCAACCAACCAACCAACCAACCAACCAACCAACCAACCAACCAACCAACCAACCAACCAACCAACCAACCAACCAACCAACCAACCAACCAACCAACCAACCAACCAACCAACCAACCAACCAACCAACCAACCAACCAACCAACCAACCAACCAACCAACCAACCAACCAACCAACCAAACAACCAACCAACCAACCAACCAACCAACCAACCAACCAACCAACCAATAAATCAATCCGCTGTTGTGTTTGTTTGCAGGAAACGGTGTTGGGCATGACGTCCCTGTCGGCCCTCGGCTCTATTGGTGCTGTCCTGGAGATAATACTCATTTTGTATCCTTGAACGCTCATTTCTCATCTCTATCCGATACATGGCTTGTCATTTTCCATGTGTTATGACGAAAAGTCATTTTGTATCCTTGCACACTCATTTCTTATCTCTCCGATACATGGCTTGTCATTTTCCATGTGTCGTGGTGAAAAGTCATTTTGTATCCTTGCTCACTCATTTCCTATCCGATATATGGTCCATCACTTCTCGTGTCGTAACCACATAGCTGACTATTACTCATTTTGTAAACTTGTCCACTCATTTCCCATGTGTCATAACCTCAGACTTACCTGTCATCTGATCCAGAGGGATATTGTATTGGATTTCATACCGGAGGTTATAAGTTCAATCCTCACCCGAGGCGTGAAACATACTTACATAATAGTATTTCCATCCCACTGGTCTGTCGGATGAGACTTTAAATTGTGGTCCCATCTCTATATGACCTTAGCTGTTACTGTGAAGTTAAACCCATTCCCTTTGACATTGACCTACACTTTTCCCTTAAATTACTTGGTCATTTTGAATTCCAAATTTTCGTGCTTTGATCCGTTTCACCCTATTATACAGCCTCTATACAACCATATACTTCTACCACATCATGATCAGGTGATACTCAGTGTAAACTGCTATGTATCTGGGGCCCGTTTCACTAAACATCTTACGACTAAAATGTTCGTAAGTGCAAATTTAAGATCATCTGTAAATTTCAATTTATGGATTTACATTTATTGAGCATAGGCTGCATATGCAGCCTATGCTCAATAAATGTAAATCCAATAATTATTTACAAGACAACAATGTTAATGTGAAATTTACAGACAATTATAATTTTGCTTTTACGAACATTTTAGTCGTACAAAGTTTAGTGAAACGCCCCCTGACCTCCATGTGAACCTCTTAAGTTGTTATTGTCTTTTATATCTTGTAACACTGGCACCTTTAAATAAAAAACACCTAAAGACGTAGGGGATGGACCAGGCCCGTAGCCAGGGGGCGTCGGAGCGGTCGGACGACCCCCCGCCCAGCATCGAGGTCCACTTCAAACATGTCTGGCTACGGGCCTGTGGACTGACTTATGGAAAAAAAAAGAAATTGGTTGAGAGCTATAGTCACATTCATTTCTTATAAAATCATCCTTAACGGTCAACCAGATACATGATGTCTGCCTCACTGGTGGGCTTTTACAGTGTGCCCATATTTTGCCGACTACGACCAAAGTATTCTGAGACGTCGATGTTCCACATCATATCCAACTGCAGTGTGCTGCTGATACTGAGCTCCGCCCTGCCAGTATTATCACGAACACTCGGTATGTGCTCTGTAATTGCACATTATACAATTATTGTCTTTTGAGGAGGTGTACTGAGATTTACGGACCTGAGAAAAGTGATGTTCACCACCGCCATCACGTCTTGGTATTTCATTAGAATTGTCTCCAAGGAGACAATTCTAAGGAAATGCCAAGACATGATGGCGGTGGTAAACATCACTTTTTGAAGGTCCGTAAATCTTATGTACACCAATTCAAAAGACTATAATTGTTTTATTGTATGAGCCTTAGCACAAATATTCCGAAAATTAGGAATAATCACTAACAGTGTAAACACAATAACAATTACATGTGTCGGATTTACACATGCGCTCTAAGGAGGTGAACAATAGGTTTGTTTACATGTGCAGCCTATGCTCAATAAATGTAAATCCATCAATTGACATTTCCAGACGATCTTAAATTTGCACTTACAAACATTTTAGTTGTACAAAGTTTAGCGAAATGGGCCGCAGATGTTATTATAACTTTAAATTTTGCATTTACAAAATTATTTAAATAATCGTACACAATTGAGTGAAATGGGCCCCTGGTTTATCACAATAACAATGTATTTTCACACCGTTTCCTTGAGGTTTTCCAAAGCAAACGGTGTCCAAATACTGGGCTGGGGGTTCTGACAGTTATTATAATTGTATGCATGGGGAAGAGAATCAGGATTGTACAATTATAGAAAATGCTGTAAAGTTCTTATTCCAGTTCAATTTTTCCCAACTTAACATCTCGACGCAAAAACTTCAATGTTACGTCACTTGCAGAGTTAGGTGGAGATCATTGAAGGTTTGCTTAGCTTTCTCCATGAAACCAACTTGTATCAGAAAATCTAATCATTGTATACATGCTGCTCATTTATAATGTTTATCGTAGTTTTACTTTTTACCTTAATCATTTGATTGCCTACCACATCTCGCATACTATTTGACTATTATTTTCTTCTTCATCTAAATTGCTTGGCCCGATATGATACTCTTTTGTGTTGGTGAGCCGTTAAGCACCATTCCATTCTAATCCATTCCCAACCAACATCACATGGGACATCACATGTGTTCATGTTGCAGGGAGGTTTGGGTTGTGGCCTAGAGGTTAGAGAACTGGAGGTTAGAGTTCAATCCCGACTGAGGCATGAAAACATACTTTCATAGTATTTCCATTCCAATGGTCTTCCTGTTGAGACTTGAAACTGGGGTCCCGTCTCTACATGACCTTAGCTGTTGCTGAGATGTTAACCTTTACAATGCTGAACTAGAATTTGTCATCTGCCATTATACTGATGAAAAACATAATTTGACAGCACTTTAGAATCATTTCCAATGGAAATGATTCTAAAATGTTGTCAAATCATGTTTTTACCGAGAAAGAATACAAAATATGAAATAACAGCAGACGGCATTTTTGGTTACCGCCTTTTAAAGGTTAAACACTTTCACTGTCTTAGTATGGATGGATTGTGGTCTAGAGGTCAGGACACTGGACTTCAATATCAGTAGCCTATTTCACCAACATTGCAAAGTATACTTTTCTAGCAAAGTATACTTTGAGGGAGTAATCATTTTTATCTCGTCAATACAGTGCGTATGTGCCGTGAAACACTTTGCCGTGAAACATTTTTGATATCCAGTCAATACTATTTTTTCATTTTACAGCCATTTGTAGGTGTTGACGGGATAAATAGAATAGTAGGTTAGTGCCGTGAATGGGAAAACATATCTGGCGCGGCTCGGAAACGGGATGTGCTCGGCAGAGCCTCGCCCATCCCATTTCCTGAGCCTTGCCAGATATTTTTTTCCATTCACGGCACTAACCTACTATTCTCTATTTATCCCGTCAACACAGTGCGTATGTGCCGTGAAACACGGTGTCGTGAAACATTTTTGATATCCAGTCACTACTATTTTTGCATTTTACAGCCATTTGTAGGTGTTGACAGGATAAATAGAATAGTAGGTTAGTGCCGTGAATGGGAAAAAATATCTGGCGCGGCACGGAAACGGGATGTGCTCGGCAGAGCCTCGCCCATCCCGTTTCCTGAGCCTTGCCAGATATTTTTTCCCATTCACGGCACTAACCTACTATTCTCTATATTTTTCCTGAAATGCATTATTTCATATAAACTAACGACTGCATATATTTGATGATTAAAAGTATGCAGAATTATTATACTGAATTATACAAAATGGCTGTGATAATGTAATAAATTCAGTATAATAAAAATTAATAAATTTATCCCTAAATTGAAAATTTCTCCCTCAAAGTATACTTTGCTAGAAAAGTATACTTTGCAATGTTGGTGAAATAGGTTACAGAAGTTGAGAGTTCAGTCCCCAACATAGGCGTGAAAAATACATCATTGTATGACCTTAGTTATTGTAGGCATTAAGCCCATTCACTTTCACAATCAATGTTAAGTTTTCGTGTTTGAGTCCATTTCTTTGTTACTGTACCACCTAGGACCACCAAACTTTCACAGCTTCATAATCAAGGGGTGCCCACCACATATCACTATCCAACATGTTACTTTTTTTTTTAACTTGACCCATTTTTTCCGCGCAATCGACTTAGCCATTTTCAATGTTAAGTTTTCGCGTTTTCAATGTTAAGTTTTCGTGTTTAAGTCCATTTCTTTGGTACTGTACCACCTAGGACCACCAAACTTTCACAGCTTCATAATCAAGGGGTACCCACCACATATCACCATCCAACATGTTACTTTTTTTTTTAACTTCACCCATTTTTTCCGCGCAATCGACTTAGCCATTTTCAATGTTAAGTTTTCGCGTTTACAATGTTAAGTTTTCGTGTTTAAGTCCATTTCTTTGGTACTGTACCACCTAGGACCACCAAACTTTCACAGCTTCATAACCATGGGGTGCCTACCACATACAACTATCCAACATGTGACCATTTTTTTACCTTCACCTATTATTTCTACGTAATTGACTTAGCCATTTTCAACGTTAACTTTTTAACGTACGTTTCGTTAAAGTTTTTTGGTTAAAACTTTTTCGTTATACTATATCTCTGCAACTGCTTCACCCATTACCTTGAAACTTCACATGGGTGTTTATCATCATCCATATTTTCATTCTAACCCCCAACCGTGCGGCCCCTGTGCCCAATGTCAAGGTCAAATTACTTTGAATTTTTTTGTTAAAGTTTTTTCGTGTACTATGTCTCTGCAACTGCTTCACCCAATACCTTGATACTTCACATGGGTGTTTATCATCATTGTCGCACCTGCTTGCGGAAAGCGCGATCCTGTGCCCAATGTCAAGGTCAAATTACTTTGAATTTTTTTTTGTTAAAGTTTTTTCGTGTACTATATCTCTGCAACTGCTTCACCCAATACCTTGATACTTCACATGGGTGTTTATCATCATTGTCGCACCTGCTTGCAGAAAGCGCGATCCTGTGCCCTATGTCAAGTTCAAATTACTTTGAATTTTTTTGTTAAAGTTTTTTCGTGTACTATATCTCTGCAACTGCTTCACCCAATACCTTGATACTTCACATGGGTGTTTATCATCATTGTCACACCTGCTTGCGGAAAGCGCGATATCGTCGGCATTTTGGCATACGTCCGTCCGTTCGTCCGTGTGTCCGGTTAAAGTTTTTTGGTTAAATTTTTTCCATCTACTATATCTATTTTTTTAGTGTCCATGCCTCACCCCAAGGCGCGACATGCAGGCCACGGCCATCTAGTCTACAAAAAGTGGGTATAATTATGTTATCCAAGTGTCTATGCTTGGAAAAAACCTGACCTTCGTGGCTTTGCCTCGTTTCTTGTTTTTAACTTCACCCATTTTTTCCGCGCAGTCGACTTAGCCATTTTCAATGTTAACTTTTCGCGTTTACAATGTTAACTTTTCGTGTTTAAGTCCATTTCTTTGGTACTGTACCACCTAGAACCACCAAACTTTCACAGCTTCATAACCAAGGGGTGCCTACCACATACAACTATCCAACATGTGACCATTTTTGCGCGCCCGCTTGCGGAAAGCGCGATATAGTCGGCCGTTTGGCGTACGTACGTTACGTACGTACGTGTGTCCGGTTAAAGTTTTGGTTAAGCTGTAAGGTTAAGTTTTTTGGTTAAAGTTTTTGGTTAAGTTCTTTGGTTAAAGTTTTTGGTTAAGTTTTTTGGTTAAGTTGTTTTGGTTAAGTTTTTGGTTTAAGTGGTTAAGTTCTTTGTTAAAGTTTTTAAAGGTGAAGTTTTTTGGTTAAGTTTTTTGGTTAAAGTTTTTGGTTAAAGTTTTTCGTTATACTATATCTCTGCAACTGCTTTGCCCAATTACCTTGAAACTTCACATGGGTGTTTATCATAATCTATATTTTCATTCTACCCCTCTCCCGTGCGGCCCCTGTGCCCAATGTCAAGGTCAAATTACTTTGTTTTTGGAAGTTTTTTGGTTAAGTTTTTTGGTTAAGTTTTTTGGATTAAGTTTTTTGCTTACGTTTTTTGGTTAAAGTTCGTATCAGCTTACCCCCTATCTTACTGCAACGCTTTGCCCATTACCTTGAAACACTCATATGTGTTTATCATCATCTATGATTTTCTATTATACCCCCTCCTCCCCTGTGTGGCCCCTGTGCCCAATGTGAAGTCAATTACTTTGAAGTTTTTGGTTAAGTTTTTTTGGTAAAGTCAAGGTGTTAAGTTTTTGGTTAAAGTTTTTCGTTATACTATATATTCTCTGCTTTGCAACTGCTTGGCCCATATACCATTGACTTCACTATGGGTGTTTATTTTTTCATCATTTTTTCTTATATTTTCAAATTCTATCCCGCCTCCCAGTGCGGGCCCCTGTAAGCAATCGTCAAGTCAAATTACTTTGCAGTTTTTGGAAATTGAGTGGTTAAAGTTTTTGGTTCAAGTTTTTTTGGTTAATTTTTGGTTAAATTTTTATTTTTTTGTTAAAATTTTTGTTATACTATATGCATATATACTCCGTAATTTGTCCCCATGTTAGCATGTTATTCACATGTAATGGGATGTAATAGATAGATGTTGAGTTGAGTGAGTTGATGTTTAAATATTCTCTTGCAACTAGCTTTGCCCATTAAGCTTATTTGTTTTTAACTTCACATGGGGGTTTGTTTATCATCATCTATATTTTCATTCTACCCCCCTTCCGTGCGCCCTGTGCCCAATGTCAAGGTCAAATTACTTGAAGTTTTTTGGTTAAGTTTTTTGGTTAAAGTTTTTGTTGTTTTTTGGATGTTTTTGTTAAGTATTTTTGGTTAAGTTTTTGTTGTTTTTGTTAAAGTGTTTGGCCCATACCTTGTTTTTATATCGTTATATATATCTCTGCATCATGCAATTTGCCCTTTGCCCATTACCTTGAAACTTCATATGGGGTGTTTATCATCATCTACTACCCCCCTAATGCATTCTACTTCCGAGCAATGCGACCCCAAAGGGTGCCCACTGTCAAGTCAAGGTACTTTGAAGTTTTGGTTGAGTTTTTGGTTGTTTTTAATTTTTTTTTGTTGGTTTGGTTAAATGATAAGTTAGTTGTTGTTAAGCTGGTAGCTTGTTGGGTGTTTAAAGTCCCGTTAAAGTTTTTCGTTGGTTAAAGTTTTTTCGTTATTTTTAACTATATCTCTGCAACTGCAACATTACTTGCTTTGCCCATTACTTGTGAAACTCCCACATTATTGGGTGGTTTATCATCATACTATATTTTCATTCCTTACGCATTCGAAGCTGGCCCCTGTGCCAACAATGTCAAGGTCAAATACTTTGAATGTGGTAGTTAAGTTTTTTGGTTAAAGAAGTTTTTTGGTTAAGTATTTTTGGTTAAGTTTTTTATTGTTAAAGTGGTTTACGTTTTTCGTATACTATATTTTTCTCTGCAACTGCATTGCCCACATTACCTGAAACTCACATGGGTGTTTACTCATCATCTATATCATTACGCACTCTTCGTGCGGTTCCCCTGGGTGCCCATGTCAATGTCAAAGGTTATTACTTTGAAGTTTTTGGTTAACTTTGTTGTTTTTGAAGTTTTTGGTTAAAAAGTTTTTGGTTAAGTTTTTTGTTAAGTTTTTTGTTAAAGGTTCAGTTTTTGCGTTACCTAAACTATATCTATGCAACTGCAATTTGCCCATACCTGAAACACTTCATATGTGTGTATCATCATTCTTTATATTTTCATTCTACCCCCCTCGTGCGCCCCTGTGAAACCCAATGGGTCAGGTCAAATACTTTGAAGTTTTTGGTTAAGTTTTTTGGTTCAAAGTTTTTTGGTTAAAGTTTTTTTGTTTGTTTATTATTGTTCGTCTCTACTATAATCTACTGCAACTGCTGCCCTTGGCCCATTACCTTGTGGGACTCACATGGGTGTTTATAATCATTCATCTGTATCATTCATACCCCGCCTCCCGTGCGCCCTGTTGCATGTCAAGGTAAAATTACTTTGAAGTTTTTGGTTAATTTTTGAAGTTTTTTGGTTAAAGTTTTTATTTTGGTTAAGTTTTTTGGTTAAATTTTTTGGTTAAATGTTATTTTTGTTATACTTATATGCATATATACTCCGTTTTATTTCCCCATGTTGCTTTTTGGATGTTACAAAATTCACTGTATTGAAATTGTAAATACAGATGTTGATGTTGGAGTTGAGTTGAGTTAAATATCTCTGCAACTGCTTTGCCCATTAGCTTGACTTCACATGGGTGTTTATCATCATTCTATATTTTCATTAACTTACTCTGCTCCTTGCCCGCTGTGCAATGTCAAGGTCAAGTGGACTTTGAAGTTTTTGGTTAATTTTTTGGTTAAAGTTTTTGAAGTTTTTTGGTTAAGTATTTTTGGTTAGTATGGTTAGTTTTTTGGTTAAAGTTTTTGTTATTCGTATACTATACTCTGCAACTGCTTTGCCCAGTTACTTGAAACTTCATATGGGTGTGTCCCATCATCATCTATAATTTTCATTCTATACTTCGTGCGATTACCTGAAAGGGCACTCACAGTCAAATTAACTGAAGGTTTTGGAATTAAATTTTTGGTTAAAGGTTGGTTAAGTTTTTGGTTACATATGTGTTTTTTGCCCAAAGTTTTTCGTATATCATCTATATCTCTGCAACTGCTTTGTCATACCTTGAAACTTCACATGGGTGTTTATCATCAATTTTTCTATATTTTCATTCACAACTACCGAAACATCCGGTGCGGCCCCTCAAGTGCCCAATGTCAAGGTCAAATTACTTTGAAGTGGTTTTAATTCATTTTTTGTTGATGAATGTTTTTGGTTAAACAAGTTTTTGGTTAAAGTTTTTGGTTAAGTTTTTTGGTTAAAGTTTTTCGTTATAAACTAGTATACTATGCACTGCTTTGCCCAATACTTGAAACTTTCATATGGGTGTTTATCATCATCTATATTATCATTCTACTACCCTCCGTGCGGCCCCTGTGCCCAATGTCAGGTCAAATTACTTTGAAGTTTTTGGTTAAGGTTGTTCTTGTTAAAGTTTTAGGGTTAGTTTTTTGGTTCAAGTGTGGTTAGTTTTTGGTTAAGTTTTTTTGGTTAAATTTTTGTTTTTTGGTTAAAGTTTTTTGTTTTAATGCATAGTATCTCTGCAACTGCTTTGCCCACCAATTACTTGAAACTTCATCATGGGTGTTTATCATCATCTGAATTTATTTTCATTCTACTTCCTGTGGCCCCACCGTGCAACATGTCAAGTCAAATACTTATTTTGAAGTTTTTGGTTGAAAGTTTTTTGGTTAAAGTTTTTGGTTAAGTTTTTGGTTAGTTGGTTAAATTTTTTGGCTTAAATATTTTTGTTATACTATATGCAATATTTATTAAACTCCGTTTTATCCCCATGTTGCATGTAATCACTTTGTAATGGAATTTTTGTAAATAAAGAATTTTTTAAATTTTTGTTGAGTTGAGTTGAGTTAAATATCTCTGCAATCTAAGCTTTGCTTTTGCATAGCTTGAAACTTCACATGGGTGTTTATCATCATCTATATTTTCATTCTACCCCCCTTCCGTGCGGCCCCTGTGCCCAATGTCAAGGTCAAATTACTTTGAAGTTTTTGGTTGGAGTTTTTTAAACTGTGACCCCGTTTTTGTTAAGTATGGTAAATGTGTTTAAAGTTGTTGAAACGTGCTTTGTTATACTACATCTCTGCAACTGCCCAATTTGCCCATTAAACTTGAAACTTCATATGGGTGTTTATCAAATCATCTATATATTTTCATTCTACCCCCCTTCCGTGCGACCCCAACAAGCTGCATCGCGCGAAGCGGGCTTAAATACTAGCCATGTCCCAAGTCAATTAAACTTTGCTTTGGTTAAGTTTTTTGGTTAAATGTAAAGTTTTTGGTTAAGTTTTTTGGTTAAAGTTTTTTCGTTATACTATATCTCTGCAACTTGAAAACTTTGCCCATTACTTGAAACTTCACATGGTAAGTTTGGTTATCATCATCTATATTTTTCATTCTACCCACGCCTTCCGTGCGCCCTGTGCCCAATGTAGAAGTCAAATTACTTTGAAGTTTTTGGTTAACTTTTTTGGTTGAATGGGATGTTAAATGTTTTTGGTTAAAGTTATTGTTAATGAAGTTTAAAGTTTTTCGTTGTTTATATATATTCTATGCAACCCTGCTTTGCCCAATAAACCTTGAATTATATGGGTGTTTATCATCATCTATATTCATTCTACTACACCCCTCCTGCGGCCCCTGTGCCCAATAAAATTGTCAAGGTCAAATACTTTGAAGTTTTTGGTTTAAGTTCTTTGGTTAAAGTTTTTGGTTAGTTTTTTGGTTAAGTTTTGTGTTGGTTAAAGTTTTTGTTTTTGGTTTTAAGTTTTTTGGTTAAAGTTTTTTGGTTAAAGTTTTTTGTTATGATATATCTCTGCAACCTGCTTGCATCATACCTTGAAACTTCACAATGGGTTCGTTATCATCTCTAACTATATTCATTTATCTCACTTCTTGTGGCCCCTGTGCCCAATGTCAAGGTCAAATTACTTTGAAGTTTTTGGTTAAGTTTTTTGGTTCAAGTTTTTCGTTATACTATATCTCTGCAACTGCTTTGCCCATTACCTTGAAACTTCACATGGGTGTTTATCATCATCTATATTTTCATTCTACCCCCCTTCCTGTGCGGCCCCTGTGCCCAATGTCAAGGTCAAATTACTTTGAAGTTTTTGGTTAAGTTTTTTGGTTAAAGTTTTTGGTTAAGTTTTTTGGTTAAGTTTTTTGGTTAAAGTTTTTTGTTGTTATACTATATCTCTGCAACTGCTTTGCCCATTACCTTGAAACTTCACATGGGTGTTTATCATCATCTATATTTTCATTCTACCCCCCTCCCGTGCGGCCCCTGTGCCCAATGTCAAGGTCAAATTACTTTGAAGTTTTTGGTTAAGTTTTTTGGTTAAAGTTTTTGGTTAAGTTTTTTGGTTAAGTT
Source organism: Conchocele bisecta (assembly GCA_029237695.1). Lineage (NCBI taxonomy): Eukaryota > Metazoa > Mollusca > Bivalvia > Lucinida > Thyasiridae > Conchocele > Conchocele bisecta. The sequence goes on along the minus strand of CM055270.1, from coordinate 43,734,560 downwards.
TTTTGGTTAAAGTTAATCTTTTTTTTTAGTGTCCATGCCTCGCCACAAGGCGCGACATGCAGACCGCGGCCATCTAGTTTTACCTTCACACCTATTATTTCTACTTAATTGACTTTTTTAACGTACGTCTGGTTAAATTTTTTGGTTAAAACTTTTTTGTTATACTATATCTCTGCAACTGCTTCGCCCATTACCTTCAAACTTCACATGGGTGTTTATCATCGTCCATATTTTCACTCTAACACCCAACCGTGCGGCCCCTGTGCGCAATGTCAAGGTCAAATTACTTTGAATTTATTTGTTAAAGTTTTTTCGTGTACTATATCTCTGCAACTGCTTCACCCATTACCTTCATACTTCACATGGGTGTTTATCATCATTGTCGCACCCGCTTGCGGAAAGCGCGATATCGTCGGCATTTTGGCATACGTCCGTCCGTCCGTCCGTCCGTCCGTCCGTGTGTCCGGTTAAAGTTTTTTCGTTCAAGTTTTTCCATCAACTATATCTATTTTTTTAGTGTCCATGCCTCGCCCCAAGGCACGACATGCAGGCCACGGCCATCTAGTCTACAAAAAGTGGGTATAATTATGTTATCCAAGTGTCCATGCTTGGAAAAAACCTGGCCTTCGTGGCTTTGCCTCGTTTCTTGTTGTGTTTAAGTCCATTTCTTTGGTACTGTACCACCTAGGACCACCAAACTTTCACAGCTTCATAATCAAGGGGTGCCCACCACATATCACTATCCAACATGTTACTTTTTTTTTAACTTGACCCATTTTTTCCGCGCAGTCGACTTGGCCATTTTCAATTTTAAGTTTACAATGTTAAGTTTTCGTGTTTAAGTCCATTTCTTTGGTACTGTACCACCTAGGACCACCAAACTTTCACAGCTTCATAACCATGGGGTGCCTACCACATACAACTATCCAACATGTGACCATTTTTTTTACCTTCACCTATTATTTCTATGTAATTGACTTAGCCATTTTGAACGTTAACTTTTTAACGTACGTCTGGTTAAATATTTTTGGTTAAAAGTTTTTTGTTATACTATATCTCTGCAACTGCTTCGCCCATTACCTTGAAACTTCACATGGGTGTTTATCATCATCCATATTTTCATTCTAACCCCCAACCGTGCGGCCCCTGTTCCCAATGTCAAGGTCAAATTACTTTGAAGTTTTTTGTCGGCATTTTGGCATATGTCCGTCCGTCCGTCCATACGTCCGTGTGTCTGGTTAAATTTTTTTTTCGTTAAAGTTTTTCCATCTACTATATCTATTTTTTTAGTGTCCATGCCTCGCCCCAAGGCACGAGATGCAGGCCACGGCCATCTAATCTACAAAAAGTGGGTATAATTATGTTATCCAAGTGTCTATGCTTGGAAAAAACCTGGCCTTCGTGGCTTTGCCTCGTTTCTTGTATTAAGCCTTGTGTTATTGCCTATTATAAAAGTAGTAAGATTATTACTGATGCTACTGCTTTTGGGAGGGGCCAAGTGATTCTGGTGTGGCGAGGACATGGCATCAGATCAGAATTATTCTAATTTCAGGGCTGAATATATAGTTTTGTTGTCTCGCCCGCGAAAGCGGAAAGCGAGACGTAGGTTTTGCTTTTCTGGAGTCGGTGGCGTTGGCGGCGGCATCATCATTCAATGTTAAGTTTTCGTGTTACGGTCATTACTTCAACACCTTATCAGCTACAGTCATCAAACTTTATACATACCTTTACTATGATATGTAGATGAATATAGGACTATTCTCGGGGCCCCAGGTCAAGGTCAAGGCCCCAGGGTCAAGGTCAAGGCGGAACAAGGCGGAACAAGGCGAGACATTTGGTTCTTGTTATTGTAAATATTCAGTTCTGATTTTGTGATTTTCCCCCCATTTGTATATGTACTTGAACATGTACATGTACTTGTACAGGTAATATATGGGATTTAGTACTAAACCCATTGACCCGGCCTTAAATGACCTTAGCTGTTGATAGGCCGTTAAACCCCAACAGACAAACAAAATAATTATATTAACCCATATTAACCATCACTAATTTCAGGGATCACAAACTTTGACCTTGTCGGGGACTTTGGGAGCATGGACTGGCTCGGTAACTTCTACATTATATTCACGTACAACGTGCTGTTCACCGTGCTCACCGTTCTGTGTCTCGTCAACAAGTTCACACTGACGGTCCGCCAGGAGATTTTTGACAGGATAAAGACGGCATTTGTTCGAGAGAGGCCAAGGGCGTTGTCGCTTAATGGAGATGTACGCAACGACTGATGTTCATGTGTCGTGTGATCGGACATGGCTGTTTTTAATTTGAGGCACGTCCTGTGATTTTACCTAAAACGTGTCCTTTTTCATGAAATATATTTACAGACTGATATTTCCTGTAAATGACGTTAAAAGATGATGAAATGTTCTAAGCAAACGTTCGTCAACTTCGACGTCATTTACAGGAAATATCATCAATTTTGTAAATATTTTCATGAGATATCTCGCTTGTTCTTAAGTTCAAAGTCACATGACGTGTCTCATTTATTCGTCACTGCATTAACACAAAATCAGATGAAGATCCAGAGAGCAGTTATCAAAATTACTCGAGCAGCCGAAAATAAAGCCATTTGTGCAATAATATGCTGTATTACATGCAACTCGGTGACATTTCAAATACAAGACTCGGAATATAACTCCTCTGATACATGGTATTTTCACTATTAGTATTATATGGAAAGTACTACTGTCTGTTTCGCGAAAGCTGCTCAAATTTTACTGCCATATAAACAAAGCAAAAACAATTTTTTTTCTGATAATATTAAATTATATCAAAATTTAAAAATGAGCCATCTTTTTATTTCGTGATATTGATTCAAATATTGATTTTATTATGAAAAATTGATTTGTCTATGGGAATTTAACATGGGGGAAAGGAGGTGGAGGAGCTGTGGGAGGAGTCGGAAAACAATTTTTTTTTGGAAATTGACTCCGAAACCTGGCTAGATAGCTTGGAAATAAGAAAACAAAAGTTAAATTTAGAAAATCGGTTCACTATTTCTGAAATTCTAAAAATTTCCCATGTTAAATCCCCATAGACCTCTTCACTCTGTGATGTTTATGGGGATTTAACATGCGGAAATTTTTTTTTTCACAATAAAATCAATATTTGACAAAATTTCACGAAATAAAAAGAAGGCTCATTCTTTAATTTTTATAAAATTTAATATAAAAAAAATACTGTTTTTGCATTGTTTATATGGTTGTAAAATTTGGACAGGTTTCGTGAAACAGACCGTAGTGGATTTCCTACATCGAAAGTTGAATGTACAAGATACAGGAATAGGAAAAGTTGAGCGTAGATACAGAATATTATTCACCATTTTCACAGACACATTGTATTTTCGCCATTGCAATGTCAATCATATTTACTGTATAGTTGGCAGTAATTGTTCTCGCAATAAGGAATATTATTCAGTGGACAAAATTTAGTTAATAGATATTCATGTTTTTATCAAATGTAAACTTGTGCAATCGCAAAACAAATGTGCTAGCCGCGAAATGGGCATTTATGTGTGAAGAAGATGGACAGAGCAGGGGGCCGTTTCACTAAACTTTGTGTGACTAAAATGTACGTAAGTGCAAATTTAGGATCATCTGGAAATTTCAATTGATGGATTTACATTTATTGAGCATAAGCTGCATATGCTCAATAAATTTAAATCCAATAATTGTTTACACCAAAACATTGTTAATGTGAAATTTACAGACTATCATAATTTTGCACTTACGCACATTTTAGTCGTACGAAGTTTAGTGAAACAGCCCCTTGGTTCCTGTCAAGAAGAGGAATTAAAACAATATTGAGGTGTTGATTGTGTCGCCACTGATCAGCTAGCATACTCGAGAACTCGATGAGACAAGCTATCTGATTTTGATGAAAAATATTTACGGTAACACATGATCTTTTTTGTCCATGACATTGAAAGTTGACGAAACTTTCATGGCAAATGCGTAATTGAATTCCACATTTGCTCTGGATATTTCGTCACGCTTGTCTCAAATGTCAAACTGTATTCAGGGGTGGGAAATTTCAGGATATATCCTGAAATCAAGAATTTTGGTTCCTGATAATTGCCAAAAAAATACTAATGTTTTAGCATGGGAAGCACACTTTTACGCATTTGTTGCTGCAACAATATGTGTGTTTAGCCATTTTCAGGATGTGGAAGCATTTGAAACTTCCCACCCCTCCGTATTGTAACCAAACTTGCCACAATGAGACTGTATATGTGACCTTGACTGGAGAGATGTAGCTAATGGTATTTGCAACCTGTGTAGACCCAGATCAGCCTGCGCATCCGCGCAGTCTGATCAGGGTCTGCACTGTTCACCATTCAGTCGATAAAAGGTCTGTGATAGTCATGACCAACAGTGTTGGTCCATATTTAGACTACACGGGATTTGCAGCAGATCTAGAGCTACACCAGCCACAAATGCCATAAGCTCCATTTTTCCAGTAACGGTCAGATCTGCTGGCTGATGTGGAGCTACCTCACCCACAATGTATTTCATCTTTTTTCTTGCAGCTTGTTGCATATAGACACTCCGCTTGATACATCAAATTGTGTCGATGCTTGTATGAGGTGTGATTACAAAGTTTTTGCTTGTAGTAAAGTTTAGTGACAGAATTGCCAAAAAACAAATGTATAATACATTCTCCCGTATTTATTACTATGTATGATTTGTTTCATTGTGGGCTGGTGGCCTGTATTATGTGTGATACAATATTGATAGTGTTATTGTAGCCAATATGTTGTTAGATGATGTCATGTGAATCATCCCACCAAGTTCGTTGTGTTGTGTCAGACCTAATCTCGTGTTGTCATGACTGTATGTTGAGGGCTTGCTGAAACGATTATAAAACAGTTTCACCCGCTTGAGTAAAGCGAGAAATAGTGATCACAATGGCAGCTGTGTGTTTGTCCATCTGTCTCGATGTTCTGTGGATATCGTTATAGTAGTGTTTGGACAGTGAGTACGAGTATGAGTGGGTCCAGTTAAGCAGGTTGCCAGAGTTTGTCCAATCTGCCACCGGAGGCATTTGCACATTTTTTGTTGAGCATATATCTCTGCAACCATAAGCTGCATATGCTTGTTTATCATCATCCATGATTTCATTATATCACCCACCTGTGTCACTACTTTGAAATCTGAGTTAATTGTTTTCAAAATTTGCGTTAAAATGTTTAACCCATCAAAAACATGATTTGTCTGCTCTTTAGAATCATTTCCAATGGAAATGATTCTAAAGTGCTGTCGAACCATATTTTGATGAGAAAGAAGACACTTTTTGTTTCCCGCATTCTAAGGGTTAAGAACATTGTATCTCTCTCTACAACCATGGGACTATTAAATGCCTCACCAGGCTCGACATGCTGGCCACAACCATCTGGTCTAGTTTCCGGCTAAAACTGTTGTTTTCAAAATTGTCTCTAATTTAGAAAGTTTGCGAATACCTTTATAGAAGTGAAATTTTCTTTCCATTAAACATTCTTTAAATTTTTATTTCAGCCAACAATATTGTCACTCCGTAAAATACCTTCAATGATGTGATTGTTGTCAATAGTTTGAATTAATTTAATTATACGAGACAAGCCATGTGTTTCTGTACCCAAGAAGATGTGAAACTTTTCATGAACAATATTTACAAAAAATATGATATTTTCTGTCAATGACTTTTTATATTGACACACTTTTTGTATCAAATGCGGATTTTTATTCAGCAGTTGCTCTGAGCGTCTCGTCACCTTTCAACATCATTTTTCGGAAAATATCATAAATTTTGTAAATATTTTACACACAGCTTCTTAGGTACAAGATCACATGGCTCGTCTCTTATGTCCTTCGTGCTGTCACTAGTTCATCATGTGAATGACCAGTATTGTAGTTTCTGTGTTGTAAACCAGATGACACGTGTGATTTTGTGCCCAAGAAGCTGCGCGATATCTCGTGAAAACACGTTACAATTGTTTCCGTAAATGACGTCGAAAGTGGATGAAATGTTCAGAACAAATGCGGAATAGAATTCCGCATTTGTTATGAAAATTTCGTCAGCTTTCGACATTTTTTCATGAAAGATCACATATACATCTTCTTTGGTACAAAATCACATGGCTCGTCTCATATGCGTCTTCCTTATATTTTGTGCCATGACCACCACTCCAGTAGCAAATTGTATCAAATTGTATCAAATTGCTAAGTGCACGTATCTAGCTATTAAAGTGCCTTTTGAGGGAGTAATTATTGATTTGTACTGAAATGCTTTATTTGAGATGAAACAAAATCCTTTTTGATATGTGATGATTAAAATTAGCCATAATTCATATTGTGCATTTATTACATTATCATTGTTATTGTTTGAATTAAAAATATTTTGTAATAGCGTATCCTCAGCATGAAATGAGTTGATGTGCACTTAGTGATTGTGGTGCAATTGGCGACAGTGATTGTAGTGACAATGGCAGGAACATATTGTCAGCCATTAACCCTTTCACCCCTAAGTAACTGGAATGGATTTTTATATGTTAATTTTGCAGCCAATCCAATTGTCACAAAATGATTTTCAGACTAGTCCATTTATGAAAAGGGGGGTGTTTTTGTTCTCAAAAATATGAAAATTACTTGCGAAAATTGCAGATCCTGATGAGACGACTCGTCACGAGCCGGTTCGTCTGGATCTACACTGTTTGCCAATACAGTTCTGTAGTGTTGAAAGGGTTAACTGTTTTCCTATTTTGTTTTCCAATTCCATATGTATTTGACCTTGCTGTTGAATGTACGTAAAACTTCCATCAATCAATCAATCACTATTTTCCCCAAAAGACCATGACTTGTCAGTTGATGAGAATTGTTTGTGATGGAGAATATTATCTTGTGACAGGCGAGAGCATGTGATGGGTAATTTAACGATCGGGATTCATCCTTACAGGTATCCCAAACGCTGACTTGGTTTGACTCTCAGGTACGTCTTTGGCATTCTTGTATGTGAGGGATTAATCTGGCACCAGGTCATGTTATTCTAATTTCAGGGCTGAATATATGTTTATTTCGATGTAAATATTCCGTTCTGAGGTCTGGGGTCTGAGCTCCACATTGTTTCTAAGATGTCTAACGTTTCTGTTCTATGGTATGTTTTATTGAAAGAAGTATTTATGAAATCCCAGATTGTATTTTATCCCGTCAACACAGTGCGTATGTGCCGTGAAACACGGTGCCGTGAAACATTTTTTATATCCAGTCAATACGATTTTTGCATTTTACAGCCATTTCAAGGTGTTGAGTCGATGGGATAAATAGAATAGTAGGTTAGTGCCGTGAATGGGAAAAAATATCTGGCGTGGCACGGAAACGGGATGTGCTCGGCAGAGCCTCGCCCATCTCCTTTCCTGAGCCTTGCCAGATATTTTTTCCCATTCACGGCACTAACCTACTATTCTCTATATATTGATCATAATATTGATCTTGATGTTTATTCATACCCATAGACACCATATAAGCTGAACTATTTGTAATCAACATATCCATAATGTATAGTATAACTACTCTTGACAAATGCTCCTGGCTCAATAAATATATAGCATTAGATTTTACTATATCATTATAAATTATAATATACAAGGGTGTTTTATATTTCTTGTCATTCATGTTGCAACATGAACTAGTGAAGTCGGCGAGATTGTATTTTTTTTAATTCAGTATCACACATTTGGATACCCTTATGTGAGTATTACGATATTCGTAACACTATTTTAGGGGAAGGGGCCAAGTGACTTTGGTGTGGTATGGACCTGGCACCAGGTCAGGTTATTCTCATTTCAGGGCTGAATATATTTGTTCTCGATGTAAGTATTCCGTTCTGATTTTGGGATTTTCCCCCCAATGCAACAGGTTAAAACGGGATCGAACCCGTTTGCCCGGCCTTACATGACACATTTGGATCTGTGATGATCTGCAAACTCGTACTCAAAATCACATAGAGTATATTTGGACCTGTTCTCTAAATTAGAACTCTTTTTCAGACACTTGGCTGAGACTGAGCCCAGCTCAACCTCGACCAAGCAAACTTTCCCGATTTGAGCTTTGAGATCACAGCACATGCTGATAAGTCTTATAATAATACAGTGTGACGTGTGAGAAAATAACACTGCAGATGCTGATAAAGTCTTATAATAATACAGGTGACGTGTGAGAAAATAACACTGCAGATGCTGATAAAGTCATAATAATACAGTGTGACGTGTGAGAAAATAACACTGCAGATGCTGATAAAGTCTTATAATAATACAGTGTGACGTGTGAGAAAATAACACTGCAGATGCTGATAAAGTCTTATAATAATCAGTGTGACGTGTGAGAAAATAACACTGCAGATGCTGATAAAGTCTTATAATAATACAGTGTGACGTGTGAGAAAATAACACTGCAGATGCTGATAAAGTCTTATAATAATACAGTGTGACGTGTGAGAAAATAACACTGCAGATGCTGATAAAGTCTTATAATAATACAGTGTGACGTGTGAGAAAATAACACTGCAGATGCTGATAAAGTCTTATAATAATACAATGTGACGTGTGAGAAAATAACACTGCAGATGCTGATAAAGTCTTATAATAATACAGTGTGACGTGTGAGAAAATAACACTGCAGATGCTGATAAAGTCTTATAATAATACAGGTGACGTGTGAGAAAATAACACTGCACATGCTGATAAAGTCTTATAATAATACAGTGTGACGTGTGAGAAAATAACACTGCAGATGCGTGGGTGGTGGTCGGGCGAACGAGACGGCGTAAATTAACGGTAGGGGTTCCTCCTTATAGGAATCACTATTTGCCTGGTTTGGCCCTCCGGTACGTTTTTGTCTTTGGCTCTTTTGTTACCTTGAGTTGAATTGGGTTATTGCCCATTATAAAAGTAGTAAGATTATTACTGATCCTACTGCGTTTGGGAGGGTCCAAGTGATTCTGGTGTGGCGAGGACCTGGCATCAGATCAGGATTATTTTGATTTCAGGGCTGAATATATAGTTTTGTTATTGTAAATATTCATTTCTGATTTGGGGATTTTCCCCCCATTTGTACAATTACTTGAAAATGTACATGTACTTGTACAGGTAATATATGTGATTTAGTACTAAGCCCATTGACCCGGCCTTAAATGACCTTAGCTGTTGATAGGCCGTTAAACCCCAACAAACAAACAAACAAACACTGCAGATGCACCAGTGCATGTTTCACGGTTGGTATGTAACTCACTATGGCGAGGAGGTGTGTATTTGTGCCCGGTTAGCTCGGTCGGTAGAGCTATGCTACGGTAAACCAGTGGTCCTGGATCTGAGTCTTGGGCCGTTTTTTTTTTTCGGAACATTTTTCTCGCCCTGTTACATATGTATTATATATTGTTACATGATTACTGTTGTTTGACACCGCTCACAGCTGTGTTCAAACGTACAGCACGTGCTATTTGACCATGGCTGTAGACAATGCTTATTCCAGGGCCAAGCCAACACCTACGTAATGCATGTGTCTCGTGACATTACTAGAACGCGCCATTGCGTCACCAGACCAGTTCTCAACGGTTGAAATTGATGCAAATGCATTATGCGACGTGTACTGTGGCCCCGGAATATGTATGAGTAAATCAACTGTTTGAATGGAGCAGATTATCAAAGTACCGAAAGTTCTGCATATACATGTATGCTCAAATTACACGACAGAAATGTAACAATAACTTTCGACCATGTCCAGCTGTGGGTAAACGTTTGCCGTGACATTCGGGAACTGTTTGAACCCGCGGCCTATGGCCTTGGGGTTCAAACAGTTCCCTCGTGCCACGGCAAACGTTTTCCCACGTCTGGACATTGTCGAACTTAATATATAACCAGTCACTGTTTCAGTCGGTATCAACATTCCCCAGTTTGCCTTGGTATTATTTATTACATGTGCACTCCAGTATATAGTCACCATGTCCTGTCCTATGTCAACCCTTGTATAGTATTACTATTTAGCTGCAATTGTATATGAATATTCACTGATTTTACATGAAATGTGCTTTAAAGGTACATGCCCACTCAGTAGGCACAACATGTTCTTTATGGGAATTAAATAAGTGTATAATTAATTGTGTCACTATTCCAGCAGTTCTAAAAATTACGAGAGCCCGATATTCAGATATAATCATTTAGTAATATTTATTTTACTGATATAAAATGTATAATAATGGTAAGGGTGAATGAATTTTTATTTTGCCAGAAAATGTCTCAGATGATGTCTCTGATATAAAGAACATTTTGTGCCTACTGAGTGGGCATGTACCTTTAATAACGTCTTTGCCATTTTCTTCACGGGTCGTATTCTTATAGTGCAATTACATGTATGTTGACAATAGTTGTTGTTATTGGGCCACCACAATTAAATTCCTTGTTTCCAGTTCCAGCAATTTGTCAAACCTAAGTAACAAATTGCCGCCATATTTTAGTCACATTTCCCCATTGTGAATGGATCATGTGAAATGGCAGAGAATCTGTTGTTTTTTTTGTCCACGTGTGATATCACTGAGCCGAAAAATCAAGAAAACTCTGGGCCAATACAATCATTTAGAATTAGGTAGGTAGCCTAGTTCTAAATTATTGTTCCGGCTCAATGCCAATTATTACACTACTAGTATTATCAAAAATATCCAAATTTCATTTACTGTGCCAACTGTTCAGTTCTGGGAACAGGAATCAAATGAGACACGCCAATGATTTTGTACCTTCAGACATCTACGTAATTTCATTAAATATGTTTACAAAATATTTTTCATAAATAAAGTCAAAAGTTGGCAAAATTTTCAGAGTACATGCGGAATATAATTCCGCATGTACTCTGAAAATTTTGCCACCTTTTGACGCCATTTTTGGAAAATATTGTAAATTTTGTAAATGTATTTCATGAAATTAAACAGAGGTCCGAAGGTACAAAATCACATGGCGTGTTTCAAATAATGTTATTGTTATTTGAGTACATGTAGTTGTTTTTTTCTTGCCGACTGAGTTTATGTCTAGTTAAAGCTGAGAAGGCTATACAGATGCATTGCTGTCATTTCCTGGGATCTACTGCCAGAAGAGGCTTTCCAAATTGGATGTATCGGGTGATGGCAGCCATGTTGCTAGTGTTGTGTGTGTTAGATCATGTGCTTGTTCGCATTTCTAATCAGATGTGACTCGCCATAACGAAAACCGGCCTTATTGTGTTTACAACCAGTGTAGACCTGATCAAACTACATATCTGTGCATGCTGTTCAGGGCCTACGCTGTTCGCATTCGAGTTGGCGACATATTCATGATAACAATGACTACAGATATATATATATGTTAGCTGATCAGGAGCTACACGGGTCAGAAATTCAATAAGTCCCTTTTTCCAATGGCTGGTCACAGATGAGTCATTGCGGTTCTGGTTGACAAAAGTGAAAAACAAGTCACATGCTCACAAGAACTTGATTTGTTGAGCGAGTCTGAGCTGAGTGAGGCCGAGCTGAGCTCGGTCTCGGCCTACAAACTGTCTGATTTCAGTTCAGATTGGTTTTAACCAGTTCAGGCTGAGCATGTGCCATTGTTTGTGTGGAAAATCCTAATTATTTTTATTATGTGAGCTAGAAGTATATGTTGTGACCACCATTTGAACCGTCTCGTTGAGACGGTTCAAATGAGTGGTCACACCATATACTTTCAATGAGAAATAACGAAATTAAAATATTAAAAAAATATATACCTGTAACAGTGTATTTGGTTAATCCTGGGCACAGTTGTGTGATTGTACAGCTGTATAACAGGCACATTAATGTCAAGGTCACGTGCGGAGGTCACACCTCATTATATACATGGACAGACATTGTGGATTATGATCATATTGCATTTAATATTGCCGCAGTCAAAACGATCAAATACACACATTATTTTCAATATTTGTTATTCAAGTATTTTTGATAAGGTTGTTTACATGCAAATAATTGTGTTTTCATGGATACCATCATCAGAACCTGGGATTCTATGAGTCCAAAATTATTTTGTTATTTTTTGTTGCCACTCATTTGCACTGTTGAGCATTAATGCAAATTTGTTTATGTAACTGTACCATGTATATGAAGAATATTGTGTGGTTTAAACATTGTCATTTTCCTGTGCATTGATCACAAAATAGTTGGGACAAAACATGGACTATTTATAATTACAAATAAAACATATTAAATATATCATTATACATACACTAGTGTAATAATATGTAAATGAGACTACGACAAAAACACAGTAGGTGATCGGTAAATCTTCAATGTATTATGTTGTGTTTATGCAATACATAAAAACTAATTTTTGTGATGATTTAATATAGTATTTATTAAACTCGTTGACAGATTTATAGTTTGATAATGATCGTACTAAATCAGCCTTTGGTGCTTTATGGACCTGGCACCAGGTCAGGTTATTCTAATTTCAGGGCTGAATATGTTGTATCTCGATGTAAATATTCTGTTCTGATTTTGGGATTTTCCCCCCAATGCAGCAGGTTAAAACGGGATTGAACCTGTTTGCCCGGCCTTACATGACCTTAGCTGTTGATAGGCCGTTAAACACCAATAAACAAACAAACAAAACTAAATCAGCAGAAATGTCACGTAGCTTCATTCTGTTATGAAATCAGTAAGTATAAGGTATTGTTCACATATTGAATTTTTAAGGAATTAAATGTGACGGAGCGCTAGCGCTCCTCGCATTTAGTTCCTGAAAAATCCAATATGTGAACAATAACATACTTATAATTCAGCTAAGTGTAGAATGCAATGTCCCATCCAAATATTGATTTTCCGTTTCCTGTTGAAGAGTGAATCATTGAATATGGTAGTATATGACTTATTGGGGTTAACAGTTGCAATATGTGAAATAAGTGGAGCACAATGCTGCCCAGCGATTGGCTTAGCAAGTAGGGCGAACTATAAGCTTGTTTAACCCTTTCAACACCACTGACCTCTATAGAGACAATGTTTGCAAACAGTGCAGATCCAGATGAGCCGGCTCGTAACGAGCCGTCTCATCAGGATCTCCACTGTTTGTTAATAGTTATCAAATTTGAAAAAATTACCCTTTCTGAAGAATGGAATAGCCTGAAAATTTGAATGGACCAATGAAATAGCGTGAAACAGTGGTATGGAACATCCTATTAAGTTACTTGGTGTTGAAAGGGTTAATAAATACCATATTAAATCATCACTCATGTAAGGTTCTATATGTATATTGATCGTGCAACATTCCCCTATGTCAAATTATTATAATTTTATGTATGTTAATATTTGCATTAATCATTTGCTCTCATGGATACTTATTCACATTGCCATGAACACCAACTAGTCCATTTTCAATTCATTATTAAATGAGATTGTGATAGTTTTAATTTGTTTACATAGGTGCTCAAAATATATAATTATTTTGCAATATTACACATAATAAAACTTCATCTCGTCACATTATACAATTGTAACCCTGAGACCGCTATCTTATTTTTTTTTTGTCGTCTGCTGTTTGTTTTCGGTTTTCTATTTTTATCATCAAAAACATGCTTTAAAAGCACTTTAGAATAATTTACAACATGCTTTGAAAGCACTTCAGAATCATTTCCATTGGAAATGATTCTGAAGTGCTGTCAAACCATGTTTTTATTGCGAAATAAGGCAAGATATAAAAGTAACAGCAGACGACAATTGTTGTGAGTAGCGGTCTAAGGGGAGTTCATCCTTACTGGAATTCCGACTGGAGACTTGGTTTGGCCCTCACATACGTCTTTGGCATTTTGTATGTGACTGTTGAATCTGGTTATACCCCTTATGTGAGTATTGCGATTATTCGTAATCTTATTCTAGGGGGAGGGGCCAAGTGACTTGGTGTGGTATGGACCTGGCACCAGGTTATTCTAATTTCAGGTTATTCTAATTTCAGGGCTGAATATATGTTTTCTCGATGTAAATTCCCTTCTGATTTTTGGATTTTCCCCCCAATGCAGCAGGTTAAAATGGGATTGAACCCGTTGGCCCGGCCTTACATGACCTTAGCTGTTGATAGGCCGTTAAACACCAATAAACAAACAAACAAACACACACGCTACCCCACCCAGCCTGTCATCACAACTTTTTTGGTTCGCCACTGTGCAATGCCAATACAGTGCAACCTGTCCAAACGGAACACCCAGACAACCTGTCTTCATCTGTCATTACATGCGGCTGTGACTGGAGAAATAAGGGCTTATAGGATCTGTGAGAAGTGTAACTCCAGTAGCCTATTTCACCAAAATTGCAAAGCATACTTATGCAGCAAAGTGTACTTTGAGGGAATAATCATTTATATTTCTTGAAATGCAGTATGTCATATAGAACTAATGACTGCATTTATTTGATGATTAAAAGTATGCAGAATTATTATACTGAATTTATTACATTATCACAGCCAAAATGGCTGTGATAATGTAATGAATTCACTATAATAAAAATTAATAAATTTATCCTTAAATTGAAAATTTCTCCCTCAGAGTATACTTTGCTTGATAAGTATACTTTGCAATGTTGGTGAAATAGGCTACAGATCAAATGGCACTCATGTAGCCTGATAAATAAAGGATCGCAAATAAGTTTCCCGTTTGATGTGAGATTTATGAAACGAGTCACGCATAATTTATGCACCGAGCTTCTGGCCAGGTGCATAAAATTGCCGACAAGTTTCACAAATCTCATATGAAATGGAAACTAGTTTGAGATTCTGTTTTTCCAATAGAAATGATTCTGAAGTGCTGTCAAAGCATGTTGTAAAAATTATGCTAAAGGTCTCAAAGCATGTTTTTGATGATAAAAATGGAAAATAGAAAATAAACAGCAGACGACAAAAAATTAAGATAGTGGTGTAAGGGTTAACAGTGAATCTTACTGGGATTCACACCTGGGCCACACAACTTCAGTGTAGTAAAGATGCCTGGCACCAGATAAGGACACTGAATGTGTAGGTTGGTCTGGAATAACACTGATCACAAAAGGTTTTAATCCCGGTTTTGTGGCGTCTTTGCATATTGTTTCACCCACGTTAGTGGACAGTGAGACATAGTGGTCACGATTCCAGCATAGGCATCATCAGCAACTAGTTGGGACGTACAGTGTACACTTGGTACCTCAAACTCTCTTAAATCAAGTGGGTTGTTGGTCGGGCCAACGCGACTGCGTAAATTAACGGTAGGGATTCCTCCTTATAGGAATCACGATCTGCCTTGTCAAACTACTGATAACTCAAATTCATGGTTTTCCTATGTAATAACTCTCGTTAACTCAAAGCATTTTCTCAAGTCCCTTGGACTTGGAGTAAAAAAGTGTCGACTGTACATCCAAATGTTGCATATCTGCTGATATTTTTGTCGGATCTTTACCGAACTTCATCAATAGCTTCCTCACATTGATGGCTAACCACTCTGTGTCAATTTTGTGACCTTGACATTCATGGGTGAGACACTCGCCGAAGATCGCCTTGCCGTAGTTAGGTCACGATTCTTCCATGTGTACAGCGTTCCACAAGCTTTAGTGAGTAGATTATGAAACGTACATTGACTGTTTTATTACATTGTCAGATACATCATACCATGCTCACTTGTTGTGTAAATACAGAAATTAAACCCGAAAATGTGTCAAAAATGTGCTACTATATTTGTGACTGCGACTGGAGAAATGGGGCTTACTGGATTTGCGACCAGTGTAGATCCAGATCAGCCTGTGCATCCGCACAGTCTGATCAGGATCTGCACTGTTCGCCATTCCATCAAAGAAACACCCGTCATGCTTCTAGCAAGAATATAGATCATTATCAGGCTACAGGAGTGTGGTCTTTGATCTGGAGCTACACTGGTCACAAATCCCATAAGCCCCATTTCTCCGGTCACAACCACGTTTATATGTCTCATAATTGTAGCCTCAGACCAGTGTGGTTGGCTGAGGGCTGCTCTGATCAAAGGTTAATTGGTAGTAAATTGGTTGAGCCTGGCTCTGGCATTATCTCCCATGACTTGTGAGTACCACTGTTATCCATGGCTGTTGATTTTGGGTAAAATGCATCTTTTCCCCCGTAATTGGGTTATTGCCCATTATAAAAATAGTAAGATTATTACTGATCCTACTGTTTTTGGGAGGGGGCCAAGTGATTCTGGTGTGGCGAGGACCTGGCACCAGATTTTGATTTCAGGGTTGAATATATATTTTTTTTATTGTAATATTCAGTTCCGATTTTGGGATTTTCCCTCCTTTTGTACAGGTAATATATGGGATTTAGTACTAAACCCATTGACCCGACCTTAAATGACATTAGCTGTTGATAGGCCGTTAAACCCCAACAAACAAACAAACTTTCCCCCCGTAAATGTAGTTTACTCTTGAAATTCAGAGATCAGTAAATTCCGCATGAGCTCAGAATTTTGTGCTAACTTTCAATGTCATTTGTGGCTGTGACTGGAGAAATGGGGCTTATAGGTTTTGCGACCAGTGTATATCCAGATCAGACAGTGCGAATGCACAGTCTGATCAGGATCTACACTGTTCGCCATTTGATCATTCTCACCAGCAATATAGATCGCTAACAGGCTACAGGACTGTGCCATTGTCAATCAATATTGGCGATCATCAAGGGAAATAACATCAGAGCTGGGTCCATATATGAGACGAGCCAAGTGATTTTGTACCTTCGGACATCTGCGTAATCATGTCATTACATACGTTTACAAAATTCACAATATTTTTTATAAATAAAGTCAAAAGTTGACAATACATGCGGAATATAATTCAGCTCAACTTTTGACGCCATTTTTGGAAAATATTGTAAATTTTGTAAGCATATTTCATGAAATTACGCAGATGTCTGAAGGTACAAAATCACACGGCGCGTCTCCTATGAGATAAGCCATGTGACTTTGTGCCAAGCAGCTAGATGTGTGATGCCTCATGAAAAATATTTACAAAATTTGTGATACTTTCCGTAAACTACGTCAAAAATTAATGAAATGTTCAGAGCAAATGCGGAATAGAATCCCACAATTGCGGTGAAAATTTCGTCAACTTTTTACATCATGTATAGGAAATATCACAGTTTCTATAAATATTTTGATGAAAAATCGCACATCTTCTTAGGTACAAAATCACATGGCAGGTCTCATATTGATGTAGGTTGTTGTTATTAGTGTCAATAGTTTGTTGTATAAAATTGCACGATTTAATATGTAAATTAAGTTCACTGATTTTTATACATGTATTATATTAGTATCGTAGCATAATATAGATTACCGTAATAACCATAAATATTCGGACACCATTTGTTTTGGAAAACCCCTATAAAATAGGGGTTTCCCATAACAAATTGTGTCCAAATAAATTGTTATTGTGATGAACCCGTACTAACCCGAAACATTGGAACACTCTTTGTTGTGGAAAACCATATATTTACATGTCTGTGTCCGAATATGTAGAGTTATTACAGTATATCATGTGTATTTAAATTTTGTGTGTGTAATTCGTTATAAATATATAGGATCCATAGAATTTCAACCATTTCAATTATGGATACCTTCATTTGATGATTTGCTGATGTGAGGAATAATACTGTAGATAAACATTCAGTTTATATTTGCGTAAATACCCAATTAAAATTGCCAAAAAACCCAATTGAAATCAGAAGTAGCGAGCATCAAAAAGCAAAAACAAATTTGTGGTACCTTTATCATGCTACAGAAAACAATAAACAGACCACAAATATAGCATATATTTCTTATTTGCCATGAAAACACATCATGGTATTTCTAATGAAATGCCAAGACATGTTTTCATTTTGAAGCAAACTATTCAATAATTGCTGTCTGTTGATGTGTAAACAAGTAGTGTGATTTTATTTTACCCAATTAAAATATTGAAATACCGAATTGCTTCAGACATGATGGAGTGAAAATTACTAATTACTTATCTGGATCCCTGTTATTGGGAGGCAGGTTGGTACCAGCTCAGTTTATTTTATATGCCCTCCATGCAAGGGGGGCATATTGTGTTGCTCTTGAAGTTCCGTACGTCTGTATGTCTGGGCACACATTAGGGTACTTATGTGGCTAGCCCCACAGGGTTATGGACTTGTTAAAGGATAGGGTTGGTTACAATTAGCCACCTAAAAAATCGTTTTATGTGGCTAAAAATCGTTTTATGTGGCTAATATTTAACATGTGATAAGCCACATAAGTACCCTAATGTAAGAACGTCCGTCTGTCCGTCCGTAGGTCCGTCCGTAGGTCCGTCCGTGTACATTTACGTCAAAAAGTCGAAACGCTTGTAAGAGTTTCACCATCATGTAATATCTTCAATATTACTTGAAGGATTGATTTAATATTTAGACAGCTCGTTCACCTGAACATGTGTGATACATTCACACCACCAATGGCATGTCCTTGACCTTTGTGACCTTCGAAATGGTGCTGAAACACATAGCCATTTTCTTACGTCAAAAAGTTTGTAAGAGTTTCTCCATCATAAATGGGTGGCAGGTGGAGCATACGATGGGTAATTTAACAATCGGGGTTCATCCTTACCGCAATCCAGACCTGTAGCCAATTTCACCAACATTGCAAAGTATACTTTTCTAGCAAAGTATACTTTGAGGGAGTAATCATTTATTTTTCCCGAAATGCATTACTTCATATAGAACTAACGACTGCATATATTTGATCATTAAAAGTATGCCGCATTATTATACTGAATTTATTACATTATCACAGCCAAAATGGCTGTGATAATGTAATAAATTCAGTATAATAAATATTAATAAATTTATCCTAAAATTGAAAATTTCTCCCTCAAAGTATACTTTGCTAGAAAAGTATACTTTGCAATGTTGGTGAAATAGGCTACTGGTTTGGCCCTTATGTGAGTAGATTATTACGATTCTTAGGGGAAGGGGCGAAGTGACTTTGGTGTGGTATGGACCTGGCACCTGGTCCGGTTATTCTAATTTCAGGGCTGAATATATTTATTTCGATGTAAATATTCCGTTCTGATTTGTGGATTTTCCCTCCAATGTAGCAGGTTAAATACGGGATGGAACCCGTTGGCCTGGCCTTAAATGACCTTAGCTGTTGATAGGCCGTTAAACACCAATAAATAAATACATTTTCCATCATGTAATATCCTCCATATTACTTGAAGGATTGCTTTAATATTTGGACAGTTCATTCACACGAACATGTGCGACACACTCACACCACCAATGTCGTGACCTTAACCATTGTGACCTTCGAAATGGTGCAGAAACACTTTTCTTACGTCAACAAAGTTGTAACTTTTCCATCTTCAATATTACTTGAAGGATTGCTTTAATATTTGGACAGTTCATTCACACGAACATGTGTGACACACTCACACCACCAATGTCGTGACCTTAATCATTGTGATCTTCGAAATGGTGCAGAAACACTTTTCTTACGTCAACAAAGTTGTAACAGTTTCTCCATCATATATTATCTTCAATATTACTTGAAGGATTGCTTTAATATTTGTAAAGTTCATTCACCTGAACATTTGTGACACAATCACACCACCATTTATATGACTTTTACCTTTGTAACCTTCAAAATGGTGTTGAAACACTTAGCCATTTTCTTATGTCAAAAAGTTTGTAAGACTTTCTCAAATGACTTGTATAAATGATTTGTGTAAATTTAATTTTTTTTTTTTTTATACATAATCTCTAGTTAGAGTCCAGTATGCCATGGGGGCATATCCATGTTTTACAAACAAAATGTCTAGTTTCTGTACAAATTCAGTTCTGATTTTGACAAACCAGCATCGTCATCAATATCACTAGCATCGCCATCAGAATGATCACATGGTCATTTTCATCTTTGTTGTTGATGTAATTATTGTCAGTAATGGGTCACCGGCAGACAAAATCAACTGAGACATTTGTGACCATTTTCAGTTACGATCTGTCTGTGGATTCGGCCAATTAGCTCGTCAGTTAACCCTTTTAACACCACAGACCTCTTTTGTGATGTTGGGTGGCAGGTGGGAGCATTTGATGGGTAATTTAATGATCGGGATTCATCCTTACCAGTATCCTGAATGGAGACCTGATGTGGCCCTCATGTACGTCTGGCATTTTTGTATTTGACAGTTAAAATATATTCAACCCTGAAATTAGAATAACTTGACCTGGTGCCAGTTCCATACCACGCCAAAGTCACTTGGCCCCTTCTCCTAAAAGTAATAGGATTAGGAACAATTGTATTACTCATACAATGGGTATAACTAGATTTAAGCCTCACATACAAGAATACCAATGACGTATGTGAGAGCCAAACCAGGTCTCCGTTCGGGATTCTGGTAAGGAAGAATCCCGATCGTTAAATTACCCACCGATTTTGGTATTTTACCCCCATTGCAGCAGGTTAAATGCAGGATCAAATCCATTGGCCTGCTCTTAAATGACCTTAGCTGTTGATAGGCCGTTGAACACCAATAAATCAAATAAAATTGTAAAGTTTTATAAATAGAGACCCTGATCTGGTGTGGTAAGAGCACCAGGCTCCAGAACAGGGTATTGTGGCTTCAGTTATGAGCTGTCTCCACTACGTCTACGCTGTGTACAAACGTTGGCATTATGGCCTGGAGTGAAAATGTAAATACTTTGACTGGCTCGAAGACCTTGCATGTCGGTACCGGCTATTTAAGTCCCCATCCGATTGGACTAGGCACAAAGTTGTCTTGCCCAAGGATACGCCGAATCGGCCACTGGCAGTTGGTCGAGGTGGGAATCGAACCCGGGTGGCCTGGAGTGTGGTGCGGAGTTCTATTTATAGACCAAGACTTAAGTATGGACCAATGGCAGACATGACACTACACTGGTCAAAACATTAACGGTTTATAACCCTTACAATACTGAATTAAATGTTGTTGTCTGCTGTTTATTTTCCATTTTTTCTCGTAATAAACATGCTTTGACAGCACTTTTGAATCATTTCCATGTTTTTAGTGAAAATGAAGAAAAAATATAAAACAACAGCAGACGACAATTTTTGGTTCGCATATTCTAAGGGTTAACAGCTGAAAATGATAATTTTGTTAGCTGGTGACCCTCATGTAAATTCTGAAATAATGAACAATCTATATTTATGTAAAGCTACTACTCTGCATATTAAATTTTGAACAATAATGTTCAGCTTTGTGCGAACAAGTTTAATTCAGTATAGTCTGCTGTTTCCATTGATATTACAGTGAAGCCTCTCTAAACCGGACACCAAGAAAACACCTGTGGTCTTATTTTTTATCAGTTTCTTGGTCGTTTATCACAGGTGATAATGTCTGTTAGTGATCGCATATTACACATCTATAGCTCATAATGATCAAATGTCTGATTTATTGTGAAACATCTCTAAGCCGGACACCCTGGGGACCACCCAGGGTGTCCGGTTTAGAGAGGTTTCACTGTATTTACAGGCTACCAGTACATTTACACAGAGTCCCAAAGACTTGTTACAAGTGGTGGTTGGTTGGGAGCATGCGAGGGTAATTTAATTCTTCCTTACCGGGTGGGTGGCAGATGGAAGCATACGATGGGTAAAATAACGATCGGGGTTCATCCTTATCGGAATCCCGACCGGAGACCTGGTTTGGCCCTCACATACTTCTTTGGCATTTTTGTATGTGAGAGTTGAATCAGGTTATACCCCTTACAAGAGTAATATGATTATTCCTAATCCTATTACTTTAGGAGAAGGATCCAAGTGACTTTAGTGTGGTATGGATCTGGCAGTAGCTCCGGTTGTTCTAATTTCAGGGCTGAATATATATTTCTTTCGATGTAGATATTCCGTCTGATTTTGGGATTTTCCCCCCAAATGCAGCAGGTTAAATGTGGGATCAAACCTGTTGGCCCGGCCTTAAATGACTTTAGCTGTTGATATCCGTTAAACACCAATCAATCAATTAATCAATAAAGACTCGTTACATGTATACGAGATTTGGGATTTTCTCCCCATTTGTACATGTACTTGAACATGTACATGTACTTGTACAGGTAATATATCGGACTTAGTACTAAATCCATTGACCCGGCCTTAAATGACCTTAGCTGTTGATAGGCCGTTAAACCCCAACAATCAATCAATCAACATATGACGTCATTTACCGAAAATATCACCCATTTTTGTCGCGCCCGCTTGCGGAAAGCGCGATATAGTCGGCACTTTGGCGGCGTACGTACGTGTGTCCGGTTAAAGTTTTTGGTTAAGTTGTTTGGTTAAGTTGTTTGGTTGAAGTTTTTGGTTAAGTTCTTTGGTTAACGTTTTTGGTTAAGTATTTTGGTTAAGTTTTTGGTTAAGTTTTTTGGTTAAGTTTTTTGGTTAAAGTTTTTCGTTATACTATATCTCTGCAACTGCTTGGCACATTACCTTGAAACTTCACATGGGTGTTTATCATCATCTATATTTTCATTCTACCCCCCTCCCGTGCGGCCCCTGTGCCCAATGTCAAGGTCAAATTACTTTGAAGTTTTTGGTTAAGTTTTTTGGTTAAAGTTTTTGGTTAAGTTTTTTGGTTAAAGTTTTTTGTTATACTATATGCATATATACTCTGTTTTATTTCCCCATGTTGCATGTTATTCACTGTAATGGGATGTAAATAAAGATATGTTGAGTTGAATTGAGTTAAATATCTCTGCAACTGCTTTGCCCATTACCTTGAAACTTCACATGGGTGTTTATCATCATCTATATTTTCATTCTACCCCCCTTCCGTGCGGCCCCTGTGCCCAATGTCAAGGTCAAATTACTTTGAAGTTTTTGGTTAAGTTTTTGGTTGAAGTTTTTGGTTAAGTTATTTTGGTTAAGTTTTTTGGTTTTGGTTAAATTTTTTGGTTAAAGTTTTTTGGTTAAAGTTTTTCGTTATTCTATATCTCTGCAACTGCTTTGCCCATTACATTGAAACTTCATATGGGTGTTTATCATCATCTATATTTTCATTCTACCCCCTCCTGTGCGGCGGCCCCTGTGCCCAATGTCAAGGTCAAATTACTTTGAAGTTTTTGGTTAAGTTCTTTGGTTAAAGTTTTTGGTTAAGTTTTTTGGTTAAGTTTTTTGGTTAAAGTTTTTGGTTAAGTTTTTTGGTTAAAGTTTTTTGTTATACTATATCTCTGCAACTGCTTTGCCAATTACCTTGAAACTTCACATGGGTGTTTATCATCATCTATATTTTCATTCTACCCCCTCCCGTGCGGCCCCTGTGCCCAATGTCAAGGTCAAATTACTTTGATGAAGTTTTTGGTTAAAGTTTTTTTCGCGCCCGCTTGCGGAAAGCGCGATATAGTCGGCACTTTGGCGTACGTACATGTGTCCGGTTTAAGTTTTTGGTTAAGTTTTTCGTTTTGCTATATATTTTTAGTGTCCATGCCTCGCCACAAGGCGCGACATGCAGGCCGTGGCCATCTAGTATTACTATTATATCCAGCTGCAAACATCAGGGGGCCGTTTCACTAAACTTCGTATGACTAAAATGTTCGTAAGTGCAAACTTATGATAGTCTGTAAATTGCACATCACCACTGTTTTCTTGGAAACAATTATTGGATTTACATTTATTGAGCATAGGCTGCATATGCAGCCTATGCTCAATAAATGTAAATCCATCAATTGAAATTTCTAGACGACCCTAAATTTGCGCTTACGAACATTTTAGTCGTAAGAAGTTTATTGAAACGGGCCCCAGTAGCGGATTTCAGTTTTAAGTTTTTATTTCCATACATAGTCATATACAAACAATACATGAGTTACAAGCAGTTTAACAACATGCATTTATAGGTTACACTCCTTGTTTACAATCAACTATGAGTACATGTATTGTAAATAATTATAGATTATAACGTATTGTTCATACATGGTTAGGTTGGATTTATTAAAGAATGTTATGTAGATGAGAGAATAGAGTTGAAAATGAGATATGGTGAAATAGGTTTAGTGAATAATAATTGAGCAAGACACCACGATACAATACTATTACGGTATATACTGTTATACCTAACTGTAATATTTGTTTGTATAATCAGAATGTTCGTGTATCTCTAAATGAGTGTTAGTCTAATTGGATAACATTCCATTTTCGTTCATGAACTATGAGCTTATTTCTATTCATTGCAATTTCTTTTTCAATATTTTGTGTTGTCTTTCCAGCCCTTCCAGCGGTCCTATAATTCCTATAATTCCTATATTTTTCAGACTTTTTCAAAATGTCCTATAATATCCTATATGTTGGGCAAAATTCCTATAATTCCTATATATTTTTTGGGTAAGCAAAAGGTTGCTTTTTCTTTGGTTAAAATAGAACTTTTTTGTTAAATTTGTTGCACTAAATTCATCATGCAATTTAAAGGACATCCATAAGTATTTATTAATGTGATGTTGACATCATTTCAACAAAATTAATTTATGTAGTACCATGATGTGTGCCAATTCATTCTTAATTGTTTTTCAAAAATCCCTTTTTTAATGTAATAAGTTAAGGTAAATGACTTATTTGCACAAATAAATGATTTGTGGTGGAACGCGGCTGGCTAGAAGGGGTGTTGGGAGGCCAGATATAGTGTCCTATTTTTTTTTTCACTGTGCTGGAAGGGCTGTCTTTCGGTAAGACATACACTTTGTAGCGGATTTACCAATATCCCTAAGTGCACCAACGCACTTTGAGGGCGTAATTATTTGTTTGTATTATATGTGTGTGGGTGGTTGGTTGGGAGCAAGTGTAGGGTAATTTAATGATGGGGTTCATCTTTACCGGAATCCCAATACCCCTGGTTTGGCCCTCAGGTACATGTTTTGGCTTTCATGTTACTTAAGAAGTGAATCCGGTTATAGCCAGTATATAGATTAAGTAGTACTGATTACTTTATTTGTGGGTGGCAGGTAGGAGCATGCGATGGGTAATTTAACAATCGGGTTTCATCCTTACCGGAATCCTGACTGGAGACCTGGGTTGGCTCTCAGGTATGTCTTTGGCATTCTTGTATGTGAGTGTTGAATCTGTAGCCTATTTCATCAACATTGCAAAGTATACTTTCCTAGCAAAGTATACTTTGAGGGAGAAATTTTCAATTTTAGAATAAATTTATTAATTTTTATTATACTGAATTTATTACATTATCACAGCCAATTTTGGCTGTGATAATGTAATAAATTCAGTATAATAATTCTGCATAGTTTTAATCATCAAATATATGCAATCGTTAGTTCTGCATGAAATAATGCATTTCGGAAAAATCAATGATTGCTCCCTCAAAGTATACTTTGCTAGGAAAGTATTCTTTGCAATTTTGATGAAATCGACTACTGGTTATACCCATTATATGAGAATATGATTATTCCTAATCCTATTACTTTTAGGGGAAGGGGCCAAGTGACTTTGGTGTGGTATGTACGTGGTACCATGTCAGGTTATTCTAATTTAAATGCAGCAGGTTAAATACGGGATCGAACCCGTTGGCCCGTCCTTAAATGACCTTAGCTGTTGATAGGCCATTAAACACCAACAACAAACTAATTTAACCGTTAACTCCAATAAACATTATACTAATTACATTATTAGGGAGAGGAGGCTACGTGATTCTGGTGTGGTGAATATTTTCTTTGTTTTGATGAAATCCTAACTTCATTGTTCTTCTGATGAAATACAATGTAAAATAATAGTATAGTCGGTAAAATCGATGTTCATGCACAATTGTTTATGAGATATAAATTTGGTATTCTTGGTACCTGCAATGGAAATAATCAAGTGTAGCCTATGCCAGTAATAATAATAATAATAATAAGGGAATTCGGGAAGTTACTATCCAATAATTCCAGCACAAAAATATTTACACAATTCCTTAACATTTGAGATAAAAAAAATAAGATAGCGGTCTAAGGGTTAAAATCGCACACAAATTATACCACATACATCAGTTTAAACTAAGTTATTTAGGAGAGTATATATGGTACATAATACTGATACTAAGTACATAGTATAGCATCAGTATAACATGCAAACAGGTATAAAAGACAATGTCATGAGAGAAAAGATAATCATGAAACACGACCATCAGAAATACATATATATACATTGCCAGTGTGGTTTCTGTCGCGCCGCTTGCGGACAGCACAGCACGATATAGTTGGCACATTGGCGTATGTATGTCCGTACATGTGTACGGAGGACGTCTGTCCGGGTTTAAAATTATTGGTTAAATGTTTTCGGTATACTATCGAAGCCTCGGCGGGCGTGACATGCGGGCCGCGGCCATCCAGTATTGACATGGCGCCAGTTTCACTCAACTGTGTATAAAATGTTTGTACATGTAGAAGATATATTTATGAACTTGCTTCTCACAATAGAGTGGTTCCTTAATGCTACCCTTTCCAACTACATAGTTATGTACACGTCATTAAATATGGCTCTGACCGGGGAAATGGGACGTATGGGTTCTGCGACCAGTGTAGATCCAGATCAGCCTGTGCATCCACATTGTCTGATCAGGATCTGCACTGTTCGCCATCATTAATTAAACACTTGTAACACTTCTAACAAACAATATCGCTCATTATCATGCTCCAGTAGCCGATTTCATCAATATTGCAAAGTACGCTTATCTAGCAAAGTCTGCTTTGAGGGAGTAATCATTTATTTTTTCCCGAAATGCATAACGTCATATAGAACTAACGACTGCATATATTTGATTATTATAAGTATGCAGAATTATTATACTGAATTCATTACATTATCACAGCCAAAATGGCTGTGATAATGTAATAAATTCAGTATGATAACAATTAATAAATTTATCCTTAAATTGAAAATTTCTCCCTCAAAGTATACTTTGCTAGATAAGTACACTTCTTAATGTTGGTGAAATAGGCTACAGAAGTGAAGTGCGCTGTTTGATCAGCTACACTTGTCACAAATCCCGTATGTAAGTGGAAAATGGTAGCATTTAATAGGGAAGCACGCTACGAATATGAAAACATCTATGATGAATTTGCCTGAATTGGCTCTTAGTGCAATACTTACTGTACATTACAATTTTGCACTTATAAACGTATTTATAGTCATACAGTGTTTGGTGAAACGGGCCCCTGATCATTTGTGTCGCGGATTGTTCCAATATAGTCACAGTCCGTGAGCTAAACTCGTCCTCCACATGTGACTTACGGAGCCCCGCAGGGGACATGGATTTTCTTTTATTAATTTGTTCCCACAAAATAACAATTTGTTCCCTCAAGTTAACAATTTGTTCCCTCGAATTAACTATTCGTTCCCATGAAATAACAATTTGTTCCATCAATTTAACAATTTGTTCCCTCGAATTAACAATCAACAATTCGTTCCCATGAATTATTATTGTTAATTTGAGGAAACAAATTGTTATTTTATGGGAACGAATTGTTAAATTGAGGGAACAAATTGTTATTTCGTGGGAAAAAATTAATAAAAAAATAATTCTACGTCCCCTGTGGGGCTAAATAGTGAATATAGTCGATGCTGGCAGAATGGTTTTTGATTAGCGTCACACATACACCTGATGCAAAATGCTTTTTAAAGCATCCGCACAGTCTGATCAGGATTTGCACTGTTGGCCATTCCATCAATGAAACACTCGTCATGCTTCAAACAAGAAATATAATAGATTGTTAGCAGGTACAGGCGTGTGCTATTTGGTCTGGAGCTACACAAATATCACAAATCCCATAAGCCCCATTACTCCAGTCACAGCCACCAATAATCAAACTGGGCCCGGTTGCTCAAAACCTCTCTTAGCTTAACAGACTGTTAAATCCTTAGCAATGATTGTGCTGTGTAGCTGCTCATGATAGAAATTAAAGGTACATGCCCACTCAGTAGGCACAAACTGGAATTAACCCTTAGACCCTACACACAACAATTGTCGTCTGATGTTGCTTTTATATCTTGCCTTATTTCTCAATAAGAACATGGTTTGGCAGCACTTGAGAATCATTTCCAATGGAAATGATTCTCAAGTGCTGTCAAAGTATGTTGTGAATTATTCTAAAGTGCTGTCAAAGCATGTTTTTGATGATACAAATGGAAAATAGAACTGTGGGCCTGGAATATCTACAATTCGTTGACAATAATCATGATTGGAATACATTAACCCTTAGACTGCTACTCACAACAATTGTCATCTACTGTTGCTTTTATATCTTGCCTTATTTCTCAATAAAAACATTGTTTGACAGCACTTCAGAATTATTTCCAATGGAAATGATTCTGAAGTGCAGTCAAAGCATGTTGTAAATTATTCTAAAGTGCTGTCAAAGCATGTTTTTGATGATAAAAATGGAAAATAGAAAATAAACAGCAGGCGACAAAAAATTAAGATAGCGGTCTAAGGGTTAAGTAAGTGTATAATTGTGTCACTATTCCACCAGTTCTCAAATTTACAAGCGCCCGCTATACATATATAATCATTTGTTAATATATATTTTACAGATAGTGACTCGCGGTAGTATCGGTAGTATCGGGCTATTTTCATATGCAAATGAGTCCTGATATTTTTTAATTATTTATACCAATTAAAAATGTCTCGGATGATGTCTCGGATGACCTTCAGCGTGTTCCTCTGGCGCCCAATTTGCCAAACTACTGTGAAATCTCTAAACTGAACACCCTGGGAGGTCCCCAGGGTGTCCGGATTAGAGAGGTTTCACTGTAAATCAGGAATTTTATCATTCTGAGCCATAGTTGTATGTTATGCGATCTCGAACAGACATTATCATCTGAGATAAATGACCAAGAAAATCATCAAAAATAAGATCATATGTGTTTTATCCCGTCAACACAGTGCGTATGTGTCGTGAAACACAGTGCCCTGAAACATTTTTGATATCCAGTCAATACTATTTTTGCATTTTAAAGCCATTTTTAGGTGTTGACTGGATAAATAGAATAGTAGGTTAGTGCCGTGAATGGAAAAAAATATCTGGCGCGGCACGGAAACTGGATGTGATTGGCACAGCCTCGCCCATCCCGTTTCCTGAGCCTTGCCAGATATTTGTTCCCATTCACGGCACTAACCTACTATTCTCTATTTCTTGGTGTCCGTTTAGAGAGGTTCCATTGTACGTTCTCCACCATCTGTGGCTTCGCTGGCAGTATTCATTTCAGCAGCATTTGGCAGCGTGCCGTTACGTTGTCCAACAGCACCGTAACTAGGATGAGGCCTCAACACTGGTGTTTGTGCTGTTTCTGTATTTAATCTACCTGTTCTTGAAGAACTTCACACACTTGATTATGTGTCTTGCTGTTGCGAATTTGCAGCCGTATTGTCATTTTCCTGCAACGTGTCCTCTTGCTTAGAATGTTCAATCTGTGTGATCAACGGTTTGGCCAACGTGTTTGTGCTGTTGTCTGTATTTAATATAACTGTTCTTGAAGAATCGATCACAAGTTTGTCAACTTCAGACACTTGATTATTTGCTACATTGTCTTGCTGTTGTGAATTTGCAGCCATATTGTCATTTTCTTGCAACGTGTCGTCTTGCGTAGAATGTTCACTCTGTGTGATCAACGGTTCGACCAACGAAGGCCCCTCTGAAATGCCGTTCCCAGAACTACTGTTCCTGTGCACTTTGCTACTAAAAAATTTAGCAATGGCACTCCTGACAGAATGCAATTTGCTTGTTATGCTTCTTGCTACCTTAGATGACTTGGGGCCTGTTGGAAGATTGCTATCCTCAGACAGCGTCTCTGTGGGGTCACTGCGAGGCGGTACGGGCGGGTCGTCTACTTCTACAGGGTTGCCAGGGGGCGGGGTATCGGCGGTATATTGCGGGTCGGCACACCATTTGGAACTGTCTACCGTTATTTTGCTCCGAATATCGTCTTTAACACGCTCTAAGACGTGCTCTTGCTCCCCGTTTAATAAGCATTCTGTCAGCATTTCCCACGAATGTGCTCTGGCAGCCTTTTTATACCAGCGGATGCCGGCGATACCTTTGAGGACATTTGGCACGTGATCAGTCTTGTCGGTTAGATGAAACGGAACCATATTACCATCATCGCCTGCAATTAAAAATATGACTGGAGAAATGGGACTTATGGGTGTTGTGATACGCGTAGATACAGATCCAGCTCGTGGTGGCAGGTGGGAGCATGCGATGGGTAATTTAACGATCAGGATTCATCATTACCGGAATCCCGACTGGTGACCTGGGGGCCGTTTCACTCAACTTCTTATGATTAAAATGTTCGTAAGCGCAAATTTAGAATCGTCTGGAATTTTCAATTTATGGATTTACATTTATTGAGCATAGGCTGCTCAATAAATGTAAATCCAATAATTGTTTACAAGAAAACATTGTTAATGTTAATTTACAGACTATCATAATAGTGAAACGGTCCCCAGATTTGGCTCTTATGTACGTCTTTGGCATTCTTGTATGTAGGAGTTGAATCTCGTTATACCCGTTATATGATTAATATGGTTATTACTAATTATATTGCTTTCAGGGGAAGGAGCAAAGTGACTGGTGTGGTATTGACCTGGCACCATGTCGGGTTGTTCTAATATATGTTTTCTCGATGTAAATATTTCGTTCTGATTTTGGGATGGGCAAATGACAATAGCTGTTGATAGGCCGTTAAACACCAATAAACAAACACAAAAACAGCTCCAGCTTCAGCACCGCTTTCCAACTTTCCAATTCACAATTCACAATTCCACAATTCCACAATTCACACCACCTTGGCAAGATCCTGGTTATGCCACTGAAAACGCTGATGAAATGTGACTGTAACTGGAGAAATGGGGCTGATGGGTTTTGAGACCAGTGCATCCGCACAGTCTGATCAGTATCTGCACTGTTCTCCATTCCATCAATGAAACACCCGGCGTGAAATCTCTAACTAAGTTTATATAAAACTATTTATTTTACAACGATGTTTAAACTTTATTTATTTTACAACGATTACAATACGTGCGAGAGCAGTTACATATAGGATATTCCAGCGTACATTTTGAATAGGGGAAATAATACACAGTGTGCGTCGGCTTCCGCGTAAGCAACGAGTGAGCGTGAGTTGCTTGCATAGACGCCAACGGACACGAGTGTATTATTTCCGCTATTCAAACATGTACGATGGAATATCCTATTTATTACACTTCCACGGCGGATACATATGCACATTTAGTCTATTTTTGAGATTATAATCAATGAATTGTGATGTGCGCATGAATAGTTATACAATGACGTGTTTTCCCGCGTTTTGACGTTACGTTGTGTGACGTCATGCAAACTAATTACGCAACTGTTTCTATGAACTAGATATAGTTGAGTGCATTAACATTCTAGAGTAGTCGAGACCCTTTCCAAATGTTCAAATAAACATTTTGCATGGTAGCTCGTGGTTTCCAAGAAAACAGGTGCGCAAATACGGGTGTTCTCTTCATGGTGTATTATTTGTAAGGAGTTGATTACAGGTTTTCTCTCACAACGAAACCCGTGCAAATAATTTGCAAGAGTAATAAATAAATGTATTCGTAGGCACAGATGGGGGCGTAAGGGTGATCTGCTAGTTTCTAAATATAATGAGATACTTATTACAGAGTACCCTACATCCCTGACATAATTAATGAACTTTTAATTAACCATTTTATTATTCCTGATACACGCTATTTATCTTTGCGCTAGTTGCGAACAGTATCTCTTGCAATCTACTCCCGTACCGTCCGTAAATTAGCAACTACCTTTGTTCATATCATGTACATTTATGTCATGTGATGTAACGGTCGCCGGATTAGCTCAGTAAGTAGAGCGTCGGACTGCGGATCGGGAGACTCCGGGTTCGATTCGGCGTGTCCTTGGGCAAGAGAATGTGCTAGCCTTGTCCTATCGGATGGGGACTTAAAATAGTCGGTCCCGACATGCAAGGTCGTCGAGCCAGTGCCGTCGTTAAATCAAAGCATTTTATTTATGTGATGTAACTGCAGATGGACTTTATTGACTATACTCACCTTGATTGATGGCCCGAGTGTAGTTAACGGTGAAGGCGCACACGTTGCAGGCGAAGAAGTATTCAGACAGGATGAAAATAACATTTCCTTTGCACCTGAAATATTTATTAATAGTATGTGTTATCAAAAGTACTTGTAGTATTCAATAATAATTGAAGGGGTCAGTGGAAGAACGGGGCTAAGACCCATACTCCATTCTTCTATGCACTCCTTCAATGGATTTTTGTTTTCTTTTGCAAATTTAACATTTTTGCATATATTAACATGAAAAAAGTAACAACAGGAAATCGGGTAGTGATGGTCCTGTGTGAAAATCTTACTATTTTTGTTACGTTTTGAATGTTTTACAATGAAAACAAAATCGGGTATTGATGGATCGAAGCTTTCGCCCCAGTCACAATCAGTAGCCTATTTCACCAACATTGCAAAGTATACTTATCTAGCAAAGTATACTTTGAGGGAGAAATTTTCAATTTAAGGATAAAATTATTAATTTTTATTATACTGAATTTATTACATTATCACAGCCAGTTTAGCTGTGATAATGTAATAAATTCAGTATAATAATTCTGCATACTTGTATTCATCAAATATATGCAGTGGTTAGTTCTATATGAAATAATGCATTTCGGGACAAATAAATGATTACTCCGTCAAAGTATACATTGCTAGATAAGTATACTTTGCAATGTTGGGGAAATCGGCTACTGGATATCATTTGAGGATGTCTAGTTTAGAGAGATTCCACTGCAATTAAGTCACGTTTTACTGCGGTGTGCAATCACGAACAGACGTGACCATCAGAGATAAATGACACAGTGAAACACATCACATTTACATACGTCGTGGTTGTCTGGTGTACGAATTATAGGCGTTCAACTGAATTGCTCATGTGTGGCTGCGATTGGAGAAATCCCCAATTTTGATGAAATCGGCTACAGAGCAGTAAGATTCACATGTACTGCTTATGGTCAGCGCAGTGACCAACGCACTTGAACACATTTGAAGGGCTCAGTGGGTGAATGGGGCTTATAGTATACGAATCGTCGATGATACGTGAAGGTGTCAGTGGAATAAGAGGGATAATACCATTGAGGGACTTAGCCTCTTTGTTTCTCTGACTCTTTCATTCATGAACAGTACGCTAATATCTCGTTAAAGGTACATGCCCACTCAGTAGGCACAACTGTGAGGTTATAGTATAGGGAGACGGATTTGTTTGTGTATTCTGTATATTTGACATTTTCTGGCAAAATAAACATTCATTCAACTTCACCTCAGGTACTGATTGGCATTATCATACATTTTATATCAGACGAAAATTTCCACAGTGACGTCAGGGGCGATAACCGTGCTTCCAGAAGATGTTAACGGACATTACTATTTATTCTCTGTATTTATTTTTTTGATGTGCAATGATCATACTTTATAATCTGTCAACAATATTTAGGCGACGCATTTAATTAGTATTAATAATTAAAAAATATCATGCCTCATTTGCATATGAAAATAGCCTGATACCACCGCGTATCGCTATCAGTAAAATAAATATTACGGTACTGGTAATTTTTAGAACTGGTTGAATAGTGACACAATTATACACTTATTTAATTCTTATAAAGAATAGTTTGTGCCTACTGAGTGGGCATGTATTTTTTGGTGGCCGGATTAGCTCAGTAGGTAGAGCGTCGGACTGCGGATCGGAAGTCCCCGGGTTCGATCCGACCTCGACCGCTGCTAATGGCTTTACAACTTCGTGCTAGCCTAATCCTATCGGATGGGGACTTAAATAGTCGGTCCCGACATGCAAGGTGATCGAGTCAGTGCCGTTGTGAAATCAAAGCATTTACATTTACATAATTTTTAGAACTGGTGGAATAGTGACACTTAAATTCCTATAAAAATAGTTTTGCCCTATTGAGTGGGCATGTACCTTTAATGACCTAGTTAGACCCCTATGGAACGCCAAATCCACTTAAACTCAAATAAGTATTGCTAGCTCTAAATAATTAGAGCTAGCATTACATATTTAGACCTAGCGTTAAATATTTAGAGCTAGCATTAATTATTTGAGTTTATGTACATATACTCAAATAATTATTACTGGCATTAAATATTTAGAGCTAGCTACAAATGATTTAGAGAGCTCTTCAAATGATTTTAAGCTAGCTCTAAATATTTAATGTCAGCCCCAATTATTTACAGCTAGTATTAATTATTTGAATTTATGTAGATTTGCCGTTCCATAGACACCCCCTAATTCCAATGGTCCCGTAATTTATGAAAATAATACCAACCTCTCCTTAATGACCTGAGCCGTCGTGTCTTCCACGTATTTGCCCCGTTTAAGATCAAACTGTGGGTGGAAGAACTTGACACCAGGGTAGACGGACGTATACAGCTCCTGGATGAGAGTCGCCATCCATTCGTCTTCGTTGGCGTAGCAGAGACATGTGCTGTAGAAGGCCTTCTTGCCCAGCACCACTAGTTCGGTGGAACATATACATATACGTGAGCAATGTCTTAATATGGTATTTATTAAACATGTTTGTAGAGCCGGTTTTTGTAACCCCCTGTTTTTGTAACCCCCGGGGGTTACAAAAACCGGCCCTACACACGTTATTAAACAAGACTATGCCAAGTTCCTTATGAAATCAGTAAACGAGATAGTAACTATAATTAAACGCACTTACAGGAGTGATTATTTAATATGATATTTATTAAACAAGTTATTAAACATGGCTATGCGGAGTTTCTTATAAAATCAGTCAACGAGTTGGAAATATATTAATTATCTGTGTTAAAATAACATTTAATCTGAGATTACTTTATTTTCCTTGTGTATACTGTCAGTTTTATTGCTATCATTGACTTAGTTATGCCTATGCATGGCCTGTTCCTTAGACGAGGCAATTTGCACGGTGTACAGTGGGGTCGGCGTGTAAGTGCACACACGAACGAACACGACAGGTTGGAACCAACCTGTCGTGTTCGTTCGTGTGTGCACTTACACGCTGACCCCACTGTAAACACGATACTATTTTGTAACACACAGAGTATTGCGTTAATATTTAATGTCCTTTCTAAGGCTTTTTGGTCTCCTTTTTGGGTATTGCATTTTCCAACCCAACCCACCCACTACGATTATATCGGATGCTGGCTACTACACACATGAGAAGGCGACAGAAGGATAATATGTACCATCATGACGAGTCAGTTGCCAGCTTTTATCTTCAACACTCAGCTGCTCCGCCAAGGCTGGAAATAATAAAAACAAACGATACGTTGAACATAATTATTGAGACCCTGTGTTTTGGTACCTAAGAATATGTACGATTCGTTTTCCATTCTGTATATGCTCTGAACATTTTGTAGACGTCATTTGTGGCTGCGACTGGAGAAATGGAGCTTATGTGATTTGTGACCAGTGAAGTTCCTGATCAAATAGGACGCTCATGTAGCCTGCTAATTATCTATATTGCCTATTAGAGTGTGACGGAAGTTTCATGGATGGAATGGCGGACATTGCAGATCCTGATCAGACTGTGCGGATGCACTGTGCAGAATCTACACTGGTCGCAAAACCTATTAGCCCCATTTCTTCAGGCATTGCCACATTTACGGAAAGTATCGTATTTTTTTCATGAGCTATTGCACAACTTCTTAGGTACAATATAACATGCCTTGCCACAATTATAATTTAAATATCAGATGATGCTGAGAATGGAATTGGTCAAATCGTTTCTAAGTATATGTACTATCAATTTGATACCGTCAACACAGTGCGTATGTGCCGTGAAATACTGTGCCGTGAAACATTTTTGTTATCCTGTCAATACGACATAATCACTGCGTATGAATATGTGCGGTTGTCATAATAGTCGATTCTCCGATTTGGAGGTGCGGATGGGGTTATTTTTTTGCATGTTTAAGCTATTTGTAATGTTGACGGGATAAATAAAACAGTAGGTTGGTGCCGTGAATGGGAAAATATCTTGCGCGGCACGGAAACGGGATATGCTCGGCAGAGCATCACACATCCCGTTTCCTAAGCCTTACCAGATATGTTTTCCCATTCACGGCACTAACATACTATTCTCTATGTCACATGCAAATGTGGAAACCCCTATTGTTAACCGTCCCTTATTGTTACCCAGTTAACAATAGAGGAGGGAACTGACAATAAGTGAGGACTGTATAATTTGTAGAACCCACTATTGTTCACCCTCCCCTATTGTTACCCTTCTGTAAGTTCGTCCATTCAGTTCTTGTGAGTGTCCGACAACAAAAGTTGCCGACCAAAACAGATGACTTTCGTTTTTACTTCGTTTTCGTTTGTTTCGTTTAGAACAAATCTTATATATGTGGTCAATTAGGAAGCATCACACGTCACCTCTACTGACTGTATTTCAAGCTGCATGATCACGTGGTTACAACAACAACAACAACAACGACAATGGCTGAAAATGTCAAAATCTTCCCACTCCAAATAAGTATTATTTTATATTTTCCTTAATATGCAACGGATTTTGATGAAATATGGCGCAGCAAACGCGTCTTCATGGGTTGCATTTGGTCGTCCCGGGAGTTCGGCACATACTTATGTCGTTTTCGGTAGACACGGAAATCGATTCGATAGATGTTTGGGCTAAAGTACAGAGACCACCAAATGCAGCTTAACAAGACGCGTTTGATGCGCCAGATTTCATAAAAATATATTACATAATAAGGACAAAATAAAAGAATTTGTTATTTGAATCGGAGGGCTTCTGGAAGTTTCAGTACTTGTTGTTGTTGTTGTAACCACGTGATCATACATCTTGTATTTAATACAAACAAAATACAGTGAACGTTCGCAGTACCTCCTCGTCTAGATTGTTCCCAGGACTCTGCGTCTTTAACTGAAATGAAGGAAACAATAGGCGCAAATAGTCGTATATACAGTGGAACATCTCCAAACCGGACACCCTAGTAGGTCCCCAGTGAAACCTCACTAAACCGGACATCCTGGAAAGTCCCCAGGGTATCCGGTTTGGAGATGTTTCACTGTAAATCAGATATGTTAGCGATTCACGACACATTCTAGTGTTTTGCAATCATGAAAAGTCATTGTAATCCGAGATACATAACAGCGAAACAAATGTAAGTTAAATATCCATTAATAACGGTGTTAACCCTTAGAATGCGGGAAACGTAAATTGTCGCCGGGTGTCGATTTATGTTTTGTCTTTTTTCTCAATAAAAACATGTTTTGACATTATTGGAAATGCTTCTAAAGTGTTGTCAAAACATGGTTTTGATGAGAATAGACAGCAGACGACAACTTTTAATTCAGCTTTGAAAGGGTTAATACACCGCCAAATCACATTTTAAGCACAGGCACCTGGGCCACATGTGGATGTCCAAATATTATATTGCAATTCTTGTCCGGTCTGTGCTCTCTGGCTAGATCTCTATATAACCATAGACACATAGTCAAAGAGAGCACAGACGGGGCAAGAATTGCAACATACTATAGTCTGTTTCACGAAAGCTACCCAAATTTTACGGCCATATAAACAATTCAAAAACCATATTTTTTTCGATAATATTAAATTAAAGGAAAATTTAAGAATGAGCCTTCTTTTTATTTCTGAAATTTGGTCAAATATTGATTTTATTACGAAAAATTGACTTGTCTATTAATTTAACATGGGGGAAAAAGGTAGAGAGGTTTTGTGGGGGAGGGATCAAAAACGAAAAAAAAATGGAAATTGACTCCGAAACCTAGTTAGATAGCTTGGAAATGATCTAACTAAGAAAACAAAAGTTAAATTTTAAAAATCGGTCCAGTATTTCTGAAATTCAAAAAAATTTCCCCATGTTAAATCCCCATAGACATCTTCACTCCGTGAAGATGTCTATGGGGATTTAACGGAGTGAAGATGTCTTTGGGGATTTAACATGGGGAAATTTTGTTTTCGCAATAAAATCAATATTTGACCAAATTTCACGAAATAAAAAGAACGCTGATTCATAAATTTTTCTTTAATTTAATATTATCGAAATAAATATGGTTTTTGAATTGTTTATATGGCCGTAAAATTTGGGCAGCTTTCGTGAAACAGACTATAGTTTAACATCCACATGTTGCCCTGAGAGCCTGTGCTTGTATGCAATAAAAATGTAATGTTACAGGTACATGTACATGCTTTATGAATATCAAATACACGGTGTGTGATCACGTGGTCTATCGTTTTTGTGTTACGTAATGGCGGCGCCCATTAGTTGTGAATTAAATCTTAGTTTTCATCAATACTACTGCTATTTCTTCCTTTTAATGATGACCACGTTCCAGCCGTTAACACTACGAGTCCGACAATACCAGCTTTAGCACCATTACATAATTAGTCTCAACATTATGTAGAGAAAGTTTGGATGAACTTATTTTGTATTCGGAAGCCTGGAACCTTCTCTACAGACTATTCAGATTAACAACAGAAGTCATACTGCTAGATTTTGCATTGTCAGACTCATAGGTCAACATTAAAACTTGGTCATCGGACTATGACCCAGATTAAAAGGAAGAAACCGCAGTCGCATTACGCAAATTAAGATTTACCTCACAACTCATGGGCGCCGCCATTACGCAAAACCAAAACAATAGACCACGTTATCCCCCACCGTGGAACATACATCCCCATTTATTTGACTCACCTAGTTTGTCGGATGTGTTAGTAACGACATCGGGTCTATTAATCCCACCATCACCAACGTCTCTAAGCAGGAATCTCCTCAGCTGACCAATCGTCTTGGGCGGGACTTTTCCATCGGGATGTTCGGCATCCTCCATACTTTCCCATTTCTGTAGCACGGACTGCGTCTTGTAACACTTAGGACTCGCCCGCTCCACTTCAGATATATACCTGTGATCATATGTTTTAGCTCAGGTGACAATGCCTGTTCATGATCGCAGAGCACACACACACACACATGTCTCAGAATGGTCATATGCCTGATTTACAGCGAAACCTCTTTAAACCAGTCACCCTGGGGACCTCCCAGGGTGTCCGTTTAGAGAGGTGTCACTGTATGTGTTTCAGTGGTGGAATGGCGAACAGTGCAGACCTGGATGCACAGTGCACATACTGATCTGGTCTGATTCTTCAAGTCACAGTCACATGGTACAACTCGCCGGCTCAACTTATACCGATCTATACCTTACAAACACGTCGCTGTGATTATGCGATTTGCGACCAATGTAAGTCGTGATCAAATAGCCTACTTTGCCACTCATGTACATGTAGTAGAATAACGGTCTATATGGCATGTTAGAAGTATGCCGGGTGTTTCATTGATGGAATGACGAACTGCACATATCATGATCAGACTGCGCGGATGCATCGGCTGATCTGAATCTACACTGGTCGCAACATCCGTGAGCCCCATTTCTCCAGTCACAGCCACAACCCTTCAGGAATAGTATAGAGATCGAGGACAGCCTGGTTATGCCAGTGTCAGCAGCGGTTACCATTTGTATAACCTCATACAACATTCATGCACACAAGTCTGCTGCAATATAGTGAGCATTTATTTCGAATACTGATATCCATTGTTAGAAATGATATGTATTGTTGATAAACATGTTTGTTAAAAGACTAACGCTGATACAGTGGGGTCAGCGTGTAAGTGCACACACGAACGAACACGACAGGTTGGAACCAACCTGTCGTGTTCGTTCGTGTGTGCACTTACACGCTGACCCCACTGTACGTGAAGCAGATTTCTATAATTCTCATTTACAAAATTGACTGTGTTAATTAATTAATTGAATACTTGTATGATAAACACAACATAATTATACATGTACATCTATATAGTGTATGACATCATATGGAAGTTTCTCCAGTCCATCGAGACTTTTTCATTGTATTTGCCTTTTAATATTACTTAAATGCTTTAGCTCGTCTTTTGCCATCACTGTGTACTATCGGCTTATTTAAAATCAGACAAATGAATGTCATTAGAGACACGCCATGTGATTTTGTACCTTTGGACATCTGCCTAATTTCATTAAATACGTTTACAAAATTTACAATATTTTTCATAAATAAAGTAATTCCGGATGTACTATGAAAATTTTGTCAATTTTTGACGCCATTGACGCAGATCTCCGAAGGTACAAACTCACATGGCGGCGTGTCTCATTATTTGTAACACATGCCACTTTACTATTGTAGCAGACACTATGTCGCCATTTTGTCAGACTTATGCCATGAACTCAATATGTACTCATATACCGCATGTTGCGGTCTGATATTTGCAAAACAATGTTATGATATGTTCTGTTCTGTTCTAAACATATCACGACTCTCAAGCTCAGACACTTCAGACACGTACCTTATAAAAATCGGCTCTATGCCAATCCGCTCTGCTAATCCAAGGCAGTCCTTGCATTCGCCAGTTTTGTCAGGAATGTCTAACATTAAGCTCAAATGTTCGGTGGTAGATGGGTACAGGCATTCCAACGATGTATTCCAGTACTGAGGTGGAATGTCATTGTCCACATACTCAATATCGTCATCTGGCACTCTGTTTGGCACGCTTGTGTCATTTGAAGCGTCAGATCTTTGTCCTTGGTTCATGTCTAAATTGTCTTGTCCTTGATTCGTGTCATCAGCTGGCGGGATTTCTAAATTGTCCTGTCCTTGATTCGTGTCGTCAGCTGGCGGGATTTCTAAATTGCCTTGTCCTTGATTCGTGTCATCAGCTGGCGGGATTTCTAAATTGCCCTGTCCTTGATTCGTGTCATCAGCTGGCGGGATTTCTAAATTGCCCTGTCCTTGATTCGTGTCATCAGCTGGCGGGATTTCTAAATTGCCCTGTCCTTGATTCGTGTCATCAGCTGGCGGGATTTCTAAATTGTCCTGTCCTTGATTCGTGTCGTCAGCTGGCGGGATTTCTAAATTGCCCTGTCCTTGATTCGTGTCGTCAGCTGGCTGGATTTCTAAATTGTCCTGTCCTTGATTCGTGTCATCAGCTGGCGGGATTTCTAAATTGTCCTGTCCTTGATTCGTGTCGTCAGCTGGCGGGATTTCTAAATTGCCCTGTCCTTGATTCGTGTCGTCAGCTGGCTGGATTTCTAAATTGTCCTGTCCTTGATTCGTGTCGTCAGCTGGCGGGATTTCTAAATTGTCTTGTCCTTGATTCGTGTCGTCAGCTGGCGGGATTTCTAAATTGCCCTGTCCTTGATTCGTGTCGTCAGCTGGCGGGATTTCTAAATTGTCCTGTCCTTGATTCGTGTCGTCAGCTGGCGGGATTTCTAAATTGTCTTGTCCTTGATTCGTGTCGTCAGCTGGCGGGATTTCTAAATTGCCCTGTCCTTGATTCGTGTCGTCAGCTGGCGGGATTTCTAAATTGTCTTGTCCTTGATCGTGTCGTCAGCTGGCGGGATTTCTAAATTGCCCTGTCCTTGATTCGTGTCGTCAGCTGGCGGGATTTCTAAATTGTCCTGTCCTTGATTCGTGTCGTCAGCTGGCGGGATTTCTAAATTGTCTTGTCCTTGATTCGTGTCGTCAGCTGGCGGGATTTCTAAATTGCCCTGTCCTTGATTCGTGTCGTCGGCTGGCGGGATTTCTAAATTGCCCTGTCCTTGATTCGTGTCGTCAGCTGGCACGAATCCTAAACTGTGTTGTCCTTGATTCGTATCGTCAGCTGGCGGCATTTCTAAATTGTCTTGTCCTTGATTCGTGTCGGATTTATCTTTCAGATCGTGACTTCTCTCCATGGCTAGTTCCGAAACGTACGTCTATACCGGTGTCGTTATGCCAGTGTATTGGTCACGTGGTTGGGTAATGGGTTGTTAGTTCAGCGAGTCACGTGTGCCGTTGAGTTTTCAGTACATTCATCGGGAGTTATACTGTCAATGACAGACATTGAGATATATAAGCGTTTGTTTCCTGATGTTAGATAGATATGTCACTCGCCGTCATATAATATGACGTACTGTTGTTCTGAAAACATACAGAAACGTAATGATTGCACTAGAAAAAATACAGTGTTGCATGACGAAACATTTTAAAATGTCCTTGATGTATGACGAAAACATGTCTGTTTAATGCAACACTGTATCATTTTCAGTCATGTTGGGATTACTCATCAATTTACGGAAACGAAAATGTTATTGTTATAAAACCAACCAACATGGCCGCCATAATTTCGCACTGGTAAAATATTTCACAGGGCCTATTCAATTCAAAGTATGGGGAATTAATTGAATACTTGTATGCTAAACACAAAAGATGCATCTATATAGTGTATGACATAATATGGAAGGATAGAAATAGCGCATTTCGGATGATTATTTAACCCTTACCCCGCTATCTTAACTACATGTACCTTATTTTTGTCGTCTGCTGTTTATTTTCTATTTTCCATTTTTATCATCAAAAACATGCTTTGATAGCACTTTCGAATAATTTACAACTTGCTTTGTCAGCACTTTAGAATCATTTCCATTGGAAATGATTCTGAAGTGCTGTCAAACCATGTTTTTATTGAGAAATAAGGCAAGATATAAAAGCAACAGCAGATGACAATTGTTGTGTGTAGCGGTCTAAGGGTTAAATGGTAATTTATTATTACTTATAGTTTCAGAATCTGGAATTGGCCGATTGCGTTTCCAAAGTGTCCTTCCTGTATTTTTATAAATAATTTATGAGTACATGCACATACATATTTAAAACAAACTGTCCCCAGCAGCAACATCAATCCGCCATTGGTCAATTTCATAACACGTGATAAAAAAAAAAGTATACCATGTCACCCGCTTCACAACACAGCGGGCAATATTAGAGGGAAATATTACAATATTACCATCACTCCCGAACATACACGAAGCGTTCTAAAAAAATATAAAACATCTTCCGCTAAAACGTAGGCGTCGGGAAGGGTGGTGGGAGCGGGCGGACGACAGCCCATCCACACTATTGAAAGTAGTGTTTCAACAATTGTCGTGTTAAGTAAGGGAAAACAAGTTTTAAAAGGAATGTTTCTTTTACTCCCTTTTATACGAGCATACTTAAATGTTGCTAAGTTTTTAATATATCGTACTGGGACGGCCCCGAGACAACGAGATGTACCTCGATGCGCTAGGTCAACGCGTTTTCCAGCTATGGACACATTTCCGCATTTGTCTTACGTCGAAAAAACTGAGTGGTAACAATCACAGGTGATGGGAACAACTAATCTGTCCGTTGATCATTGTATAAATATACTATATATATATATAATGTCATGTGATTTATTTTCACGTCACCTGTGGTAACAATTGATGAGAAATGAGGAAAAAAAATGCAGATATTTTGTTGCTGTATTTTAGGGAATTTGACGATTATGTACATGCACACAGAGCTCCAGTTAAGGTGCGTCATTTGACCAACTTGGGGTGAAATTTTGTTATTTCTTCATCACAAATGACAAGTTGGGATTCCCAACTTGCCATTTTTGATGGAGAAATAAGAAATGTACCTCCAAATTACGCACCTTAACTGGAGCTCTGCATGTATGTCTCATTTACAATTGAGAATCAACACCCCCTCTAGACATAAATTCTGGATCCGCCCCTGGGAATAGAGAACATACTAGGCGCTTTCTGATCTGTAGCCTCTTTCACCAACATTGCAAAGTATACTTATCTAGCAAAGTATACTTTGAGGGAGAAATTTTCAATTTAAAGAGAAATTTTCAATTTAAAGAGAAATTTATTAATTTTTATGATACTGAATTTATTACATTATCACAGCCATTTTGGCTGTGATAATGTAATAAATTCAGCATAATAATTCTGCATACTTTTAATCATCAACTATATGGAGTGGTTAGTTCTATATGATATAATGCTTTTTGGGAAAAAATAAATGATTACTCCCTCAAAGTATACTTTGCTAGAAAAGTAGACTTTGCAATGTTGGTGAAATCGGCTACAGGACCTACACGTGTCGTCATTACTATGGAACGCCAAATATACATAAACTCAAATAATGAAATGTACATGCCCACTCAGTAGGCACAAACTGCTATAGTCTTTATATACTGTATGATCTGAATTAAATAAGTGTATAATTGTGTCACTATTCCACCAGCTCTAAACATTACGAGTG
This sequence comes from Conchocele bisecta, assembly GCA_029237695.1. Taxonomy (NCBI): domain Eukaryota; kingdom Metazoa; phylum Mollusca; class Bivalvia; order Lucinida; family Thyasiridae; genus Conchocele; species Conchocele bisecta. The sequence continues at coordinate 43,690,281 of CM055270.1, read as the reverse complement.
CCCGCTGTACAGGTATATCCATTGAGTAATATTCATTTCACTGATAATGGTATTTTTAATTATTTATACTATTGAATGCGTCACCTGAAAATAATATTTTCGACAGATTATAAAGTATGGTCATCGCACATCAAAAAGTAAATACAGCGAATAAATAGTAACGTCCGTTAACATGTTAAGGCAGCACGGTTATCGCCCCTTATATCAGTGTGGAAATGTACGTCTGATATCAAATGTATAAGTATGCCAATCAATACAGGGAGTAATGGTGAATGAATGTTTTTTTTGGCCAGAAAATGTCATATCTACAGAATATACAAAACTACAGGGGTCATACCAGTTATCCGGACAGTTAGTTTATCGGACAAATGAAAATATCTGTTAATTAAGCGCATTCATTTGACCCGATTTTGCAACTCAGGTGCTTGCTGTTTCCATGCAAGTGTGAAGAATATATCGCCAAGGTAAACATTTAGTCAAATTTGCTGAAAACATTCCTCATTCGAGTGCACCCATTACGTAATTTATCAGTTTTTCTATCAATACAATACATTCTATAACTACAGTGTTTTCAAAGAAGCGAATGGTGATTGTGATTTCTGCAGAACTACACAATGCTGTTTACACTGGTTTACAGGCAATGACATTATGCTTTCAAGGTGAAAATAGAAGTTATAAGATGAATATATGCTTGTCCGGATAACTGATTGTCGATGTAGTAGTATATAAGAGACAAAAAGATACCACCTACTGATGGAAGCCCCCCGCTACGCGCGGTGCCTCCCATCAGTAGGTGGTATCATGTCGGATTTTCCCCCACTGTTCGGCGGGTATGTATGAGAAGAATGGAAAAATATTGTTCAGCAACCACGAGACCATATATTTATGACATGAGAAGATACACCCTATTAGAGATAAGAATCCCTATGTTATACTCAGTATATATATAACATAATGGTTCTAGTTAAGTGTGCGTGGTTGAAGACATGTAGTCACGAGAGATGTTTTCGCACCGGTATTTACGAATATTGCAAACATCACCGTGCATGGATGCGAAGAGGTTCCGTTTCGCCTCGCCCATGTCGGCATTGTGGGGTAGGGACCAAAGCCGAGTCATTGCTATGTCCACCATGCGGTGGAACTCAGGCTACTCATCGAATGGTTAACAAGGAATTACGTGCTTGCAAGTATTATCGTTTAGTAATAATTCAAATCGGAAAGTCAGTTAGAAAGATAGAATCGATATGATGTGTAGTTTTTGTTAAGTCACGGTGTTTCTACAGCATTAAAACACTGTAAAATCCGTCCCAAAAGTATGGAGGTTTTCGGCTACCTTGTTTCAGCAACCCAACGAAATAGCAGAAATCGCACTAGTGTATAAACTGAATAGACCAAAAGTGCGGACCACTTATAGAATACAGAGCCAAGTTATACAACTGTGTACTTCTAAAACGGGTCGTCCTTGTCAGAGTTGTCTCTCTTATACCATACATTTCCACCAACAAAAGTTAGGTTTATATACGAGAAATACACACAGTTAAGTGTCGGGACGCCGGCAATAATATCTCAGCGCTGAGACAGGTTTCGCCACATGTACTTCACTCTGGCCGCCCTACACATTATAGCGGATGGAGGTAATGAAGAGGAGGGGTCCGCGGTATCGGTCCAATGATGGGGTGGAGGAGATGTGAGCGTGACACATCCCACTAAGCCTAAACAATAGAAGAGAAGAGATTTAAAGCGAAGGCTTAGTGGGATGGGCCCAGAAGGGTTTTGCTGGCGCGGGTTCGAGCCTCGGTGGGACCTAAAACTTTTTTCTTTTTCTTTTTTAAATTGTTAATAATTTTCCTAAAATTAATTAATAAATTGTTTACTGCACCAATATAATTAATTTTATAATTTTAAGAAAATTTTTAAATTATTTTTTAAAAATTATTTACTAAAATATCACAATTTCCAGGATGGTGGTGCTGTAACATTTCCTCCGACTTTATCTCCAAATTTTACCCTCAATTTATCCCAATCAGTACTCTCAATCTTGGGCATGGTGGCGCACGCTTTGGTTCTAATATCATTTTTTAATTCTGCATATCTCCTCATTTCTTCCACAACGGATTCAAACTCTAAATTTGATATTTCATTATCGGCCAACGCTTTGGACACTATAACGTCGATGCTATTTTTCTTAGACCTAGCGAGAACGGATATTCTATCATGTTTTCTACATTTTTTCTCGAGTTTTCGACCAGCCACCCTAATTAACATACAGAGTATTCCAGATACAACTGTAATTTCACTCAAAACCCCAGCAATTGGAACTGTTACAATTGTAGATAGCGTTGCGGCAGTCCCCGCACCACTCATTACAGATAAACTTGACAGAACCGTACTAGATGCCTCTGCTAAATTTGCAACGCGCTTATATATTTTAGCGATTCTTTTTCTATTTTTACATTCGCTAACTAAACTATCCTGCATAACGACGATATTATCCAACCTAAAATCTAAACATCTTTCGTGAATTGGATACAGTGTTGATGGATTGGTATTGACAATTGGATACAGAGGAGATGGAGTGGTATTGACAATTGGAAGCGGTGATTCGTTCATGATTTTCAATATATTAGTATTTTACAAATTAATTTCAATTAACAATGAGACAATAGTGGAAGAACTCGCTGGGTCAGCGATTTTCGTAACAAAGCTAATAACACTACCTTCGGAAAATCTAATTAGATCATCACCGGAGAACAAAACCACCGATGAAATATCTCCAGCGAGTTTAGTGACTCCAACCCCCGTTCCTCCCCATCTACTACGAGATTTATCACGACCGCGCCCACAGGTTTACCATTAGCATTAACCGAGCAGACCGCCATTCGGAGAAGTGTACCTGGAGCTGTCATGGCGTATCCCCCACATTTATTACTCGCTTTGGCACCGAACGAATATTCAGAGAGCCCCTCAACCAATGGGCCCCGCTTCTCAGCCCAAACTGTTATGACACGTTTTTGCTTTTTCATTGTTTTCAACAATCCGACAAGGCCCCCGATAGAGGTATGGGCCTCAGCACGAACCTTTTCAGTGGTCTCCTCAAGCGCTTTGTTCCCAGCTCTACGATCACGTTTCAGTTTATCGGAAACTTCGGTTATTTTTCCGTCTAGTTCAGTAAGTGCCGCTTCTCTGATGAGAGAGTCCTCTGAGTGCAACACCTCATAAACCTCCGTAATGGTCGCCTGGTGGTCTTCCAGGACTTTTTCAACACCCAACGCCTCTTTTTGAAATTCAGTTATTTTTCCGTCTAGTTCAGCAACCGCCACTTCTCTGATGAGAGAGTCCTCTAAGCGCAATACCCCATAAGCCTCCGTAAGGGCCGCTTGTGGTCTTCTTGGACTTTATCAATACCCGTTCGGACCCCCTAAACCCCCAACCGGTCCTCCTTTCGAAATTCGGTTATTTTTCCGTCAAGTTCAGTAAGTGCTGCTTCTCTGTTGAGAGAGTCTTCTAAGCGAAACACCCTATAAGCCTCCATAAGGGCCGCCTGGTGGTCTTCTTTGAGTCCCTCAACCCCCAACCGGGTCTCTTTTTGAAATTCTGTTATTTTTTTCGTCTAGTTTAGTAAGTGCTGCTTCTCTGATGAGAGAGTCATCTGAGCGCAACACCCTATACGCCTCCGTAAGGGCCGCCTGGTGGTCTTCTCGGGCTTTCTCAATACCCGTTCGGACTCCCTCAATCCCCAACCGGGCCTCTTTTCGAAATTTGGTTATTTGTTCACCTAGTTCAGTAAGTGCTGCTTCTCTGTTGGGAGAGTCCTCTGATCGCAACACCCTATACGCCTCCGTAAGAGCCGCCTGCTCTTTCTCAATACCCGTTCGGACTCTCTCAATTTTCGCCCGGGCCTCTTTCACAACTTGTGCAGTCGCCGTTAGCACTTCTACTCTAACATCTGCTATACTCCTGCGAATCCCGGTTGTGGCCTTCGATATGGTTTTATTGATCAGGGCCTTGGTTCTTCCGGTAGTTAAAAAGTCACTCTCTGTCGGGACGAATCCCCCTTCTGCTGGTTCCAAATTCTTGGAATCTGTCATCCAATCCCGATTGGAATTGGAAGAACTACCTGGTCCGTATATACTTATTTTCAATAATATTGATAATTCTATTACGAACATGCGTTTAATTAATTGGAAATTTCGAGAACGACCGAAATCGGGTAATAGTTATTCAACTTTCTCGCTTGATCATCGAGAATAGAGACCGTAAATTAGTGGATATGTCCCGATTCCAAAACTTTCATCTCGGGGCATGGGAAGTCTAAGGTCACCGTATCCCCAAAGAAACAGTCGCTGGCTTGCACGGTTTTCAGTAATGTGCTGGGGGATCCGTCTACCGTGTTGTACGATGTGTTCACCCGATCCAGGTGCACCCTGAGAGATTTCGTGAAGGCGAAGTCCACCGGGTTATCACCGACGTACTCACCCGGGGTAAACACTCCTTTATTTGCGGAGTATGTCTCTCTAAAACCGAGTTGAATACCCAACCCCGGGGAGACCACTACCTTATTATCAGGGTTGATGGTCATTGTTGCGAGCCCGGTAGCCTTCGATACTGTGAGGTTGATTATACCGTCAAGCTCTGAGTTGACAAAATCTTTGAGCTGTCTTGTTCCCCACAGTCCGTGAGGCAGCTCTACACCGAATTGTTGTTCATCCTTCACATAGTAAAACCCTTCACTCTTTCCCACATTCTGCCATCCAACCGTGAAGGTGATTGATCTGAGGCCCACCCGGTGTTTTCCGCAGCAGTTGTCGATTGACTTCTGAAGTTCACAACTCTCTTTTTGAACATTAGTGATAGTAGCAAACATAATAATATATTTCAATGGATACCAAGGCATTTAGCTTTAATTCAAATGCAAAGTACGCGGTCGGCGGTAAATACACACAAAAAGACGTTGTTAACCACCTTGTACACCCAACCGTAACAGTTAGACCGGAAAGTGGCTTTACCACCAATTTCCCTAACACGTTTGAGAATATGTAGTTCCAAAGACTACTAGTCAAGATGTAATACTAAGATGGGATTTTTCCCATATGAACTTCTGGCAGAACCAGCTAAATTTCGCTGTATGGTGCGCAACGGCCGGATGTGGAGTTTCACATCAAGACCATCTGACATCCAAGAATGTCATGCTCCGAAGTGTCTACAACTTTCACATGTATTACACCATTAGGAGGATTCTCAAAGAACTAGGTATTCCACTACCTCAAGACGACGGCTGGGATCCCATTTCCAGCGCATACGACCGTAAGGCGTTCGAAAGATTGTGTCACGAATTTGGGGTACCAAAAGACGCGGACTGGAGACAGAAAGTATACACCCCAACCAACAGTTTAGGGTTAGTTCACCTTAAAGGCTTAGTTAGTGGTGAGCATCCTGATAAAGTTCCCGCATATTTCTCAGGGTTGTGGAGTGCTCGCGGAGCTACCCCACCACCAGTTAGAAAAATGGCAACATGGACTAAATATAATTATAAATTGAATAAGATGACGTTCGGTGATGAAGTGCTTGGTGGGCTTGCGTGTAAAGACGGTTATTGTCATTGGCTACCTACTAAAGTAGCCCACGTGGAATACCTAGACCTGGGTGATACTCCACAGATGCGAAATGCGTGGACCACATTTATGTTAGATAAAAGCACTGGATTTTACGCAGGGTGGGTTATTCGCCTAAACGAATCCATTCGCGTATACGTATGGGCAATCCTCGCCTCACAGAAGCAAACGCGCAGCGCTATACTGGGTACGGGAACGGCCTTTGACGCACAAAAACAGTTCTTGGCACTTGTCGAGGACGCCATCTCAGCTAAGGTGGACCTCCAGAAGGCGATCCAGAATTATCAAGACGTTTTGCAGACTGCCCGCACACCGGTAGACTACGCATTTGGAATAGGTCTTTATATGGCGCCGAGCAATATGATACTACGAGACGACCCGGTTGACGGTTACAATAATCAGATCGTAGTCGCAACCACCAATCAAAAAATCGGCCGCAACGGAAACGTGAACACGGGTATCATCAAACTCCCCCCAAGACGGTCGGGAGGGGAGTTGTAAGTGGAACCTATTACGTAAAACCCCCAAAACACAAAATGGATACACCTCCCTCAACACAATCGGGATTGAAGTTGAACCCAGTACCCCCAATTCACAAATTGGATGCACCATCGAGTTCCCCCAATCCAATCATCAACAATGTTGAAATTGGAACAGGAGCGGAAAAAACAATCGAGATTAAAAGCACAACCTATGAGGATGAGAAATTAGGGCTCGTCGTCGCCCTCGTGGCGATCGGACTACTCGCGCTTTGGTTTTAGGAACTCTCGAGAGAATAAAAGTAGGAGACTGGCGATCGCCACGATTAAAGCCCAAGTATTTTTAGCGAGCCATCAGACCGTTTTTGCTAATATAGATAGCAAGAAGGAGACGAGACCTCCGATCAACACAGGCAGCGCGGCAGCCGCCTTTCCGGCTAATTTAGCCAGGAGACATTCGAGGGCTTTTAGTTGTTTTTTTACCCACTCCTTGGCTCCACCGGATGGCGCGGGTGCTGGCGCGGGTGCAGGCGCGGGTGGTGGAGTGGGTGCAGTCGCACCGCCAGTGAAAGCTAGAACTATAGTAGATATAGTCATACCGAGAGCCGCGAGGATGCTTGCTATCGTGATGCCCTGCTCTCTGAACAGAGTGCGAAGACGCTCACCGAGTGTCGTGTCCTCGTGCAGAACCCTCGAGATTGTTTCGCGGATCCGACTTATTTGTGTGCGGAGAGCCTCACGGCAAGCCGATGCAGCCTGCAAGCGAGCTTCCCTTTCGTCCCGCAACGACCGCAGGCGTTCGGTGATCCGCTCGGTAGATTCTCTATCGCCACCGGCTTCCTCCAGTTTTCTTTCTTCTAGCGCGATATGTTCATCCAGCGACGAGAGTTTGGAGAGGTTAAGGACCAGTTCGCCCCGGACCGTTTGCAGAGCCTTATCGAGTCCACGGAGTTCGCGAAGAGGTAACGGTGGGTCATCGTTAGACCCTTGGTCGAGGTTGAATATTTCATTTTCGCTGAACGTGTTCTCCATCGTGTTAATAGCATCGGTGGCTACTTGAGGGACCTCGCTGAGCTCGACCGTTTCTATCGCGGAGGCCGTTTTCGCCATCGTTTCGTCGGTAGACTGTAGGGCCTCTACAGCGCGGGTAGGGATAATTGGTTTACCCCTCTTCCAATCTGGGAATCCGAGTTCGTTTCTTATGAGTTGGCCACCGCCCGGGTTTCCTGCAATGGTGCTCAGTGCTAGGGGTTTACCGGTCCTCGTGTTGACTATTGGGATATTTGATGCTGCTTTTAGTCGCAATCTACCGTTCAGATCAAATTTGAACTTGGAGTAGTCGCGACCGACAGATGGGACCAGAACTTTTTCTGCTAAACTGTTGTAGTTGTCGTTTACAGCCCCCTCGAGTAATTTCCGACTTTGACTAGTGGTAGCGCCACCTAATTCCCCCAATTGCGATTGGATTGGAACTGGAGTCTCTATGAAGGGCGTTTCGTTATCGTTATCATCATCTATGTTATCATCATCCTCATCGACGTAATCGTCTCTGCCGATTTCATCCATGTCAATATCGTAATCAGCCATCTTTATAATTTTCTTAAAATTAATTATGTATTAAAGACAAAACCATATACTCCTTTGGCGCTCGGCTGAAAATTTCGACCTACCCCTACCCAGAGTAGAACTTTATGAAATATATCTATTCTTACAGGAAATTCATCGTAGAATTCGAATCTGCGTGTTAAAATTGCGAAAACCGCGGCCGAATATGTTTTTTTCGCTGGTTTCTATGGTAACCAATATTTTTTTCCAGAAAATTCAAAATATATATTTAAACATCTACGTGTTGCAAAACAACATATAGTTGTATTTTGGTAAACTGTCTTCATTTTACACGCACACATATTTTGGAATCGAACAATAATATTAAAATGCATGTTCGTAGACGGTAACCATGGAAACGTGGGTTTCTAGCCAATCGGGAAGATTAGCGTTTGCAACGGGCTGTACCTTGGTATTTATGAACAATCAACGTCAGTTGTAATGTTATACATTTCGACACACATAATACTGACGAAAACTAACACTTCTATACTTTCAAATGCAATAATAATCACATTATACGTAGTTTGGTTGGTCTAATTATCTAAACTATACGCGAATGCTGAGCAGTGCAAATTATCATATAATTAGAAAAAAATGTAATTGCCGTGTATAATTATAATCGTTGCCCGAATGTCATAATATATAGAGAACCCTCGTACAAAGAAAAATATGTACACATACATGTTCGACTGTCTGTCGACAATTTTAACATTTTCAAGATGGCCGCCAAATCTAACGAACTATTGCTGAGCCGATATAAAATAATCATAGAATCGAGAACAAATGTTGTGTATTTGACCGATGCAACGAACGGGATATTATACACACGATCATACGAACGCATGGGACTATACACTGTATGTGCATACATGTTCGACTACCTGTCGATATGTTTTACTTTTTCAAGATGGCCGCCAAATTTAACAAACAAATGCTGAGAAGATCAAATATTCACAAAATCATAAACAGATAGTGTGTACATAACCGATAAATAACTATACAATGGAACAGGACGACGATCTCAACAGCAGAAATCAGTACACGATACAAACTACATTATTTCGTGTTTCGTTTGCAAGATCTATCCACCTTCAAGTGGGCTCACTTTCATCATCCGAATCCGAATCACCTATTGTAACAGCAGTCGTTCTGTTTGTGCACTCATGTTGGCACCGACAGATGTCAATGCATTGAAGGCCCACGGAATGGCACTGACACTTGCTGCTATTACAGTTGCCATCCTTACAATACAAATGTGTCAGGTCCCTCAAGAATACTGGCGCTGGTGGATTTGCGAAGTAAACTGGCACCAGGATTCCATTTTCATCTTTCTTCCATCCATTTCCGACTGGATCAGGAACCTCAGGATCTGGAATATGGCTTTGGCACCAGACTATTGTATGAACTCGTGCACGCATTACATGGTGCTTGAATGCATCTTCTGTCGGTGGAAGTTGCGTTGCTGATTTGTCCGTGGATGTAGCGATCGCCAATCGGATTTCATCCATACTGTCATACGGTTTTCCACTTGTCTTATTGTTGAAGCCGCCAAACAGCATCATAGTATACCTTCGCGCGACTGGTAAAACATTCATCTATAGATTCTGATAAGCCCACCTTGGACAATTCCCGTAGCTTGTCGGCACTTTTCACCAGTTTGTTGAACGAGGTTCGTTTCCCAACTTTGTATATTGAGCTGTTTGTGTCGCATCCAGTCAAGGCATGCATGGCAGGTAAGCAGGAGCTTACGGTTTGGCCTATCTGTTGGGCAATCGAGTGGATTGGAACAAACCTGTTTCTGAAAGCATGCCTCGTTCTATGCCCTGTATGCATATATATTTCTGTGTCCGCGAAACGTGTATAGTAGTAATACAGAAGGATGACGAGCACATCTGTATCGTCAGTACGGATCAGAATACGGCCATGCGTTTGAGCCATATGTGTGGCATGCAGCACCATTCGGGTATCTGCCTCTTCCTGACTCGAAAACAAGTTTGATAAGCATTCCGTACCTTCCTTCGTCACAGACCGTACTTCTCGTCCGTTCCGAAAACCACCGGCAAGTACAATGGATAGCTGCTGTTTCAGATGGCCTGGTGCATTCACAGCTACTTACTCACACACAAAGGCTGCCAACGATGCTTTGTTTTCAGAGTTACTCAGAAAACGGCGGTAATTTGGAACTGTGCGACCGCCACTCACCATATAGGCAGGTACATCGCTGTTGGCCGTGCGACGCTGACGTTCAGCTTCTTTGAGAGAACTGGCTTTATCATACCGGTCAAAGACGACAGTGACCGATGTAATCGACTTGTCCCGGGTAAAATGTGACATGATATGTTTCAAAACGACTGCGCCTAGTTGGTCAAATGTTTTGAAGTGTCCTTCGTTCAGCGACTGCAGCAGTGCCATCGCATCGATGATATATGCCGTGTTGCTGTCAGTATCAGCTTGCTGAACTGGAAACTCGTTGATCTCCTCAACGAAAGATTCAAGTTTCTTCGTCAACTCTGCCTTGTTTGTTTTGCGCACGTTTTGCCGTCGTCGTGAAATAGGGCAGGTGGAACCGAAGCCAATTCATGTTTCAAGACATCATTCATTTCAATGTCTCTATGATTCGCTACTGCCAGCAGTCGTCCGAACAGAACTTCCGAGTCTAGCATCAGTTTCGATGTTTTGCTTGTAGCAAATGGTTTTCGCATATTCGAGAAGGTCTTAACCTTACTGCGAGGGATTGGTTCCCAGAATTTCACAGTACGTTCCTTCGAGATTCTTTCCGATACGAATTTATCAACTTGCCTCTTGACTAGCAACTCGGAATTCATTCATCGACTTTTCTATGTCCGCAGACGCAACTTGCCCTGTGGCAATGTTTACCAGACGTTCTGATACCGTGTTTAAGTCGAACGGATTTTGGTACTGTGTAGTGACTAGATCAACTACCTTATCAACATCTGCTTCATCCCTTTCCTTTCGGCTTTTGCCCAATTCCTCGTGTTGACTAGCACCTTGGTTCTTGGATACAGTCTCTCTGAACTGTCCACAAAATTCACCTAGAATGTGACGAGTTACCAGCCACCGAGTCAATGCTCCCTTTCTACGAGTAAATCCAATGATTCCCCCTGATCCTTTTGCTTCTTTATTTATTGTTTTTTCAAGTGCCTGATCAGTTGGAACTGCATTGAAGGCGTGCCCGGATCGCCGTCTGACAACAAAGCCACCGTTCTCAAGATGTTCATATGCTGTGGTTGTGGTCGTTAGAGCGAGCATATCGGCGATATACACGGGCGTGAACCGTGCGTAGTTTGTTCGTCCTGCCGCCCAAAACCAGTGAACACTCTCCGTTACTGATAAAATGTGGAGATCAAAATCGCCGTCTCTTTCTGCTCTCAAAAGCCGTAGTAACAGAAATGCAGCATCAAGGAAGTTCATCCAGTACCTGAATGTTGAACTTTGCGCTTCTCCATGTGTTCGGAACTCGCTTATGAGGTCAAGTGTATCTTGAAATTCGGCCTCTAGGGTTTCTCGAATCTCCTTTGCGGTCTCCACATCCTTCTCCTTGATTGCATCACGGAGTTTCTCCATGTGATGTCCTATCTGGGGCTGTGGTTCTTTGTCTTTCTCTGTTGTCACCCAATCGATAAAGGCATCAAAGAAGCATCGGCACATTGCGTCTAGGATGACCTTCATGCCCCTTACTCCTCTTGTCAGTTGTGCTCCTGTTAGCATCTGTCTGGCGGTAACGTCAGAATAACATCCGACTCTGTCAGTAAGCTGAGAAGGCCTCCATCTCCAAACAGCTTTCCAATGGAAGCGAGAAATGCCATTGTATGATGCATACCCCCTAGTCTGAGTGTTACCTTACCTTCCAAACACTCTGGCTTTGTCCACAATATTTCTCTAGCTTTGGAATAGATGGCTAGATCAGCTGTCACTATGATGTGGTTTTGTCCAAGTTCCGCTGCCAGTCGGACAAGCTGATTGAGTGCTGTGAAAATTGTGGAGTTGTCTGACGGCGGTGCGTCTATGAAAGGTAAGTACCTGACGGTCGTTATAGGTACAGAGGCCTTTGTAGTCACTGAATTATATCCTGACCATGCAGGGATATTATCAAGACAGCCATATATGATCTACAAAGAGCCCAAGACAGGTCGGAAACCACAGCTTTACGGATATGGTCGTTGTCCCCATCAATGTAAAAGTTGGCAGCATTGGCAACTGTGTCTGGAGCTGGACGTGTTGGTGCTTTTGAAAATATGTTACGCTTGACATGTCGGTGCCATAATCACCTGCGCCGATACTTCTCTCCGAGAGCCGGGGTATCTCAACATCCGATATCTGTCTGTCTTGGTCACACCTCTGATATACAACCATGGCCATGGAATGGGTTGTTTCTTTGCCGTCTAAGGTGTGTTCATTTGTGTCAAAGTTATCAATTGCTGCATGAACTGTTCCCATGTTGTCGTCAGTGTTGGTAGTGTGTATACCGAATGGGACGAAAGGTACACCTTCTTGTGATAGCTGTTGTTTTGCTGCGGATGTTATGAATCGCAAAACTTCTTCATAAGAAACACTGTATCCCAATGTATACAGCGTTCTCACCAACTTGGAACTGCCAAAGTCATGGTATGCTGTTAAAGCTAACCCCAGGTTAATTGGTGTTAGTATGCGCTTGCTTTGTGAAATTACGTTGTGACATGTTGCTAACACCTGTATATTGTCACGTCTGTGAACTTCATCACCCGTGCCAGTAGCTGTATCGAATGCTTTCGCATTTACTAGCCAGATGATAAAATCGTACAGTGGTCCTGGCACGAGTTGGCTGCAAGCGTCAATGCTTAAATCCTGCAATCGGTACGCTTGTGTAGTGGACTGAATGTCTTTAATGGCTCGCCGAAGGATACCTGCGGCCCCATATAATATCTGCCTGTCTGTGAGATACGCCCCTTGTATGTCTAACTTCGACTCCTTGTATTCGTTGGATTCGTCAAGTTCAGATTTCAATTTAGAAGCTTTGTGAAGTACAGCACCAACTGATACTGCACTGGAACATACAAGATCCGATTGTCCCTTTCTCTGGAAGAACGATATATCTTCACCAAATTGTTTCTCCAGCCGTTGTTTAAGTTTCCATGATTTATATACATTGGCGAGTTCATCTGGAACTCCAGCTCTACCCAGAAATTGTATGTATTTAATATTTAGATCAGATAATGTGACTACTGACTTTGTCTCGGAGAAGATTGTTTGTTTGGTTTCTTTCGTTTAAAAGCATCTGAAATGCTTCTTCGTAAAGAACTGGCTCGTCGACCTTGTCTTCATGAGGTACCATAAAACTTACATTGCGTTTGCTGATGTAATGTCCATAACATGAACGGTGATATTTCGCATCATATGCAAATAGGTCACCATATGCCTGCATGCGGGAAATGACAACTTGATCATTTCTCAACGTGGCGGCATTCACTGTTTTCTGCCTTGTTGATTAGCCTGTCCCAGTGCTTACACCAGATAATGGCTCTTTTCTGTTACCAATTTTCTTGGCACTGCCACAAATGAAACAGTTCTCTCTGATATTAAAACCCGATTGGCTGTCTCTGGTCGACCTTCGAAGCTCTGGTGACATCGGCGATTCGCTTCTGCTTGACGAGACATCATCACTTTTAGGCGCTGTGTCACTGCTGTAAAATTTGTTTGTGTATGTAGCCCGACACACCCTATGATACCGTACGTTTACCTGATGTGAAAATATATCCTGGCGATGCGGCCTTAATAAGTCATTTACTAGATCATGTTTAGCCTCTGCTATGTCTAACAATGTCTCTAGACCTGTTACTGTTGGATTTTGCACGATATCCTTGTGTGACGCCTCTGGAATAGACTTTAGACATATTATGCATATGCTTCTATCCAGTTTCAAGCGTTTTGCCTCTGGTTCACCTAAATCCATAATTGATTTGGAAGATGCGTACACACCAAACTTAATTCGGTTCTCGTTCGATGCTTATGTACAACAACACGTCGGTTTGATATACCCGTAATTTGTCGTAATAATTGGGGCGATATTACTCTGTGTCTTTGCAGACTGAGCAGTGGACGATCAGCATCCGTTACCACATATATTAATACCGCCGTGATTTATATATGAAAGTGCAAATACGAATCATGCATTCACGGCCGTGTTAATTAAAGTTTCATTTAAAGAGTAGAAAATCACAGCGGTGTTACTTAAAGTTACATACAAAGAGCAAAAAATCACGGCGGTGCTGAATATAGTGACATTTAAAGAGCCCGAAGGGAGGTAACAATCACTTGTACGCAGATTATGTGCTATTTGTGTTCGGAACATCTCAAATCCAAAATGTTAAGAGTTTGTAGATGGACAAACGAACGGACGGGTGAAAGACTGCTCGGAAATAAGAGGCAAAAACTATAAACAATGTATCAATGTACCATTCGACATAGTTTGGACCCCACCCACCCACACACAGAGACACGACGGGGATTGGTCCATGTGAGTGGTTGCTATGGTTACAACATTTATATACTAGTATAATATTAAATTATATTCTTATGTGTACGTGTTTAATAGTTTCACTAAATTATGTCTTCGAGTCAATACGGTCGCAAACTCAATCCTTACCGCAGACTATGTGAGCCCCTCGGGGCGAAAGGCGTGAGACAGTGTGTCGTTATTACGAACAACCCATCGACGATCGATCAGAACCAGCAGCTGTTAGTCCGCTTCCCCAACCTCGGAGCTAGTGACGTCATTGTGCCGGGGACTGTTCGCCTCGCTTTCACTATTTCGCTGACGTCGACGGACGCGGACCGAACCGTCGTTCAGAACCTGGGTCGCGCCATCGTCAAGAAGACTATGATAAAGATTTCTGGTAATGAGGTGATGTCGATCGATGACAGCGACGTCTACCATTGTTACCAGGACCTGTGGAAGACGGCGCAAGAGCGTGAAAATGCGGTCTATCAGGGTATTGACACCAGTCGAAATAAGAACGTAACCAGACTTAGAATCGGGGCTGGTGACAAGGCAGATAACGTCGCGAGTGACAACGCGGTCGCGGCCGCTTACGGTAACCGCTTCTACATCCCGCTCGACTTCGAGTTGCTGGAGAGCCACATGCCCTACTATCAGAGCGCTTTGGCGGACCGCCTCGAATATGAACTAACGTTCAATGACTACGGCCGAGTTATCATAGCCACCGACATAACATCGACGTATACGATCGACAATGTGTCGCTGGAGTACGACATGATCACGATGCCCGAACTCGCGCGATTGATCAGAACCCAGTACGCCGGGCGCGTTGCCATACTTTACGACCGAGTTCTTCGCCACCGCAAGATGACGAAAGACAAAGGCGACACATTGTGGAATATTAATGTCAACGTACCCGCCCGCTCGATGAAAGGTATACTGATGTTGTTCGAGGATGCTCGGTTCGCGTTCGGGGCTAGAAAAACCGACAAATTCTATAACCCCAAATCACGAAGGTAGAGGTGACGATCGAGGGAGTACCCAATCAACTCTACAGCGCGGGTCTTCGCGTGCACTAGCAGTGGGACGAAGTAAGAAAGCAGTTTGCTGCCGGCTCTAAACGCTCTCCGGAGGTTGCAGCAGTTGCCAAAGACCTGCATCTCTCGGCCGTCTCCCTCGCGGAGTTCCTGAATACTAAATACGCATTATGGCTAGACATGCGAGCCAGCGACGACGACCAAATACACGGCAGCGGACGCCAAGTTGAGAACGCTATTGAGGGTGTGACGATCCATATAACCAAAGAGGCGGATGGAGCCGGGCCATTGAACGTGTACTTATATATAATTACAGACGCACAACTCAACATCGAAGATGGTCGATACGTCTCAGCACTCTACTGAATTTATTAATAAATTTGAAAAAATTAAGAAAATTAGCAATCAATACCAATTCACGATTGGAGATGCCCACTCTGCCATAATATGTGGGCAGACAGGATGTGGAAAAACGGTTTTCATCCTCGACTTGCTCGAGGGTTCTTACCGTGATGCCTTTCGACACATTGTGATCCTGTGTCCTACTGTGCGGCACAACGAGGCTTATCAGCGGCGCCCGTGGATTTGGACCGACCCTGAGGTATACGTCATTGACCCCGGCGACAGGCTTCACGATTGGTTGCGTGGTTTATACCAAAGATTCCAGGGTGAGCCCACCCTACACGTGATTGACGATTGCTCGGCCAAGGCGGCGATGACCAAAAAGAATGACATGCTCTCCGAGCTCGCATTTTCTGGCCGCCATGCGAGGCAAAGCGTATGGATCTCCACTCAAAAGTACAACGCCGTCCTTCTGGATCTGCGCGAGCAAACAAAATGGGTCGCCCTCTTTCACTGCAAGGACCGAGACTCATTCGATGACTGTCTTCGAGAGAATGACGTTATCCCAACCCGCGAGGAGCGCCTGGAGGTTCGACAGATGCTTTCCGAAACTAAGCACGCCAAGCTTCTGCTAAAGACTGATCAACCAACTGCTTGTAAAGTTATCAATTAATTAACGCTCGTTAGTAACTGCCGAGTAAATGCTTAACAATGCTGAACAATGCTGAACAATGCTGAACAATGCTGAACAATGCTTAGCAATTGCTGAACAATGCTGAACAAATGCGTAACAAATGTTGAACAAATGCTGAACAATGGTTAACAATGTTAACAATTTGGTGCTCCGCTGCGAGCTTTGTTGCGAGCATAACGGTGATCATAAGTATCGGGTGGTGCGCTTGGCAATATGTTAAAGTGATGAGACTTGTTAGAATAGTTAAATTAATTAATTTTAAAGAAAATCGCAATAATGAACTGCGACGAACTTCTCGATCAGCTAATGGAAGAAACCTCAACTCCGACTGCCAACACGGTATCTTTCCTGAAAAATAATGAAACATCAACTCCGACAGAGCAATCGGGATCAACTCCAATTTCGATTGGGTTGAGTGCAACGACTCCGAATGAAAATGAAAATGCGGCGCGACGAGAGCGGCTAGCTGCGCTGGTTGCTGGGGGACAATCAGAGCATTATCTCGGTAGGCGTCTCTCAGTTTTTCAGGTGGATAAGATGTCAGATGCGGAGATCGATAAAATGTATGCGCGATACGAATCTAGGTTAGGTGCGGAGATGACAAAAACTCTTGGATCGGCGGCTGTTCATTTGTACGCAACCGCCGTTAGTATACTTCTCCCTATACCAAACACCGCGGGATTGATTGGCGATCTAGAGACTGACCCTTTTGTAGGACACACTCTTAGAACAGCCTGCTGCTCAATTTATCACAAGTTTGGAATGTACTTAGCTCCGCTGACAACCGCGTTGACCTCGGCGAAGCACTGTCAATTTGGACATATATGCCCACGAACTATAAGCCCTAATATTAATATCATAAATGATGACACAAGACACACCTGCGAGAGTGACGGAACAGCAATCCCTGATTGCACCTCCAACAGCGTTGGGGATTGGTCCAACCCAATCGAACCAGATTGCAGCACTTCCAACTCCGATTGATCCTCCAACCCAATCGCGATTGGAGTTGGGGGTTGCACGACATAAAAACCCAAAAAGGCAGGCAGCTGGGAGGGCGGCGGCTGCAACCCGAAAAGTTAAACAAGATAAAATACTCGCCGAGCATCGAGAGGCTAAACAGTCGTTGCAATCGGGGACGGAGACAGCAACACATCTGAAGACAGAGCAATCAGGTTCAACAGTGTTGAGTGCAACAACACCCCCAATTCACGAATTGGAAGCACACTCAACATCCAATCGAGGTTGGACGAATCCGATTGAACCCCAATTCACGAATTGGAGTTGGGTTGTTGGTGGTGGTCTGGCAGTTGTTGGTGCCCTGTGCGTGTGGAAATACCCCCTATTACACCAATCCTTATCGAAAAAACAACCAGCCAGTGTTCCAAAGAAAGTTCCGAAACCGATTGCGCCCCATTTAAACATTGATCGCGATCCATTTTATATGCAATAATTATAGTTATCAATAATGGCTGAAAAATATGGTATAATGATAGTGAATGCGCTTTATAACACCATGGTGATATTGGGTTTCAGTATCGAGTATGCTCGACTAGGAAAGATGGCCTTCGGATGGCCCGCTCCCAAATTGGACATGACTGTGAGAGACGTAGGGCTCATGACCTTAGATGTAGTGGCCGCAGTTGGGACCCGAGATTATCTAATTAAAGTTGGAACTACCCGTTAATATATGGAAATAAATGGCTTCGATCGGAATAATGATAGGTGGTGCGCTTGTAAACGCATTGGCGTTCAGCGGTAGCAACTTTATATTCTCGAAAATGAGAAGCTCGAACGTGGATGAGGAGCGCAAGCGTCACGATTTAGCTGTAGAACAACTCAATAGCGCAAAGGAAGCGTGGTCGAAAAAACGAACCACCCATCTGGACTGGGTCAATGAAGAGCTTCGCCGCGAGAATCACGCCGCGCAAGTCTCGCGCCGCTGGATCGCGAGCCCCAACTTTCAGATTTCTATGTACCGTCAGAGCCCCAAAAAGATCGCGAGATCGCGTTCATCGTCGTGGGAATGCGTGTGGTGGGGCTCGTCGGCTACTATATTCAATCGAGATTTCAAATTAATTAATAATTTTTACAAAATTAATAATTATTTTAAATAATTTTTTATATAACTATATATATATATATATATATATATATATATATAGAACGATGTCAGTTGACGAACTTTATTTTACTATGATTGATGTAGGCTACACTGCCCTTAAACACCGTATAGCTGGTGCAAAGGGTATGATTCGTCTGGCCCGAGATTCTCTCGAGACGTGGCGGGAGGATGAAAAAGCGGCCACCCTTTTCGCAAAGCGGTTGTTAGATTCCTCCAAATTAGATTCCTCCGAGTTAGATTTTCCCAAGTTCCTTCAGAACTTAACCCCCAATCGCAATTGTACTTCCAGCAAAGGTTTATTATTAACGACGCAGTTACCGGACGATCTGGCGAGGGCATGTTGGAGATTGTCCGATATATTAGAATACATCACATACGATGAACACGCTCAAATTTAATACCAAACTATCGGTTCGCCTAACGCGCAAGCTAGCGAACACATACTACAGGCCCCGCGGGTACTGGAAGGGACACGCGGCCATCAAGAACCTCGCGGCAGCGACCAAGGTTTCAGAAAACGCTGTCAAGGAATGGCTCAAGAAGCAGGCCATCTGGCAGATCTATTTGCTCGCGCCTCACAATATTCCGCGCCCAAAATTCGACGTGCCGGTGCCGAACGAAGTCCACCAAGCAGACCTCCTATTTCTTCCTCACGATCGCGTCGGTCGCAAGACGTACAATTACGCACTGACAATCGTTGACGTAGCGAGTCGTTATAAGGAGGCTGAGCCGTTGGCCACTAAAGAGTCTAAGGAGGTGGACGAGGCTCTTTCCCGAATATATAAGAGGAGTCCTCTCAATTTGCCAAATCTTCTCCAGGTCGATCCCGGCCGCGAGTTCATGGGCGCGGTCTCTCATCTATTGTCTAAGCACGACGTTTCTGTCAGACGCGGCCGCGTCAACATCCACCGAGACCAGGGGATCGTGGAGCGCTTCAATAGAACCCTGGCTGAGAGACTGTTCGGTCACCAATACGCCAAAGAACTTGTAGACCCTCATTCGCGATCGACCGAGTGAGTGGCCAGACTGCCCGGGAGAACTCGAAGGTGGTCGCCACCGCGCGACTGATCCCGTGTGGTCTCTCAATGTATATCATCTAGATCGATCTATTACCAAACCTGATGAGCCCGTGCTCTACTATTTGGCTGATGATCCATCTCGCGGGTTTGTTCGTGAAGAACTTCTTATGGTACCTTCTGACACCCAGCTACCCCCGGATCGTCAGAGTCTTTAGTATTCTCCACTTTTTTAGAGTCCTTTTTTTTTTTTAACTATCCTATAGGCTCGGTGTGTACCCCGTCTTCCATCACTCTCCTCTTGTCGTAATACGCCGAAAACCCCAACTTCTCCTGCTTGTATGTTTTCATCACCCCGTTAACCATTCGGAATTCCCTGTTCTCCGCCATATCCTTACCCCCTTCGAGAGCACTCTTGTACCTTCCCCAAGTCAGATCGTTAGATCTCTTCGACATCCCATTGGCCGAGTGCTTAGATTTTCCTTCATCGCTCACGTAGTAACACTTGCTGCACAGAGCGATGGCTCTATCCCCTTCGAATTCCAGCTTGAACAGTCCCGGAGTTCTGTTTCTCCATTTAGCCCACGCCAACCACTCGGCCTTCTCCTTATTGAACTTTCTCTTCATCTTCTTTCTCACCACCTTCGCCAGCGTCTTCTCCGACAGCGCGAAGTACATGCTGTCAGTGTCCATCTGTATAAGTTCGAAATCTCCGCGATCCACGTACTTGTCCAAGAAGTCGTAGTAGAACTCCAGCATCCGGAGCTTGGCCAACTGGTAGACCGCTATGCCACACTGAAACGGTCTGTTGATCACCACTCGAGTCTTCCTGCTCGATATCTCGTAAGCCTTCCCAATCTCCTCCAGGTCTTCGAACCACGCCGACCTCAGTGCCCGGTCGACAGTCTTCTCATCCTTCGTATATATGGTGTTCATGGGCCTCTATCAGCTTGCCACAACACTCGTTGCCAACCAGTTTGAATATCTCCGCCAACACCGCCTTGCTCTTGTCGACGTCCCCCGTCCGTCTGGCGGCAGTGACCTCTTCCACGAACCATTAAAACGGTTTGCCGGGCGTGTAGTCTATCACCCTATGCACCGCCTTGACGACCAGACCGTGCTCCAGATACCACTTTAGCAGCGGGGAGTATATGATCATCTTCTTGGCAGATAGGGCCCCAACGAGCTTTCTCTGCCCTTCGACCCTAGTCCTCCCGGTCCTGGCCAGGTAGTCCTTCATGTGCTGCGGAACCTCGGTCTCATCGACTTCTCGATTAACTTTTCTCTCAACGTTTCCGGGACCTCTATATCCAACTCCGCAAATCCGAACCACTTTTCACTCCTGACCTCCCTCACAAAACGGTCTATATACGACTGTCTTTCCGGGTCGTCACACGTCCATATCTGCTCCTCACCGCACGGCATGTCCTTCGACAGGGTAGACAGATACAGCGCATTGGCGTCGTACCCCATCACCGCCTTGCACATCTTCTCCTCCCGACTACCCACCTGACCCCTGATCGTTGACCTGCCAGCCTCGGCGTATCTGGAGACCACTATGGACGGACCACCGACCAATCCCTGCTTCATCATCTCGTAAGTTTCAGACTTCGGCGACCACAACTCGGGCGTGTCCGCCTTCCCATCGATGGTCTCACGAAGTAGGTAATGAAGGGAAACACCGGGCAGAGACACAGCATCCTTGCGTATATCCACACCTCTTCCCCTGTAGAACTCCGTCATTTTAGTCAGAGCCTCCAGGAACGGTCCTACATCCAAGTCGTTGTAGTGTTGCAACCATTCCTTGAACGTCTTTATCACCTTTTCTCGGAATACCTTCTTACACTCTTTCTACTCGGACAACGACAGTAGGAACTCACCCTTCAACTTCGAGTACCACTCGGGATAGTCGGGCAATCCCGGATGGTCGAGCTTGTCCGCGCTATCGAACCACTCGTACGGGAAGTGAGACTTTACCGTTTTACAGTCGTACGCCTTAACCCACCGGTCGTACGTGGTACCGGGTCCTAGATACTGGATGATGTCGAGAAATCTAAACTCCGGGGTAAACAGAAACATCGTCATGCTGGCTCTCTTTCCGACCATCACCTTATTCACGGTGGCCGCCAACTTCTCAACAAGGTACCGCTTGATGAGATTCAGGTCGTACCTGCTGCAGTTGAACCCCACCATCGGGACTTGGTCGATCCATGAGACGATCTTCTCTCGCTGAAGTTTCGACAGCATCTCTATGTCGGCCGGCAGATACTTCTTCCTAACCCCCTCCCTGATTGCATTGCCTCTCCTCTGCAGCTCGGTCACGAACTTCTCGACCAGAGTGTCGGGATCTCGTTCGCATATGTGTGTGATCCCCTCGTGCATCGTATCCCCCAACGACACCGATATAGGGACGTGCTCTACCTCGAAGGTCAGGTCTTTGGTCTTTGGTTTTCGACTTGTCGAGATACGCCTCGAAGTCGTAGACTATCTGGTGAGGATACAGAGTCGTCTCCTCCTCGCGCGGCGATTGTGGATAGTGGGTATTCACCTCATTCAACCACTCGCACTCCCACATCACCACCAGCTCGTAACCCGCTTCCTTATCTTGGCGTCTTGGATTTTCGTCCTCCTGTATAGTGATCTCGCGTTACCTCTCCTGCAATGCGTCGGACACCCGTGCCAGTAACATCCGTGAAACTGAAACACGGTCTTGATTTCGTGACAGTAGCCGTCGACCGGATCGCCGGCCACCCACCTCTCCCCGCCGTGACCGCATCTTGCGTGATGTATGTGATTTCCCACCCTCTCCTCTTCTCTGCTCAACCATTGAATCGACACCGCACTCGCTGACCCCTTGGGATAGAACGCCTTCTCGTATGCCGACTGCGGTCTCTCTACCCTCTTACCTGGACATATCACCACGGTCTTCCCACCCATGCAGGTGGTCGCATGCCTGTGCATGTTACCCGACTTTGTGAACCGTTGTTGACATCCGGAGCACCCGTACTCGTTCGTCATCTTGCGGAGGTTCGTTATGAGGAACGAGTGACCTCCAAACATTCCTATCGTCATTGTCTTCTCCTCAACCGCGTCGTAATTTGCCGGAGACTTCATTAGGTACCACACTCCGTCGGCGGTGGGCTCGTAAACGCGAATGCCCAGCTTGAAATGCTCTTCGACCTTCTTAAGAGAGCCCAGGGGGATTCCCTTACTACCCGGTCCGTTATCGTGACCGAGGTATTCGCGAGCCAGAGCTCGTGCCTTCTCACAACAGCGGTCGGTTCTCTCTCCACGATGGATGGCTATGCACCTAAACAGACACAAGTAGTCGTCGTACGTGTCGACGGAATACATTCCCTTTTTCTGTCTTAACCAATCGCGTAGTTTTCCCGCTCCCATGAGAAGTTGTTGTTCATCGATGATCATCTTCACCTCTACCGATATCCAACGAACGAATGTCCATTTTGTGTTTGGTCTATCAACTTTGTCGATGTCCATTCGACCTTTCTCTCTATCGGATATCCAACTCTCGGCTTTGGCGATCTCGTTTATCCACGGACTGCCCTTTGATTTTTTGTGATAGATCATCGTTTCGTCGGTCTCGATGTTCCTAATATGATAAGAACACGAATACCTCAGATAACACGCCGTGGTCATCTCTGGGCGAATTTGATTCATTATGCGATTAGCGATCCCCCCCCCCCCCATCTACCCCCCTCTCGAAAGTCCATACTATCTTCCTCCTACCCCTATCAACAGTTTCCCTAACTTCGGCTTCTTCGGCGAGAATCCTGGGACCCTCCTCCACCAAATCTCTGGCGAGCTGTCTCCTACTCTTAGAGGGCTCCCCACCTCCAGGCCTTGATAAATCTTATTGTAGTACGCTTTGCATAGTGGTTTTCTGCGCGCGCTGGGATCTTCTTTTACACGCTGCGCGTAAGCGGTGGCACGCAGACTGGCCGTCGTCTCGTTCTCCAATTTCTCGGATCGTTTTTCGGGGTCGGCAGGCAGTCGTCCGGTCGAAACCGCACGCCGCAGCCTCTCCTCGTAGACGACGGCTCGCGCGTCACTTATCCTATCTGCTATCTTTCTTGAGTCTCAAACCTCTTAGGGAAATTCCCCAACTCTTAGCTTGCTCTCTCATTTGCTTTATGGTAGACATTATACTGAGTATAACCAATGGAATTCTTGTCTCTAATAGGGTGTAAGTTGCCAATATTTATGACAGATTGTCATATATATACTGAGTATAACCAATGGATTTCTTATCTCTAATAGGGTGTAAGTTGCCTATTTTTATGACAGATTGTCATATATACTGAGTATAACCAATGGATTTCCTATCTCTAATAGGGTGTATTTCACCTTCTCTTCGTGGTCGTGTGGACTAAGGCGCCACTCTATGGAGACGTGGTTTGTGAGTTCGAATCTCGGCTGGACCTAAGACTTGTTTTTATTTTTTTTTTATCCTTACAACTGCATGCCAACGGTGTTCCTATCCTTTCGCTCTAGGAAATATATGGTCTTGTGGTTGCTGAAAAATATTTTTCCATTCTTCTCATACATACCCTCCGAACAGTGGGGGAAAATCCGAGCAGTATATAAGAGTCAAACATGATACCACCTACTGATGGGAGGCACCGCGCGTAGCGGGGGGCTTCCATCAGTAGGTGGATCTTTTTGACTCTTATATACTATTGATGTTAATGTTGGGGCAATCTTATGACTGATGATCGGATGATCCAATTTTAAGTGAGACAGATGACACATTTTTCTAAGTTTACATGCGTTGAGAAAGCAAGAACCGACGATTGTGTTGTGAAATTTATGCCCGTAGCTGCCCGTAAACAAACTACCAGTTGTGTCCGATAGTTTGGAGGATCCCTGTATCCTATTCCTATAAAGAAAAGTTTGTGCCTACTGAGTGTGCATGCACCTTTAACGTTAGCTAGCTCTAAGTCTAAATAGTTACAGCTAGCACTAAATATCTAGAGCTAGCTCCAACTCATTTGAAGAGCTTCTCTAAATCATTTGGAGCTAGCTATAAATATTTAATGCTAACTCTGATAATTAACCCATTACAGACGGGATACACTTTCAGTAGTATGAACCTTTTGAGAGAAAAACATCCTTATTTTCTTTATTTCCTTTCGAAAGTATATGTTGTAACCGCTCATTTGAACCGTCTCGACGAGACGGTTCAAATGAGTGGTAACAACATATACCTTTATCGATGATTGAACAAAATACAGTCAGAATTCATTACAACGGCACACGTTACAACGGCATATTCGCCTTCCGGCACGATACGCCGCCAAACGAATCGGCACGCTCTTTAATCTGTTCGATATACCGGCAAATTCGGCTTCCGGCACCGGCAGAGAAATCCCGCAAACGAATACACAATTTAAGTCGTATTTAATGTTCGCTATAACGGCGCCGGTAACCTGTGTAGCTGGTACCAGGACTGTGACCCAGCTCAGTTATCCGGCATCACCGATGTTCGGGAACCAGTCGCTAAACAATTTCACGGCTGATTAATCCTGACACGATGTCATAAATCGCGTCAATTAACAACGTGTCGGTCTGTATATTGACACAAATACTCGACCGCGTGCCTTTGTCCACATATAATTAAGGATTATTGCGGTGATGTATTATTTTGCCAAACAAAAATTAGGAAAATAAATTAACAGTTAGCAACTAAATTTACATGTAAGTGACGAACAGCTCACCTGGTAAGCAAATTAATAAATTAACTTAATTGATCACTCATCGACCCGTCTGTATTAATACGAGATGCGCTGGCCATTTCAAATCACTTAATAATTCACTTCATTACATAGTGAACGTTCAAATGGAGCCACCACGAAAACGCCGCAGAACTCAGTTTTCTGTTTCCGATAAACGTGAGATCGCGGATTATAGTAAAATCTCATCCCGGTGTTACGCAGGATTTAATCGCCACTCATTTCACCACGTTATGGGGGAAAACAGTTAGGTCGCTCAACTGTCGGGGACATTCTACGCGACAAATAACGTGGGAGAATGTGCCCAAATCTAACAATGTACGACAACGTTCTGGAAAATACGACACATTAGAAGAGGCTCTTTACACGAGTGTGAACACATTTTAATCATGCAACATTGTATTTTCATAAATGTTAGCATGTAAATAAAATCAAACTGTTTATTAAACATGTTAAAATGTGCAACATAGTCTCTGGGCCAAGTTCTCGTTGGGGCGAAATGAAATACTGAAAGGGATACAACTCTGTATGTTATTGTTTCGTATTTTCATAAATGTTAGCATGTAAATAAAAACAAACTGTTCATTTAAATATGTTTCTTTTCTTTATGCACTTGTTTGCGAATTTCTAACAATAAAGAAACAACGTTCACATATAATCCGGTAGTCACGTGTCTACGTAATTACCAAGTTTCAAGTTTTTATTACTCATGGCCCATATGGGCATCTGAGTGGAACATGAACAAATAACATATATACATGTACATGGCATAATATGAGAACTCAAGAATGTGTAAAAGGCATTATACAATTATTAGTGTATCAAGGAAGATGATGTAACATTGAAATTGTGTTGTGTTCTTATTGAAGCATTCCCCGGCAAATGCACTAAATAGCATACTGCACCTGCCAGAGGATGCCTCAATTAAATTTGGTTACGACAATTTTCATAAATAATGACATTTTTACTAAAGTATTTTTATCTGTGGAGTTCATAAAAGAATTATATTTGAAGGTAAGTGTTGGGAGACCTAAACAGTTCTTCAGGAATATATCTACGCCTTTCTTCAGTAAAATAATCGCACTTAAAAAGATAATGAAATTCATCGCCAATTTCGCCACTATGGCATATATTACATATACGGTCGTTTCTCTGAATTCCAAAAAACCGACCCTGCTCGATAGGCATTTTGTGACTAGAGCATCTGAATTTACTCATAAATGAAGCTAACGAAGGTGGGAGCAATGTCAAGTATTTCTCAAACTCAAAGTCTGATTTATATATTCTATAGTTTAGGCATTTTGTAGAATTAAAAATATTGGCCTGCCATTTTTGCAAATATTGGCATGAAGAACAGTCTTGATCCTGTGTTTAAAAACTAGAGGATGGTCGACACTCTGTAATAGCCAATGCTCAGACATCCCTAGCTCATCAAGTGTACATGTACAAAACTTAATCCACGGTGAATGGAAAACATTTTTAAGATGCAATGAATATAATAATTTGTACATGATACAACAGATTTTTTCCTGTTTACCAGAAATAATTCGGCACCAGAAATTTAAAATTCTACTTTTTACTTTCAGAGAAATAGGAGTCATTCCCAGCTCACCACAAACCATATCAGTGGAAGAATTGTTTGTTTAACATCAAGCAGCATTTTGCAGAATTTTAACTGAAACTGACTTATTACATCGAGAGATTCGCATCCCCATACTTCAGATCCATACAACAAAATTGGAACTATCATTGTGTCAAAAAGATGTAACTGTAGGTCAGCAGGTAAACATAACATCCTGGCTTTCTTAACAACGCTAAACATTGCCTTTCTTGCCTGATCAACTAATGTTTTTTTAGTCTTAGCAAATTTACCATTGAAATTAAACTTAATACCAAGATAACTGAAATCATCAACAACATCTAATTTGTCGCCATTAAGGAAAAACTCTGGCTTATTTCTAAGTTTACCCTTGGAAAAAATAACAACTTTAGTTTTAGCTGTATTTACTTGAAGCTGCCAAACATTACAATAGTTATGCATTGCATCTAAAGATTTTTGCAATTCTTCTTTAGACTCAGCAAAAATAACAGTGTCATCCGCATATAAAAGTACATACAATTTGAAATACACTTCCACTTCTTCATTATCCAAGTGGGCATGTACCTCTTTAGTAATCAAATTCATCCCTCCCTCGTAAGCACTTGACATGAATTGAGTTAAATCATTTAGAAATAAAGAAAATAATATAGGCGACAAGTTCTCGCCCTGACGGACACCAACTGAACTTTTAAAAAAGTCTGATAATTGTTGGCCTGCTTTAACACAGGATTTAGCTTTTTCATACATATTATAAATAACACGGAAGAAGTTACCATTTACATGATTTTGAAGAAGTTTTCTCCAAAGCGCATGCAGTTCTATTTACGGAATCAAAAGCCTTTCGATAATCAATAAAAGCACAGAATAAACGTTTGTTTTTAGATAAGTACAAATCAATTAACATTTTCATTGTAAAAATGTGATCAGTGGTTCCATACTGTTTACGAAAACCAGCTTGTTCCTCATCTAGCAAACCAGATTCCTCCAAAAAGCAATTTAGTCTTTCGTTCAAAATACTTGTGAAAAGCTTACCAAAACAACTGAGAATAGTGATACCTCTATAGTTATCCGGACTTTGAATGTCACCCTTATTTTTATATAATGGAAGTATTACCCCACTACACCATACTTCAGGTACTATCCCCTTTTCAAGAATAAGATTAAAAAGCTTAGTGTAAGCAGGTAACATTGCATCTTTTGAATACTTGATATATTCATTTAGTATGTTATCCTCTACAGAGCAAGCCTTTCTACTTTTCAGTCTAGAAATTGCTTTGAGTACGTCAACTGATTATTATTGAATGTTGTTTCTTTCATTGATATAAAATTGTATACATATGCATTGATTTATCAACGAGGTGACAAATAAGTATTTAATTCAGCACATATCGCGCCGATAATGCCGAATTACGCTAGCATAAATTGACAACAAATAACATCGCTACAATGCGTGGTAGCCAATTCCCGACAGATACCAATTCCCGACAGATAACAATTACCGGACAATCGGACGGAAAAAATACCCGATTCGTTATACCGGCAAATTCGTTATAACGGCAGATTCATCTCAAACGAACTATGCCGTTGTAACGAATGAGATTTTTTCAACAAAAATCATAGTATCCTTAGGCTGAAATGGTAACTCTGATCATTAAGAGCTAGCAATACGTATTTCAGTTTATGTAGATTCGGCGTTCCCTGAACGAAACTCAAATAATTAATGCTAGCTCTAAATATTTAATGCTAGCTCTAAACATTTAGAGCTAGCTATAATTAGTTGAGTTTATGTATATTTGGCGTTCCATACATTACAACTACATGTTGTATGCCCAGTGTACGGACTGTTCACTTGAGTTATGGTGCTGATCGATCGACACTTCCACTTCCAAGTTTACAACAAACATCGTACATGTACTTATCACAGGCGAAATATTCGGACATGCACAGCCGCCTGCGTTAATCGTGCCCAGATTATCAGCGTTTTTTACCATCTAGTGGCAATTACAAACCGCAATCAAGCAGCTTGATTGTCTGAGCCTGAGCTGTAGCAGAGCTCAGGCTCAGTCAATCAAGCTGCTTGATTGTTCAAGCACGATATTCAAGTATTTGGAAATAAATAAATTGACAAATATTGGCAAGATTAATATTAGCGCAGGCGGGAATGTAAAACCCCAAATCATGTCCCAGTGAGTCAGTAATGTTATCCCACCGCCCACTCACGCAATTCTATAGAACTATACATCCTCATATGACTATTTTTTCAATGGGTCATAACGTAACTATTCACAACATAATGGCCGCCTGAACATGTCATTGAAACCGGTCGTGGCCATAAAATAAAGAATTGTAAACGTAAAACCAGTGCATCTCTTATATCTTCACTCTATAAAGAATATATATCCTTAGGACGAACTTTAAACATACCAAATGTATTGTGCACCCCAGAAACGCAATAACCCATGGTTTTATTCCTTAATTAAAGTGGCTGTGTCTCAGATGGTACATCCAAATAAGCATTTCACAAAGACACTTGAGATATATCACTGGATATTATATGAATACAGTCGTAAATTGTTCTTGGTCATAAACATCCATACCGGGACTTACCGAAAATCCTGTTACTCATATGCCGCTCTGACGTCACAACTAGGTAGTAATTTATCTACACGTTTAATATAATCCTATACCTTGACGAAACTCATGTTTAGCTTAACATTACACCGATATTGACATTGTAAATGTTGTTGAGCCTACATAAACGTTAAATATACGTTATAATGAATAATGATTTATTAACCTAGATATAACAGGTAAACACAGTCGTTTCGTTTCAGTCACACGTTTGTATAAATTATATTAGACATAACTTCCGCGTTATATGTGACAGTTTGCGTGTACACACATACACAAAGAAACACGTTTATGTAATAGATACATGTATAGTACAATCGCGTGGCGGTGCATACAATAATGCAACGGCTATTTTGAGGGTCTACGTATATATTTTTTCTGGGGGTAGCCCCCAGAAAAAATAAATACGTAGACCCTCAAAATGGCGTTTCCTACTGGAACCTATCGTTGGTTGAATATTATTCTTTCAGCAAACACCATACAACAGCCAGTATTAACCCTTTGCACCCGAAAGCCCGCTATATCGGTAAAGCCCGCTATATCGGTTTATGCAAACAGTGCAGATCCAGATGAGCCGGCTCGTAACGAGCCGTCTCATCAGGATCTGCACTGTTTGAAAGTAATTTTCATATTTTTGAGAACAACAAATACGCCCTTTTTATAAATGGAATAGTCTGAAAATCATTTTGCGATGATTGTATTGGTTGCAAAATTAACATATCGCAGCCCATTCAGTTACTTAGGGGTGAAAGGGTTAAAGGTACATGCCCACTCAGTAGGCACACAATGTTCTTTATATCAGAGACATCATCGTAATTGTTACAACTGGTGGAATAGTGACACAATTATACACTTATTTAATTCCTATAAAGAACATTGTGTGCGTGCTGAGCGGGCATGTACCTTTAATCAAACAAAACAACAATAACAAAACTTGAAAAACAAACACACAACAAAAAGCAAAACAACAAAAACAACAAAAGCATTGCCAATATACTGAATTATACACACTTTTCTCACAGCATAGATCAGAGAATCCACGCAAAAGTATCATACTTAGAATGACCACAAAAAAAACACGACAAAACGCAAACTTGGACATGAAGTATTGTGTGAACATTGACGGTATAATGCGCATCACGATGAATGAGTTTAGCCATGAAGTAAGCAAGTTCGTATCTTACACGCCTTACATGTAAATATGATCAGTGTTGTTCCATGCATACATGTATACTACTGTCTGTTCCATGTTTTTCTGCCGACGAACTTTTGGCAGCAAAACGTGGAACAGACTGTAGTTTCTTGCATGTATGCTGGATACATTTTCATTATGACGAGAAACTATTTAACCCTTTCATCCCTGAATATATAACATGGTATGTTCCATTAACAGAAAATGGGTATCGTTTCAAAATATTAAAAATAATGACAACAACTGCAGATCCCGGTGAGGCTAATCTTAATCTGCAGTGTTTGCAAATGTTGGTATTTTATGATCGTTCGGGTTTGTTTATACGGAGCCCCGCAGGGGACATGACATTTTTTTAATAATTCGTTCCCACGAAATAACAATTCGTTCCCTCAATTTAACAATTCGTTCCCATGGAAACGAATTGTTAAATTGAGGGAACGAATATCTCTGATGATAATGCCTGTTGAAATTCACAAAGAACATCTACATGCATTGATATAGTCATATGTCTGATTTACAATGAAACCTCTCTCAACCGGACACCCTGGCGACTTCCCAGGGTGTCCGGTTTAGAGAGGTTCCACTGTACTTGCACGCCACCCCTTTTAAAATTTACAAATGTCGTTGCCTTCGTCAGTACGTGTACATATTATATACCGTTTATTTAGCCAGGTGAGCTGACTATCGTGAAATAATGCACGAGTGATTGGGTCCTTACGCGAAACAAACGAGTGAGCGTAGCGAATCGAGTTTGTTTAGTGGTAGGACCCAATCACCAGGGCATTATATCAAGATAATCAGCTCACCTGGTTAAATAAACGTTTTCTTACATTTCATACACGATACTTCAGGGCTGTAGCGGCCACCACGGCGGCACGCTGCCGTGGCATTATTTTACTGGCATGTTGTTGTTTTTTTCGTCAGCTTCATGCGTTGAACATCCAATAACAACGCAATAATGTATTTAAATGTAAGCATAATCCATGCTCCGACGGTGACTTTAGAATGTAGGAAATGCGATTTTGAGGGTCTAAGTGGAATTTTTCCCGCTAAAAAGGCTGCCGTGGCATTATTTTACACACCGCTATGGGCCTGTTGTAACTTTATAAAAACAAAGCGAATCAAGCGTAAAATATGGCCACGAGGTTTGTGAATTAATTTCTGGAGGCGGGTCGTTGTGAAGGCGTATGTGTCTGATAACAGCATTTGATTGGCCAAAGGAAACACGTCATTGCGACGTCATTTTTACATATTTGGTAAGCACGAGAGTGGTGTAAACTACTGCTGGCGAGTGGTGTAATTCATCGTTAGATTTTTGTAAATTAATGGCTGAAATGTAAGAATACGAATTAATATTTCAATCCATATACAAGGTGTATGATCACGTGGTTTCCGAACCCGATTTTCCGACGTGACGTAATCTGTGACGTCATTTTTACAGTAGTATTGCATTAATATCTTCCTAACAAACGGACGGATTTTGATGATATGTAGCGCACCAAATACGATGGCATATATGTGTTTTATGGGTGTTCTGAAAGTTCTTTACAATAACTTATAAATTTCACAAAGAATCGAGTCCAGTTTATTTCTTACATTCACGTGCTCTAGTTTGTATTTACATGTACGGTAACCGATTCTTCGTCAAAACGACATAATTATGAGATTAAAACCACCTATACAATAAAGGGCAACGTGTACCACATTTGCTGCGATATATTTCATAAAATATGTCATTCCATTAGCAAGATATTAAAGGAAATCTACTGTAAACACATCTAAAAAACATGACGTCATGCCGTTCGGAAACCACGTGATCCCCCACCTTGATACATGTTTGATACACAAATGAGACAGGACATTTTTAAATTATTTAAATAAACTAAATACGTCACCTGAGTAGATATTTTATCAACATATTTTAAATATGATCATTACACAGCAATACATAAAGAGAGAGAATAAATAGTTGCTTCCATTATTCTTTCAATGAAACATGGTTGTCGCCCCTGATCTCTTTCATTGGCAATTCACGTGTGATACAAAGAGCATAATAATGACAATAAGCGCAACCGATAATGAATGTTTATTTTTTATCAAACCATGTCATATCTAATGAATGGGCCAACACATGATAATTCCAGCACAAAAATATTTACACAATTCCCTAACATTTGATTAGCAAGTCTCTGTCCAAAATTTATATCCCAGTAAACTCCCACGCCGAACTACTTTCCGTAACCGTGAGGCGCAGTTAAAATAATTCTTAAGAAAACGGAAAATAAACACATTTTCTTGATGAATTTATTTCAAATGCTGGAATTATAAGGAATGAATGGCCTTTTTGTGGAATTTGTCGGGGATATAAACTTGGAAATCGCGGGAATACTGGACGAGGCCTTAAAAAATTACAATTTTCTAAAAAAAAAAAAAAAAAAATCTTCTTTTTTTTAAATTTCTTTATCGAAAATTGTAATTTTTTATCGCTTCGTCCAGTATTCCCGCGACTTTTCCAAGTTTATACCCCGATAAATTCAACAAAAAGGCCATTCATTCACAACCTGGGGTGTGGGATGCAGGTTTAAGTCATACATACGAGGGATGTTCCATAAATAATGTCACTTGTATCGGTAATTCTATATCTCAAGTAGTTGTGATCATTTTATGTTGCGATGTGCTTCAAAATACTCTCCTTTTAGCCGATCGATCCATTTTTGGAAACATTTTTCATACTCCTCAGTGGGTATACCCATCAGACACTGATAAACAGCAGGGCGGGGCCCGTTTCACTAAACTTCGTACGACTAAAATGTTCGTAAGTGCAACTTTCGGATCGTCTGGAAATTTAAATTGATGGATTTACATTTATTGAGCATAGGCTGCTAAGCAGCCATATGCTCAATAAATGTAAATCCAATAATTGTTCAATGGAAAACATTGTTAATGTGAAATTTACAGACTATCATGATTTTGGACTTACGAACATTTTAGTCGTACGAAGTTTAGTGAAACGGCCCCCAGATCCAAGGGCTGTCTCATCAAATGATGTCAGTCAGATATTCAATGTGCCCTGGGGAGAAATGGTGATTTATTCTACTAAATGTATTTATTACACTCATGCGAGTTATTTGCATGGATTTCGCTGTGAGAGAATACCCGTAATAAACTCCTTACACATAGTACACCGTGAAGAGAATACCCGTAATTGCCTAGGCCCGGTTGTTCAAAACATCAGTTAGCTTAACGGACTGTTAGCCTGATCTGTTAAATACTTAACGGAAATCGGTTGCTGAAAACATTTTACCCTGCACAGACAGGTGCCCACTGAATTTTAAAATGGCCGACACAGCAGACAAAACATGGCAGAAAACTGGAGTTTTAATGAAATCAACTTTTGCCAATCACTGTTTCACTAGAAAGATCGGGCAACGATACTTTCATTGATAATCCAGCAATGGTACTTTCATTGATAAATG
Source organism: Conchocele bisecta (assembly GCA_029237695.1). Classification (NCBI taxonomy): domain Eukaryota; kingdom Metazoa; phylum Mollusca; class Bivalvia; order Lucinida; family Thyasiridae; genus Conchocele; species Conchocele bisecta. The sequence goes on along the minus strand of CM055270.1, from coordinate 43,656,223 downwards.
AGAAAGATAGCACTGCTAAAGATAAATGAAAAAAGATAAATAGATAGCAAGAAGAAAGCTGCAGCCGTATCCTGGACTACACATTAACAATATGACAAGAAGCTAAGATGATGTGTGAAACTGAAGAGAAATAAACAGTACAAGTTCAGAAAATAGAACGTCGGTGTTTGTTTACTTTCTATTTATAGCCATGTCAAAGAATATTCAGAGACCCTAAATCCTACCAGATTCCTCCAGCCACAAGTATTCGTCAGCGCCTCTGTTTCTGGCTAGCGTAACGGTTTTGTGATGTTTGCATTCGTAGATTCCAAGATCACATTAAGCAGGATGTAAATAAATAATTTGGCGATAGTTTGGCTATAAGTCTCAATAATTTACCTGCAGTAAATACTTTTAATAGTTCACTTTTGAAATTTTTGAAATCCAAGGGGTGTGAAACGCCATTTCCTGCATTCTCAGCAAAGTTCTCAGCAAAGTTCCCAGTACTCATGATTACACAAATATATTAGAATAACAAATCCAAAATTTACAGAATTATTGGACCCCCCCCCCCCGCCCCTGACAACGTGACGTCGAAACGCTGGAAACACGTCAGTGTGCAACTATTCATACGCACAGCACAATTATTTTGCTTTCAATCTCAAAGAGTATGCATATTTATACCGCAACCATTGCTCCATGTAGCGTAATAAAGGGGGTTGGATAAATGCTGTTTATATCTGAAGTAACCTAATATACCTGAAGTAGACTAATATACATAACGTGCCGTTTTTGCCTTTATTTTTTTTTACCTTTGACCCCTAATCGTGGCCTCTGATTGGTCAGTCGCAACAGCAAATTCAAGATGGCGGCGAATTTTAAAATCGAAATCGTTGTCGGTTCAGCTGAATTTTGTCCATTGTTATAGTACATGCGATGTAACCAACGACAGGGATATGTCCATTATGATTTTAATGTTTATTATCACAACTAAAAACCAGCCAATATTGAAGCTCATCGTAAATAAATCGGAGATTTAATCGGATATAATACCGAATCTACCTAGCGTGGACGCCGCCATTTTGCTTTGAATGACGTCGTTAGATTTGTGACGTATGGCGAGGGAATGACGTCAAAACATGACGTCACGCACGTTCAACAATTAAGTTTAGTATGCGGTATAAATTAAATACATGATTAGTGCCGTCGAATGTAAATTATATTCGGTTTCACCCCGACAACTTTATAGGGGCTCGCTAAATCTCGCCCCAATAAAGCTGTCTAAGGCTCAACCGAATATATTTTATATTCGACGGCACTATCCATGTGTCGCGTGACACGTGCATTCTTGTACATTCCGGATTTCTGTATAATTGTATATTTGTGATGTGTGGTACTGTTTTGTATTGTTGTGCGTACTATTGATTTCACATACCTGTGATTCCACGTACCTGTGATTTCACACACCTGTGATTTTTTACATACCTGAGATTTAGCATGTACATTTGCCATGTACAATGTGCGTGTAATAAGGGGCTTATGTTGTATTGGTGGAAATACGTTTATGCGTGTCCTTTTTGCGGATTTAAATACACGTCCATTTTATGAGCAATGTTTTACTGATGTCACGCCATATTTGCCACAGACTATGCATGTGTGTGGTAGAGAACTCGTTGACTGCGTGTGCTGGTTTCGCTAGTGAAAATACCCCTTTTAGTATTACGGATGTCCACTATCCGTGCCAGCCGAGTTTGTCCGCGTGTCAGTTGTTCACCAGATAAGGGACCTTCTGTAGGTGAAGCCAGTATATAGCGCAGACCATACCATGGTCTGCCCTGTTATGTATGCTACGGGTTAGTGTTTCAGCATAGCCTGGTACTGGCCAACACGAATATAACAGATCCCATACTGGTGATGCTTTGTGTCGTGATATTTCCGTAAATGACCACGATATTTGAGTTTAGTATATGCTACACTCTCATTTGAGTGTATAGCCGTAGGACCGATATGGAGGGGTTTGGCGGGGCCAAAAAGCGACCTTCGCAATGTCGAGACCAGTCGAGTAGATTTCGGATTATGAGATCTGGGTCTATAGTGTACAGATTTATGGTAGTGTGGGATATACCATGTTGGATGGTATTTATTCTGCGAGGGCTGTACACTAGTTTGGTTGAATTTATGGCGTAGGAACATATATTTATGCCAAATATAACCCACGGGTGAAATGGCAAAGCCATGGTTTTGTTTTTAATATTTATGTGAGATGTCGAACGAGGGGTAGGCATATTCATTATTCCGTGCATGGTTTCACTGGTGCGTATATAAGCGATGTCTCGCTATGTGTTGGGGGGACACATATTTTCTGGTAACAGAAGAATAGTACTGTATTCACCAGTGACACGGAGGATTTTGCCTCTTGAGATCGCTCCAGCGAGCAACATTGGACGTTTTGGTCCACTCGTTGAGGGCAGACCCCAGTCAGTGCAGAGTACCAGGTCGTCCGAGTGTCCGTACGTCTGTCTGGCGCAGTGTGTGTAGCAGCTCCGGGTACAGGCCTGTATAGAGCAGTGTGTGATAGCTACATCGCGTTCAGCAGACAGTCACAGCCATAGTTTAGTGAAGTGAAACGCCATACACACATATCATATCATTATACTACCACCGAGTTGAATGTCACCTAAGTGAAACTTTTTCCCGGCGTCTTAGCCATCGTGATAATCGCCATTTGTATTATATCGGAACTTTACATCCGGACTACCACTTCCGGTATTACAACCCATTGATTCACCATGGATACTTTACATCCGGTCCACCACATCCAGGTTGCTACAGTCGAGTGATACCATAGGAACTTTACATCTGGTCCACCATTTCCGGAAATAATACTACCTGTGGAACTTTACTTCCGGTACCAGCTTCCGGAACATTATCGTTATTGACTATCATGTGATGTAACCACATCCGGCTTTGACTTTGACATTCATACTTTGGAAATATATTGCATAGGCAATACATATGTATACTTTGATAGTGTATGGTAATACTCATATCATGGCATATCATGGCTAAGGGATTGTAGTAAGACTACATATATTGTTTATGAATTAATCCACTTGAAGTTGGATTATAGCCATATTGTTGACTAGACCTCATACTGCGGGTGAGGCAGACCTTGGGACCTTGATACTCAGAGGTTACCACTATCTATTGATATACGCCAGCCCACTGGGGTAGCTCAGATGATTGTCATTTGTCCTCCAATGTTCGTTCTGCCATGTTATACTTGTATGTTATTTCACTTTGATTAGCGATCATCAAAGTACTTGTGCATTCATACTATTTTCCACTACGGACCATTGAGATACCACATACCGAGTTTATTCGTCTATAGCTTTTAAGTTGCGTTAAAGTATAACAGTCGATTGGCTTACAACCTTGTAGTAATTGAATAGTATCATGCACAGTACAGTGATGTTCGCATATCAATGTATCATGTATTCCTGTGTGTTCCCCATGTAATATAGTGTACATTATAAGTGATTAAGTGACTACGTGTACTTATCTACTCTAGCCTATCCCTTACACTTCAACTGCATTGTTACCACTTTTCGTTCGTCAGATCAAGCTATATTGGCCATAACGTCATAACAATTGAAGTATACTTGGTTCATATGATAATAGGGGAGACAATTTTGTCTCGATCATTCCTGACCTTGGTAATGACCTTGACAATGGTGTCAGAAGTGGGGTTTGTTTCCTCTTTTATAATCAGTTTCTTCAAAGCAGTTGAAGTAAGGAGGCTAGAATAGCTGTACCCCTAGCGTCGTCAAAATTCTATCTTGTATTTTTTTGCCTTGGGAGTTAATGTAAGATGCCCTCCAACACTTAGGCACTAATACATCACCACATACATGATTTGACTACCTAGGTACAGAAGTATAGAGTTGAGACGATCTTGTGAGATAGTCGATGTAAGGGTCATTGTAACTTTGGATTTGTTGAACAGTACCTCCCTGTGATTATGGCACAGCGGGTGTTCTAGGTTATCAATAGACACTTCTACATCTGAGGCGAGATTACTATCACTATTATATTGTGTATGAACAATACTATATCCTGCCAGGTGTCTATAACTAGTCCCCAATTTTTGTATCCAGTACCATAGAGGGGGAATTGTAAATATACCATTACATTAGACCATACATATACCGGATTGACTTACCCAAATTGAGAAACTTATACCGTCGTTAGGAGTAGAGAACGGATTGATTTACCTTAACCTTATAGACGTGAAGCAAGAGACTCGCACAAATCACCAAGTGATTTGAGTGCTAGAGACCTTGTGTACCGTCGGGTAAAGCGTGTAAATCGATAATCCGGGGTTGAGTTGAGAGTGAGAATGTCGTCTATTAAGGAGCTAATGGAGATAGGCAAAAGCTTAGGGCTAGCAGATTCAGAGTTAAGGGCCTTTGTAAAGGAAGAGCAGGAGAGAGAAAGACAGGAGAGACTAGAGGCTAGGCAGGCTGAGAAAGATAGGTTAGATGCTGAGCGGTTGGCTAAAGAGGCTGAGCGGTTGACTAAAGAGGTTGAACGACAGATGGAGAAAGATAGGTTAGATGCTGAGCAGTTAGCTAAGGAGGTTGAGCGACAGGCTGAGAAAGATAGGTTAGATGCTGAGCAGTTAGCTAAGGAGGTTGAGCGACAGGTGAGTAAGATGGTTAGATGCGAGCAGGTTAGCTAAGAGGTTGAGCGACAGGTGAAGGATTAGTTATGCTGAGCAGTTAGCTAAGGAAGTTGAGAGACAGATGGGGAAAGATAGATTAGATGTCAATGAAGCATAGTTAGCTCTAGAATTCAAATTGCGAGAACTAGACACTAAGCACCAGGTAGAAATGGCAAAAGTAGAAAGGGGAGAAGTAGTAGATGAAGATAGACATGATAGGGACTATGGCAGAGCATTCGGTCCGAAGCTGCCATATTTTGATCAGAATAATGACAACATGGATAGCTACTTAGCTAGATTTGAGCGGTACGCAGCAATTCAAAGGTGGGTGAGAGATAAGTGGTCACTACACTTGAGTGCTTTATTGAAGGGCAAGGCATTAGATGTATATTATAGACTACCTATTGATGATGCTCTTGACTATGATAAGTTGAAATCAGCATTGTTGAAATGTTTTGATCTAACGGAAGATGGGTTCAGACGCATGTTCAAAAACACCAAACCTGATCACAGTGAATCATTTGTGCAATATGTCAGTCGGTCAAAGAACTATTTAGATATATGGTTTGAGTTAGGTAAGGTGAATAGAACATATGAAGGAGTACTAGACTACATGATCAGAGATCAGATGTTAAGTATATGCAGTCGTGTCACGGTGAGCTCTACTTATTTCTCAAAGAGAAAACATTTGACTCGATAGATCAGATGGCGGTTCAGGCAGATTACTTTGCAGAAGCTAGAGGAGGTAGCAAGTATGTAGTTCAGAGGAACAGTACTAGCAACAGAAATGAGTACAGGTCAGTAGATAACCAGAGGCGCAAGGTAAGTAGTGCAGATAATCGATCCAGAGATAGGAGTCGAGATAGGGACAGATATCAGAATAGAGACCAAAATAGAAGCCCAAGTAGGGGTAGTTATGATAGAAGCCCGAGTAGAGGCAGTTATGACAGAAGTACCAGCAGGAACGGCTATGATAGGCATCGCGGGACATGTTACCATTGTGGCAAAGAAGGTCACATGTCCTACGATTGTCCAAAACGTGACCGGTCCTCAGCTTACAAAGCAGCAGCAGTCGAGGAAGAGAAACATGTAAGTTTTGCAGATAAAGAACAGAGAGGTCGGTACAGAGGTAGAAATAGAGGTAGAATTGGAAGGCACACTAGAGGCAGAGGTAGAGGTAGATGGCAAAACACGGAACAACCAGGGGAAAACCAAGGACATTTCTGTATGGTTGATACCGACACCACTATTGTATGTTCAGGTAGCGAGATACAGCCGGAGTTGATTAACGGATGTACATTTGGTATGGATAGGCTACCCGTGGGCAGAGGCACATTAAAATGGGAAAAAAGGTCACAGTAATGCGAGATACTGGGTGTACCGGGGTGGTCGTCAGGGAAAGTTTAGTACAACCAGATCAGTTTTTAAGCAAAGTTTCAACATGCATGCTGGTAAATAGGAGTAAAATGAGTGGAATTCCTACCGCCCGGGTAGATCTAGATACACCTTTTTTCAAAGGTCAGGTAGAAGCCCTTTGCATGACAGATACAATGTATGATGTTACCATAGGTAATGTAGACGGGTCAGAGTTACCGGTGATATCCGATTTTAGAGGCGCAAAATCGTGCGCAGTTGAAACTAGGTCACAAACGACAGCCCGAGACGAATCATATAAGACCCTCAAAGTCACTACCGCAATCGCGAACGTATCACGCGATGAATTCAAAGAGGCGCAGGCACATGACGTCACATTGACGTCGGTTCGAAATAACGCAAAAGACGGAACGGTACGGTCAAGTAAGAACGGAAACAAATCGAAATTCGCATACCGAAAAGACTTGTTGTATCGTAATTTCGAATCGATAGGGTCAGGTAGGATGTACCATCAGCTGGTAGTCCCAAAAACACTTAGGACTACCGTGATGAAAGTGGCACATGAATCAATCATGGCGGGCCATTTAGGGGTTAAGAAGACAACTGATCGAGTGTTATCAGAATTTTATTGGCCAGGCGTGGGCAGTGACATTACACGGTTTTGTAGGTCTTGCGACATATGTCAAAAGACTGTGTCAAAGGGACACATCACCAAGGTTCCGTTAGGAACTATGCCGTTGATAGACACTCCGTTCAAACGAGTCGCAGTTGACATTGTAGGGCCAATTTTTCCAGCTACCGATCGGAAGAATCGTTACATACTAACGTTAGTTGATTATGTAACTAGGTACCCAGAAGCGGTACCACTACCCGGCATCGAGGCCGAACGAGTCGCGGAAGCTCTCGTGGATATGTTCAGTAGACTGGGTATCCCCGAGGAGATGCTCACCGATCGGGGTAGTCAATTTACGTCGGCAGTCATGGAGGAAGTTAGTAGATTGCTATCGCTGAGACAATTAACCACGACACCGTACCACCCACAGTGTAACGGTCTCGTGGAACAGTTCAATGGTACGTTAAAGCAAATGCTTCGTAGAATGGCAAGCGAACGTCCCAAAGATTGGGGCAAATACATTAACGCGCTCTTATTCGCGTATCGCGAAGTCCCTCAAGAAAGTTTGGCTTTCTCACCGTTTGAACTATTGCACGGAAGTACCGTTCGGGGTCCGATGAGCATACTAAGAGATCGATCTGTGGTCCGAGAAGGACATAGAGGACAACGTCAAAACGACGTATCAGTACGTCCTCGACTTGCGCGAACGGCTCGAGAAAACGTGCGAAATCGCGCATGAGAACTTGAAGAGTGCGTCCAAAAAGTACGCAAAGTACTACAACCGTAAGACCCGTAGTAGGCAGTATACAGTGGCAGATCAGGTACTTGTACTACTACCGACAGACAACAACAAATTGCTTCTTAGGTGGAAGGGACCATACCCCATAACAGAGGTAGTTAATGAGTGGGACTATAGGGTTGACATGGAGGGAAGTTGAAAACCTTTCATGCAAACAGTGTTTAAAGAGGTACGAAGACTAGGCCTGAGCACCCGGGGAAGGGAATACTCACTGTAATAAATGCGGCCGTAATAGATGACACAGTAGAGGGGGATCCTAGTCCAAGTGGGTGTAGTGCCGAAGAAAACATGTTATGTCCCAGGGGATTAGAGTCCGATACGGAGAGCAAAGTTGACCTGTCGCCTGATTTAGGCAAGAAACAAAAGACGCAAGTCAAAGAGATCTTATGGGAATTCACCCATGTCCTGAGGGACGCACCAGGACACACCCATATAGAGAAACATGAGATAACATTTTCAATGCAATACCCATTAAGAATTAAGGGGTACCCTATCCAATTTAAGGTCAGGGGAACAGTCAGCCAGAATGCGTATTGTTGCGATAAAAGGGGCCGACAATCTGGGGGCAGACTACCTGAGCAGGATATCGGGGTAGATTCAGCTCTGCCAACGTGTCTCGCGATTATGCACGAAAGTGTAAACACTTTTTGTTTAGGGGGGAGATATGTCGCGTGACACGTGCATTCTTGTACATTCCGGATTTCTGTATAATTGTATATTTGTGATGTGTGGTACTGTTTTGTATTGTTGTGCGTACTATTGATTTCACATACCTGTGATTCCACGTACCTGTGATTTCACACACCTGTGATGTTTTACATACCTGAGATTTAGCATGTACATTTGCCATGTACAATGTGCGTGTAATAAGGGGCTTATGTTGTATTAGTGGAAATACGTTTATGCGTGTCCTTTTTACGGATTTAAATACACGTCCATTTTATGAGCAATGTTTTACTGATGTCACGCCATATTTGCCACAGACTATGCATGTGTGTGGTAGAGAACTCGTTGACTGCGTGTGCTGGTTTCGCTAGGGAAAATACCCCTTTTAGTATTACGGATGTCCACTATCCGTGCCAGCCTAGTTTGTCCGCGTGTCAGTTGTTCACCAGATAAGGGACCTTCTGTAGGTGAAGCCAGTATATAGCGCAGACCATACCATGGTCTGCCATGTTATGTATGCTACGGGTTAGTGTTTCAGCATAGCCTGGTACTGGCCAACACGAATATAACAGATCCCATACTGGTGATGCTTTGTGTCGTGATATTTCCGTAAATGACCACGATATTTGAGTTTAGTATGTGCTACACTCTCATTTGAGTGTATAGCCGTAGGACCGATATGGAGGGGTTTGGCGGGGCCAAAAAGCGACCTTCGCAATGTCGAGACCAGTCGAGTAGATTTCGGATTATGAGATCTGGGTCTATAGTGTACAGATTTATGGTAGTGTGGGATATACCATGTTGGATGGTATTTATTCTGCGAGGGCTGTACACTAGTTTGGTTGAATTTATGGTGTAGGAACATATATGTATGCCAAATATAACCCACGGGTGAAATGGCAAAAGCCATGGTTTTGTAATATTTATGTGAGATGTCGAACGAGGGGTAGGCATATTCATTATTCCATGCATGGTTTCACTGGTGCGTATATAAGGGACACATATTTTCTGGTAACAGAAGAATAGTACTGTATTCACCAGTGACACGGAGGATTTTGCCTCTTGAGATCGCTCCAGCGAGCAACATTGGACGTTTTGGTCCACTCGTTGAGGGCAGACCCCAGTCAGTGCAGAGTACCAGGTCGTCCGAGTGTCCGTACGTCTATCTGGCGCAGTGTGTGTAGCAGCTCCGGGTACAGGCCTGTATAGAGCAGTGTGTGATAGCTACATCGCGTTCAGCAGACAGTCACAGCCATAGTTTAGTGAAGTGAAACACCATACACACATATCATATCATTATACTACCACCGAGTTGAATGTCACCTAAGTGAAACTTTTTTCCGGCGTCTTAGCCATCGTGATAATCGCCATTTTGTATTATATCGGAACTTTACATCCGGACTACCACTTCCGGTATTACAACCCATTGATTCACCATGGATACTTTACATCCGGTCCACCACATCCAGGTTGCTACAGTCGAGTGATACCATAGGAACTTTACATCTGGTCCACCATTTCCGGAAATAATACTACCTGTGGAACTTTACTTCCTGTACCAGCTTCCGGAACATTATCGTTATTGACTATCATGTGATGTAACCACATCCGGCTTTGACTTTGACATTCATACTTTGGAAATATATTGCATAGGCAATACATATGTATACTTTGATAGTGTATGGTAATACTCCTATCATGGCATAGCATGGCTAAGGGATTGTAGTAAGACTACATATATTGTTTATGAATTAATCCACTTGAAGTTGGATTATAGCCATATTGTTGACTGGACCTCAAACTGCGGGTGAGGCAGACCTTGGGACCTTGATACTCAGAGGTTACCACTATCTATTGAGATACGCCAGCACTGGGGTAGCTCAGATGATTGTCATTTGTCCTCCAATGTTCGTTCTGCCATGTTATACTTGTATGTTATTTCACTTTGATTAGCGATCATCAAAGTACTTGTGCATTCATACTATTTTCCACTACGGGACCATTGAGATACCACATACTGAGTTTATTCGTCTATAGCTTTTAAGTTGCGTTAAAGTATAACAGTCGATTGGCTTACAACCTTGTAGTAATTGAATAGTATCATGCACAGTACAGTGATGTTCGCATATCAATGTATCATGTATTCCTGTGTGTTCCCCATGTAATATAGTGTACATTATAAGTGATTAAGTGACTACGTGTACTTATCTACTCTAGCCTATCCCTTACACTTCAACTGCATTGTTACCACTTTTCGTTCGTCAGATCAAGCTATATTGGCCATAACGTCATAACAATTGAAGTATACTTGGTTCATATGATAATAGGGGAGACAATTTGTCTCGATCATTCCTGACCTTGGTAATGACCTTGACACCATGTATTTACTATATATCCGCCGTGAAGTGTAATACATAGGATATTCCATCGTACAGGTTTGAATAGCGGAAATAATTTATAAATTTACACTCGTGTCCGTCGGCTTCCGTGCAAGCAACTCGTTCGCTACGCTCACTATTTGCTTACGTGGAAGCCGACGCACACTCGTGTATTATTTCCCGATATTCAAAATGTACGATGGAATATCCTCTATATACTTATCATTGACGGTGATGAACTGGGGCGTTAACATGGTTAGGTCGGTAATCAGTGGCGCAGCCAGTGGGATAAAAGGGGTGCAAACGCACAACCGAACATTTGGTAAGGTGTGAATTTGTTATGAGCTAAGTAACTACAATACATGTGAAAATTATAGCTTTAGAATCACTATATAATAAAGGAAATTGATGTATAAATCCATATTTGTTTTTTAGGGAAGGATGATTCCGCACTCTTTTCAAACTCGTGGAATTTCCACCCCTTGACAAGAACATGGAGCACGTTTCACCAAACTTCGTAAGACTAATACGTTAATAAGTTTAATTTTAGAACAAAAACCTTAACACTGACGGTCGATATTGTAAAAGCTTTAGCGGATGTGTTCATATGTAATGATGTGTGTAGGTGCAACATAGTAACGTAATTTAACCACGTTGATGTGAGAATCAAATTACTAAAACTCTTCGTACGAATATTTTTATCGTAAGACGTTAAGTGAAAAGGGGGCCGTTTCACGAAACTTCGTACTATAAAAAAGTTCCTAAGAAGATTTTTCTCAACTTGATGTTAATGTGGATTCAGAATGCTGTCATTTTCCGCCTACATATACAAGTCATTAAATGTGAACAGCTCCACTACAGATTTGTCAATGTCGGTGATCAGTCCTAATGTTTTTGAAACTTAAATTTTGTACTTACGAACTTCTTAATCGTACGAAGTTTAGCGATACGAGGCTCCTGGCTGCGCCACTAGTAGCGTTTCCGCAATTGCTGTACAGGAAGAACATTTACAAACATTATATTGTTACATGGTATCGTGTCCAGCCGTGTGCAAATGATCAAACCTTTGCACACGGATGGACATGATCAAACCTTATATTAGTCACCGTCGATTGTAGAAAATCGATCGCTCGCAACGGCATTTATTTTTCAGTGCTATAAATAGATTTTCTTTAACAAACCCCAGGCAACTCATAGGCACAGGTTGAAGTAACGGACCGATGTCTATAAATACATTAAATATGCCTAAAAGCATCAATAAGTGAGAAAAAAAATAAGCTAAAAAATTAATTTGTTTACCCCCTCCATATCATATGGAGGGGGTAAACAAATTAATTTTTTTGCTTATTTTCTTTTCATTTATTGATGCTTTTAGGTATATTTAATGTATTTATAGACCTCGGTCCGTTACTTCAACCTGTGCTCATAAGCACAATTGGGCTCCGAAATACCATGCAAATCGACCATGTAAAGGTACATGCCCACTCAGCAGGCACAAACTGTTCTTTATATCAGAGACATCATCTGAGACATATTCTGGCAAATTGAAAATTACTATTTATATTCTGTATTTATTGTTTGATGTGCAATTGTCATACTATATAATATTATTTTTTCAGGTGACGCATTTAATTAGTATAAATAATTAAAAAAAATACCATGCTCATTTGCATATGAAAATAGCCTGATACCACTGCGCTTCACTATCAGTAAAATAATTATTACTAAATGATTATACATGTATAGCGGCCACTCATAATTTTTAGAACTGGTGGAATAGTGACACAATTATACACTTATTTAATTCCTATGAAGAACATTATGTGCCTACTGAGTGGGCATGTACCTTTAAATTAAGTTTCGGTTTCAGTAAGCTTTAACACATTTCATGCCAAGTGTTGAACCTTATATGATAGGACTAGGCTATCACGAATGTGTCTTGTCTTGCCCAAGGACACACCGAATCTACCAGTGGCGGGATTCTAACTCCGGGTCTCCAGATCCGGAGTCCGATGCTCTACCCACAGAGCTATTCCAACTGATTTCAGACAGCACTAGGGGCGTATCATGTTATGGCGCTTATCGTCTGTCCGTCTGTTAGCGATTTGGTTTGCGCTCAAAATAATCTTGACATAGCCTGGATACTCAAACTTAGTATGCAGGTCAGTAACGACCAGTGTATGACCAATTTGACTTGACTACAATGTGTCAAAGGTAAAAATCACGGTGACTTTAGACAATAGACCAGTTGCCACTCTATAACTCGAGAACGCCATGACCTAGGATGCCCAGTATTGGTTTTCAAGTTAGTCATGACCAGCAGATGACCCCTATTGATTTGAGGTCAGTAGGTCAAATGTCAAGGACTTTGGACAATAAAATGAGTTCGGCTCAATAACTCAAGAACACTCGGTGCTATGATGCTGAAACGTTTGATTTTGAGGTCACTATTGTTGCACCACTGCGTGTCATTTTGAAAAGGGGATGGGGGGGGGGGGGGGGGGGGGGCTTATAAGTTTGACAAACTTATATGTTTCTCCATCATGTCATATCTTCACTATTTCTTGAAGGATTCCTTCAATACTTGGACACTTGCTTTACATGGACATCTGTGACACACTCGCGCCACCAGTAACACGAACTTGACCGTTGTGACCTTTGAAATGCAGATGAAATACTTTACGTCGAAAAGTTTGTCCCAGTTTCTCCATCATGTCATATTTTCAAGATTACTAGAAGGATTGCTTTAATATTTGGACAGTTCATTCTAATGAACTTGTGTGACACACTCACACCAACAATGACAGAACTATACTGTTCAAAATAATATCGTCTCGTAATAATTTTGTCGTCACCATTAATTCGAAGTGTGCGATTTTTTTGTCGCGCTGGCTTGCCAACAACGCCATATAGTCTACACTTTGGCGCATCAGCGGGCGCGACATGCGGGCCCCGGCCATCCCGTTCCTATTTTATTCCACTCATTGCTCTATGTATATAATATATAAATTAGGATGAGGTCGCTCACATCAGGGTGTATTGTAGGGGCTATATTTTATTATTTCAACATTTATATATGTCACTAATATACACACATAGCGTTTGATTGTTATTACATGGTACACTTATTGGCAGTATATCTCCATTTTAAGCAATATGAAAAGTCTTCACCCACGGACCATAACTGAAGTTTGTCCAATATCAGCCCGGCGGTTTTGCATCTCTAATAAAATAATGACCTTTTGACCTTTCGGCGGTCTTCTTGGATTACGTAATGATCAGATTTGGACAATAAATGTTCCAAAGTGATCGTCTTTTCGATACATTCGATTTGACAATGATATGACCATATTCGGTCAAGTTTGAAATTTGAGATTGTGTGACATATTCGTTTATACCAAAAAGTGTAAAATATTTGGGTGAGATTTTCGGCTTGTGATGTATTCGGCCGAATTCGGCCAGTATTCACCGAAATGTGTGACGCATTCGCACGAATACTTCACACGTGTGATATATTCATTTATGTGACATATAAGGTTCAACACCAAGTACACATATACGGGGTATGAACACATTTGAAATAATTTTAGGTATTTTTCTTACTTATTCTCAAAATTATACAATGTATATGTTGTGACCACATTGGAACCGTCAAGACGATGAGTGGTCACAATGACTTCTGCGAATAATTAAGATATTTCTTCTTATTTTTAGGTGAAAGGCACGGGCTCTTAAATATTAAAGCTTTTTATGCACTGTTGTGTTACGAATAAATGGAAATAGTTTCGAAATCATTAACATATAGAGATAATGATTGTAAATGTATTAAATCCATATTTAGTTTCTATTTAAGCACCGTTATGATCAATCACTGTAGGGAAGGTGAAACTAGCAACACAACACGTGAGGTGCATCTGTACTGCATACATTGTTAGGTCCGGGTTTCTTCTTCTTTATCACGATATTACGGAAGAAAGAAAATAATTTCGATTTCAGACATTTTGAAAACAAAATTCCGTCGTTTATTATATATGCATGGATCCACAAGCAGTGATTCCGTGTTACTTCGATTTATCCAGACAGAACATGATAAACAGTTAAGGACCCCGGGGCCGTTTCACTAAACTTCTTACGACTAAAATGTTCGTAAGTGCAAACTTGTCATAGTCTGTAAATTTCACATTAACAATGTTTTCTTGTAAACAATTATTGGATTTACATTTATTGAGCATAGGCTGCATATGCAGCCTATGCTCAATAAATGTAAATCCATCAATTGAAATGTCCAGACGATTCCAAATTTGCACTTACGAACATTTTAGTCGTACGCAGTTTAGTGAAACGGGCCCCCGTTCTATACATGATCATCGTTTGATTCAAAGATACTTGCTTCGTAATTGTGATATAATATATGTATAACATATAAGTGAATAGTGCCTCGTTACTGTATCCTACGCGGCAAATAGAGTGGCCAAGTCGGCCATCTTTGTGCGTTCCAGCCATCAGCCAGTTTCACCTGTTCTTGACAAAGAACTCAAAATGTGAAGTAGAACTTATGGTATAATGTAGCTAATCACATGTAGAAAAGCCAGCAGAACGAACTCGTATCCATTATATTACACCAAACTGTAAAATATGTCTGTTTTCTGGACAGGTTTATGCCTGTGTTATTAACAACATGAACCACCATTATAGATAGCCTCATACACAGAAAATCGCACAGTGTATCGCTTTTACCTGGCAAACCACACAACACATACCATATATACCCACTATAGTATAGTACTGGACGGTAGGATACAGGCTCCCGTGCGATATGTCTGCCGAAATTGATTTTGTTGGCTAAAAGTGCTGTTGAGGGACTTATTAAGCAGATAAAACGTGGGGTGGCAATTTTACTATTACGCACGGCTTCGCGTTCGCATCAGCTTTGCATACATGATGAAACTGATGTATTGAGTGTGATGTTATCGTCGGACGATTTAAAATCAATTAACCAATATTCCAATGACGAGTTTTTTTTTTCTGTATACTTACGCGAAAATACCACACCCACCTATTTGCCAGTATGAATATTGTGGGTGTAAATGTATATGTACATGTTGTGTGTAGCAATTATGTAAACTTTAACATGGTATTCTTAACAAACGCGTACGAAATTTCTTAGATGGCAGTTCACGGCCCGCGAAAATACCCCACCCACTATGTTAATATCACTTACATTTTTGCACACGCTTTGCATACGTGACAAAACTTACCGTTTGAAGACGACTCATGTGAACCAGTGTAAAATAGCTTGCAAATTGAAAGCAATGCGGCCACATTAACCATTATGTATCATTGGTAAAAGTATTGTTTAGGGACTTAGTAAGCAGAAAAAAACTGGTGGCAAATTTACTTTTCATTTTTGATTTTTTCATGGGCCCGCGAAAATACCCCACCCACTTTTTTTTCCAACGAATGGGCCATATACTACAAACGTCAACAAAGTCCTAACAAACAAACGCCTCATCCAAGTACTAGATAAAACATGATATATTAACTCTGTGCTACGCAGATATACTTGACAATGACATGACAGACGAGGCTAGTGGACAATTAGGTGTGTTCATCATGAACTATTTACACCAGGTCGAGTGCCTTCTTCACCTGATCCGCGCATGTAGGCAGGGCAATTGGAACGAATATTTGTCAGCCCTCGATGAGCAAGTAAAATACTTCTTCGCGCATGATTTATACAACTACACACGCATGCGTCCAGTACACATTGCCTAGGTGAACGAGCTCAAGACCGAATGCCCTGAAACAAGGAAAGCACTCGAAGAATGTGATTTTTGGTAAACTGGTATACCATTTACCAATCTAGTTGTGGATCAGACTCTGGAGCAGAGTATTAGAGAGTTGAAGGCGGTTGGAGGCATTACTGGTATAATTCAAAGTGAACCAACGCTCAATCGATTCCTACTCACAGCTCCCGAAATGACACGCATTGTCGGTGAGTTTCAGTCATTGTATTCACCCGGTAGCAGCTCACACCCTGAACAAAATTATCAATTGTCTGGGACATTTGACACACGAGCTGCAAGAAATGGAGCAAAAATCAAGATATGTCTAGAAAGCTATTGCGATGGAAATCCGTTCGAAAACAAGCTGCCACTGGTAAACATAGTTTCCATGATGGCTTTACCAGACATTGCAGTGTACGATATTCTGAAGAGAGATGAGAAGGGAACTGAACGGTATAAAGAGTTCATAGAAACGCGATTGAGAACGGCATCTGCGCTATCTGTTTGGGATATAATTGAAAAATTGAAAACACACAGTACATGTTTGACAAAATCAAATGTAGCAATCGGCAACAAAGTAGTGAAGCTTCGTGAAGATCGCCAATTACTTGCGCCATTTTTAGTCGTTCAACAGGCACGCCCATACATGATGTCGAAGCTGGGGGAAACAATCGGAAATTATGAGATGGATATAACACCACGATCTCTCTTTGCTACCGACGGAACATTGCTGCTACCATCGGACAAAGTCTCATTTATGAAGGAAATAAAAAAGTTCTGACAAGTTACGGGGGCTGGTACAAAAGCTTCAGCTACATCTAATGAGAATACTACTGTTGCCGAGTTAGGAGAACAATTGGAACAGTAGAAAATCCAGTTCAGACAGGTGAGGACATTGTAATGTGCAGTACAATTTCTAATGACTGCCACTCCCGATAACAATACTGACAATGACAACAATGCGTATGTGTCAACTGATGCTGGAGAGAAGGTGATCATAATAGATGCACAGGCCGTCATTCAATGGAATGATGGACACAATATCAGATTTCGAGGTTGCGTTTTTGCAACGCATATCGAAACTTAGGACCGGTTATTCCGAAAGTAGAGTAATGTTTGACATATACACTAGTGGCTCACTGAAGGGAAAGACAAGAGTCAAGCGTGCGGGTAAGACACAGCCAGTGAAAGTAATAATACATGATTGCATGAACATACGCAACGTGCCTATCAAACTTATCTTGTCACACAGCGAAACAAAATCCCAGTTAACTGCATACCTTGGACAACGACTGCTTAAACGCTTTGCGAATAGAGTTCAGTGCATGGTTATTGTGTTTGGAACATCTGCTCGCACGAACAAGCCACATCTTAATAACCCAGATTGGGCGGCCCATTCTTATGAAGAGGCAGATACACAGATTCCACTTCACGCCCTCGATGCCTCTTTACAAAGTCATTCAATTCGGGACATTTATGTATGGTCCCCTGACACGGATGTGTTCCTTCTGTTGATGGATATGGTAGCAACTGAAAATATACCGGGTCAGCTGAAACTTTTAACTGGAAGAGGATAATCATTCCGAACTATCGATGTAAAAGAAAGGTACTCTGAACTAGGGCCGGAAAAGACAAAAGGCTTGGTTGGTCAGCACAACAGGGACTTGGAAATGGATTGGCACCTGTCGATGTTGGTATAACAAGTCTAGAGAGATTCGTATGCATGGTTTATTCACCCAATAGCATATGCAAGAGTGTACATGACTTACGATGGGAATTATTCAGAACCAAAAATATTGAAAGTGAAAAGCTCCCGCCTACTCTTGGAACTCTCAAACCACATATATATACTTCATCTCAATGAGAGACAAAACGTACTGAGAACCAAAACCACGCCTACCGCGTCTTGATGATAATGGTTGGGAACTGGACGCCAAGGGGAAACTGGTGCCGATTAAATGTCTCAATAAACCGGCTCCATTGGCAGTGCTGGCGCTGGTGAAGTGTGGCTGCAAAGGTTCTTGCAAAGAGAAACAAAACTGTCCATGTAAGCAAAACAGACTATAGCATGTACCGCACTCTGCAAGTGTGTCGATTGTGGCAATATTGAGGGTTACAGCATACAGTGCAGTCTGCGTTTTTGTTCCACAGTAGACAACACTTGCAAACTCAACGCGAACGCAACGCGAACGCAACGGTTTGCTGTAGCGTTGTATACGTTCTTTAAACGTATAATACGTTTCGTACACGTGTACTACACATTGTCAAACCGTTTAGTTTAAAAGCGTTGTATACGTTGTTTAAACGTATAATACGGTTCGTACACGTGTAATACATATTGTCAAACCGTTTAGTTTAAAAGCGTTGAATACGTGTTTAAAATAGCGTATAATACGGTTCGTACACATGTAATACACATTGTCAAACCGTTTTAAAGCGTGTAATACGTTTAGCTTCAAGGCGTATAACACGCTTTGGCGTATACATATGTAGCGAGGTGAAAGCGTCGAAACGTGTACAACGCTTTACCTGGAAGCGTGTAGCTATATGAAAGCGTTGAAACGTGTACAACGGTTACACGTTTTAACGCGAATACCTGTTCGGCCCCGATCGCTTCGAGGCGGCCTTGTTTCGTCCCTTTTAAAATATCGCGAATACATGTACCTGTTCGGCCTGGATCGTTTACAGGCGGATCGTTTCGCACCTACATGTACCACCATTCCGCTCATGCGAATTATTGTAAGGCAGACTCATTTCGCCCCTGATATGGAAAATGAATTATGCGGGTGTAAACAACAATACATTGCAGCTCCATTATAACGCGATGGTCGGGGTACGTTGTATAGTGCTCGCGATAGACAGACGCTTATTACAATGTATAATGCTCGCGATCAACAGGCGCTTAAAAGGATTAATTGTTAATAAATAATGGTCACGTGTCCTGCCTATTCATGCGGACGATTAGCTGTTGATACGTGCATAATCCCACCGAAAATTCCGCATGAACTCTGAATTTTGTGTCAACTTTTCAACACCATTTACGGAAAATATTTTCGAAATCAATATCGGCGAAAACATGGCGACAGATCTGCGTATAATCCAGTGTTTTTTTTGTAATCCATTCCTTTCGGAATACACATTTACGGGTATGAAATTATTAAATAATTTATTTTTATTTTTGTTATTTCTCAATGAAAGTATACGTTGTGACCACTCATTTGAACCGTCTCGACGAGACGGTTTAAATGGTGCTCGCGGCATGTACTTCTGAGTGCATAGAAGGAAAATATTTTCCCGCAAACAATCGTATCCTCAGCATGAAATGGGTTACTGCATGATTGCCCCATGAGTCACACGTTCGCGACGTCTGCGGAACATCAAAGGGCGTGTTGACCAATCAGTAACATTTCAAAACATAGCCTAAAGGAGTGGTCACGACGCATTTCTCGTGCTGAATGATGTCATACAATAAGCACCTGTTAGTTGCCAGGGCTTAGTGTTATCGATTTTTTTGCAAAAAGCGACACACAAATCTCGTCTGTGTAATATCACAGGTTGAAGTAACGGACCGAGGTCTATAAATACATTAAATATGCCTAAAATCTTCAATTAATTGAAGAAAAAAAACAATATTTTTTTTATTTTACACCCTCCATATAAAAATTAATTTTGTTTCTTCATTCATTGATGCTTTTAGGCATATTTAATGTATTTGTAGACCTCAGAAATGGCGAATCTAGGAACTCTCGTATCTTTACGCTGAAGCCAGTCTATTTCAGTCACTAATCCGCTATACACCTCTCCCACGCGTGTGTTAAGAAAAATCGATATATTGAGAAACTGAATACACAGCGAGCTGCACACTGGTTTAACAGGGATATGGCCCGCGGATATGTGTCATAAATTACTTGGTCAAAACCGGTAAATTTACAAGGTTTATAGCGAAATAGCAGCCGACTGGCAATTTTTCTCGGACCGATTTTTAAGACTAGTTTTCAAATCTCAATCGGTCTGAGAGTTCAAAAATCGGTCCAGAACCGGAAAACTGAAAATTTTAGAAGCCCTGCAGTCTAGAAGTATATATACATGTACACACACGAACAACGATCTGAGCATGCTGCGCATTCTACGCGATACACGGTTGGCATACCAAAACGTGTAATGCGTTAAAACCCGTGGAAACGTGTTATACGTATAACACGGTTTCATCTGTACGGTGCTGTGTACATGTAGAAGCGTGTAACCGTTCGTCAAAGAAAGCGTTAAATCGTTTAAACGGTTTACCTTAGCGTTGTATACGTTTACAACCGTTGTATACGTCTACAACCGTTGTACACGGATTACACGCTTTTGAAACTGAATGCGTTGTTTACAACCGTTGTATACGTTTACAACCGTTGTACACGGATTACACACTTTTGAAACTCAATGCGTTGAACACGGTTTGCTCGACTTTCGCGCATGCGCAAGAGCGGGGAAACGCAACGCATGGCCGAAAACGTATTACACGTAGACGACACACGGTTTGAAACGCAACTAACGGAAACTCCACGGATACGCAACGCACAACACTTTGTACACGTATAAACCCGGAACATTTTGACAGAAACAACTGTACGTGATGACGCGGACCTGTAGGTTTTAGTGACAATGTATAAGTATGCAAATGCATACACAGAGTTAATATATCACATTTTATTCAGTACTTGCATGAGGCGTTTGTTTGTTAGGACTTTGTTGACGTTTGTATTATATGACGCATTCGCTGCATTCTTACATGTAATTATTTGGGTTGTCGGTTTGTGTCTGTTGTGGTTTTTTTTTTCAATTAGGAATTAGGGGAACCGTACACAGCTGATCTTTGCGTGTACCTCAGTGTCTTTTTGAAGAATCTGCGATTACCGCAGTATGCTGAGAATGTTGCCCTTATGGTTCATATATTGTTTTGGCATCGTGTTATTATTAGCCGATCTATTTATAGATCGGCTAATATATTGGTCATCCATCGAATTCTGAAAAAGTTTGTAGCAACCCTTTTCTCCGCTATTCGGTAATCACTTCCAAATTGCATCAACCGATAAAGTTTGCATTTTTGGCAATTATCTCCGTTTAAAACTTTAAATATAGCCAAATAACACAATTTTGAATACGTAATGAGCTGAACGCCGGAAGAGATTGAACCCGGAAGTTGTTGTTGTTGAAGTCCATAGTTGGCTCTAATGGCCATATACGCCAACATACGCCGATTATTGGGCTAATTTAAATCTTTTATTTGTTAAACAGAACAAGTTTCAACCACGTATAATCGCGTAAAATGTGTTTATTCGGCTAATTTATAATCGACCTCTGCTCAAAATCTCCTCCGACTACCAACCCCAGCATCTCGGGTTTATCCCATTGGTATCGCGTATGCGCGTCATTTGACGCTAGTTAATATTCACAAAATTTTCCACCAATCAAAACGAAGAATTGCCCTTCATAGCGAACTTTGATTTGTTTACGTACCATGCAGGGATGGCAGGGATGCATCCAGCACGCGCGATTGCGGCAATCCCCCTTAATTATTGTCAATGCCGCAAATTTTGATGGTCGCGCAAAAAATCACGGATGGGCCCCTTTTTAAATGACCAGTGCGCTCATTAAAAAAACGTAATTGACTATTTAAACGCGCTGCGTATTTAAATCATTGGAAGGCGTGCAGTTCAATCGAGTTTGTGCGGCCATTGAACGTAAGCTTCGAGTCGATGTAAACCATTTAAATCGATAAACAAGGGATAAACAAGTGACAACGTTATCAAGGCATGTGCCTAAATACGCATGACGTCAATTCGACTGGTACATTTTGTTGAGTACGTTAATTAATGGTCACTTTGTTAAGTAAGATTTGTATTCGACTGGACTGGTGAATGGGATATCCCTTTGCTAAAAATATGTTTCCGCATGCCTAATTAATATCATGACCGTAGCTCCGTGTTAACTAAAAATATCGATAAATATAGGATGATGTTTATTTTTTTCAATTTTTTTTTCCAAATGTTTTTTTTTTTTTCTTCAATTTTTTCTAAAAAATTGATCAATTTTTTTTTCTACATTTTTTATTTCCTTTTATTTTATTTCCTATTAATATTTTTTTCGGGGCCCCAATTTTTCTAATAGAATTCAATTTTTTTTCTTGTGAATTTGGTTGGGGAGGAAATCAACACTTCTCTCACTTTTCCCTGAGATTCCGTAACTACTAAAATGTGGACATATATAGAACCCTGATTTGATCGGCTAATAACATCACTTTTCATATATATATATAAGTTATTTCTTTTCCTCCTCGTTTTTTTACTTTTTCATATCTTGGCATACTAATGTCAGTATAGTATAGTATTACATAATAATTATGCAATATTCAAATATAATAGGTAGATACACCGCCAATCAACTTACACTATTCGTTATATATTGACTCTATTTCACAAATTAAATAGTGCAGCTGTATAGTGGTGGGGGGGGGGGGGGGGTTAACAGAACATTGCATACGAATGGAAAGGCCGGGTCGTCCATTAGTGTGTCTATCTGGGACACAATACATCAATTTAGCACAAAGAAAATGATGTGAATTGTCAAAGACTTACTCACATCTATTAAAATGTCAACTAACGCAAATATTCATACTGGTAAATGGGTGGGTGGGGTATTTTCACGCATGCATACAACGTTGAAAAAATGTAAATACACATTTATGATATTACCTTGTCTATTGTGTGTCATAATATAAATTGTCTGGGTACAAATATTATTTGTATTACGTATATATCGCTGATGCAAATGTGAACCCGTGTATAATAGCAAACAAATGGGTGGGGTATTTTCGCGAGCCCGTAAAAACATAAAAAATGAAAAGAAAAATTGCCACCATGTTTTGTCTGCTTAATAATTCCCTAAACAATAATTTTAGCAAAAAAAATCACTTTCGGCAGACATATCGCACGACTACATAAATCACCCGACTACTACTGTACTCTGTTATTAGCTATCAAATCCAGTGACATGTAAGCAGTTACCTGGGTGTATTGTTCCTGGTGTTTAATCACCTACTATGCAAGTAAATATGGATTTACCTGTACAACGTGTACACTAACATAGGCTGTGCATCAGATTGAAAAGTTTACACATCAAAATTTATTTTGAGATTGGTGGGTGAAATGCTCAAATATCTCGTCTTTTGCGACAAAATGACGTAACTCAATAAGATTCCTAATTTTAACGCCGTATTTGGCTATTTACATTTTTGAAACTATCGGAACACGCAATGTAAATATAAGAAATAATGCATAGGCAGTTGCCTTTACTGTAGTAGAAAAAGCATTTGGTATGTTTAAAATTTGCTAGGTGTTCACGAACAATTGGTCTGTTTAAAGTTTGCGAGCAGTCCTTTGGAGCTAGGTGTCCACGAACAATTGGTCTGTTTAAAGTTTGCGAGCAGTCCTTTGGACTCCATGGACTTTAAACGGACCAAATGTTTTAAACTACAGTAAACAGCACATGATTTTATTACACCCTTGCAAATTATTTGCATGGGTTTCGCTGTGAGAGAAAACCCTGTAATCAACTACTTACAAATAATACACCGTGAAAAGAAAACCCGTAATTGCGCGCATGTTTTCTTGGAAACCACGAGCTACCATGCAAAATGTGTAATTTTTATTAGTCAAAATAAAGTTATTTGAAAATTTGGAAAGGGTCTCGACTAATCTGGAATGTTAATGTGATTTAACGCATTCCAAACATGCATTAAAATATATCTGGCTCATAGAAACAGCTGAGTAATTTGTATTTCAAAAAGTTTACATGAAGTCACATTTGTCGTCACACAACGTAACGTCAAAACGAAGGAAACATGTCATTGTATAACTATTCATGCGCACATCACAATTCATTGATTATAATCTAAAAACTAGACTAAATGTGCATATATATCCGCCGTTGATGTGTAATAAATAGGATATTCCATCGTACATGTTTGAATAGCAGAAATAATACACTCGTGTCCGACGTCGTCCATGCAAGCAACTCGTTCGCTACGCTCACTCGTTGCTTACGCGGACGCCGACGCACACTCGTGTATTATTTCCCGTTATTCAAAATGTACGATGGAATATCCTCTATTTATTCCTTAAACAAATATATCAGACTGAGCGGATACGCAGGCTATGTGGAGCTAAGCTGATCGCGCACGTTGTAGCATCGCTTTTTTTCATCCGGAGTCCCACTCTTTGTACCTTATACAATGTCAATGTTATTATTACTATTCCATTAATCATACCAGATGGCCACGGCCCGCATGTCGAGCCCGCAGAGGCATTTGATGGCCTCAGAGTGTATTTATTTTAAGTTTGAATTAAGGGTTGTGCATATATAAGGTATGTAAAAGCTTTAGCGTAAATTTTAAAGTCATTTGACCTTGGTATTGGGCATGTGAGCCGCATGGGTGGGCTCTGGAATGAAAATATGGATGATAATAAAGCATTATTTGAAGTTTGAAGTAAATCGGAGTAAGTGTTGTGGAGATATAAGGTATGTAAAAACTTTAACACAAATTCCAAAGTCATTTGACCTTGACCTTGGGCATGTGGACCACATGGGCAGGCTTATAGAATGAAAATATGGATGATGAATAAGAAGTATTGGATGTTGAAAGTAAATCAGAATAAGTGTTGTGGAGATATAAGGTATGTAAAAAACATTAACACAAATTTCAAAGCCACTTGACCTTGACCTTGGGCATGTGGACCACATGGGCAGGTTAAGGAATGAAAATATGGATGATGAAAAGGAAGTATTTGAAGTTGGAAGTAAATTGGAGTAACAATTGTGGAGATATAAGGTATGTAAAAACCTTAACGCAGATTTTATAATAACTCAAACTTCTAAGTCATTTGGCATTGCGCTTGGGACACTGGGGCCGCATCAGTGGGCACAGAATCAATATAATGATGATGCCCAATAAGCATACGAAGTTTCAAGCAAATCTGACTTACAGGGTATTATTTACAGAATGTAAAAATGTAATCAGAGCCACTGCGATTCTGATGAGCCAGTTCATCTGGATATACAGTGCATGTAGTGTCTGTAGGAATGAAAAGGGATAACAACAGGCACACATGCTATAAAACAAATGGGTCATTATGTATAATAGGGCTCTACATACGGACCAAACAATTTATTTCATTTATAATTTTTGTTAATTGCTGATTTTAGTCAGTCACTCTAAGCGCGTGTTGTGGATTAATCGTGGGTTGATTCCTGATTCAATGTCATATCTGTCGCCGAGCATAATATACTAGGTAATGATTTCCGCTTCAAACGGATCGCCTTCATTATCGCATCAACAGCTGGATCTTTCATAATTTCTTTGACGTTTGCGATCTTCTTTGGTAGCGTCACCACATATTCATATTCTGTCAAATTTCTGATTCGTATACTTCCATGTACCCGTTTGTGGCAGTCACTTTCAATTGTATGTGAATCATGGTCAGCGTCTCCTGTTGTTTTGGTACACTTGTGTGTAATCGTTGATGTTATTGTCATCATGGGCCAACATTTCCCCACGTATTAGGTGCATAATGTCTTCAATGAAAGAGGAAACCTCTTGATCGAACTCTTCAGGATCGGAAGCATGACACGGAATGTCGTTGATATTATCATCTGGTCTGACGCCTAACTTTGAAGCCGCAAACATGCCCGTCGACGACGAAATGCTTCTTTCTTCGTATAGGTTTACATTCGGTTCGTGTGTTTCAAGCAATGCAAGATAATTCGATGCAAAATTGTTGTCGGTTGCATCACTGCATGGTGATGATTGTATGTTAGCTTTTAGATTTGATGAAAGTGGTGACGAAATGTTTGATACACTTGACATATCATTATTAGCAAGCTCGTTGATTGCAACTAGTGTATTCTTCTGACTATTTGGAGCAGTGGCGGATAGAATCGGAGGCACAGTTTTAATGCCATCTATGTTCGTGTCGCTGTTGACTGGTGATCTGTCTGATAAAGCTGGTGGCGCATCGTTAGTCATACCATCGACTGGCGGCATTGCTGTTCTCTGGCATTTTGGAGGTGCGACTGATAGAAGGGAATGAATGTCATAAATATCATCTTTATTCATTTGTGTTTCCGGTTGTACTCGACTTTGTGTGACATTGATTGATGAAGCCGGCTGCATACTTGAGGTTGTATTGTTAATTGCTATACTAAACAGTTTTGTTTTGTTCTGGTATATTGTATTGGTATGTGGTATAGTATGATCATTGCTTGTAGTGTTTGGTGACTGTAATTTATTATTGTATCCTGGAGAGGTGGTTGGTGAAACAGGAGGTACATTCTCATTATCTTCTTTAGCCGTATCGCTTGCCAATAGTTGCATTTTATTTTGGTATTTTGGAGAGGTGGCTGGTGAAACAGGAGATACATTCTTATTGTTTTCTTTAGCCGTATCGCTTGCCAATAGTTGCATTTTATTCTGACGTTTGATAGAGGTGGTCATCGAATCCAGGGGAGCATCTCTATTTGCATCATTCACCGGTACACATTGTGTTTTACTTTGACACTGCGAGGAAGTGAATGATTGTATTGAAGACACTTTTCTAGTGATGTCTTTCGTCGACTGGATGCCCGTTGGCCGAGTTGTATAATGGCGCTTAGTACAATTGATTGCTGACACCGGAGCCATATATTCAGTGGTATATGTATCTACATTTGTATCATCAATTATTGGTTGTTCTTTATTTTTACACTGTATGAACGTTTCTGATGAAACCTGTCTCGTATATACTTCTGGATCGGTTGCAGTATGTCTGACTGGTGGCTTAGTTTCATTCCGATGCTTTTCAGAGACGATTGATGGAACCAGCGGCACCTTTCTATTACCAATGTTAATGTCTGACCGCGTTTTATGTTGGAAGTTTGGAACAGTGACTGAAGAATCCACATTTCCATATATATTAGACGTTTCACAATTTAGCCGTCTTACTGGTGCAGTTGAGTAGTTTGAAGGTGTGATTGGTGATATTAGTGACTTTACGTCTTCAATGTCTCCTGCCGCAGTTGCTTTTGCGAATGTCGATCGATATTTTTCAAAATCATTTGAAGATATAATTGTTGGCTTTGATTGTTCGCTAACTTCATTTTCAGACTGATTGCCCTCACATGATTGTATTAACTGATTTATTCCATAATTATCAATGCCTTTTACATTGAATTTGAGTTGTTCTGCCTTCGTATGCGTGTCTGACTTGTTTTTTCCGATTAACTCGCAAGTTGAGTCTCCAATCCAATGATCTGGTTTTAGTTTACTTGGATCGCCGGTGATTGTCATTGTCGAGCTTTCACTATCGGCACACTGTACTGATACCCTACATAATGAGGCGTTTGTAGCGGCTGGAATGTTGTTGCTGGTATGTACCGCCGTTGTCTCACTAAATGATGGCCGCATCGGTATCACGGTATTGTTAGCACTATTAATAACGTTACTATTACTGCATAACGTCGGTCCTTTATGAATGGGTTCCGAAGTAGTGACTATCAATTCCGTTTGCGGTGGTGGTTGCAGATTCATCGAGGTGGTAGTTATGGTTTGAGAAATTATGGCGTTGTTTCTTCTACTCGGCGATTGTAGATAGTTTCTTACTGACCACGCTTCACGTTTTTTTGATCGGATCCTGATGTTACCCGTATTAAACTGCGATTCCCCTTCGAGTAGAGTCTCAGCTTTTGGACATGCGAAACGTGCGCTTATATTTGCTACTCTTTCGCATACAGAAGGCGTTGTTTGTAGTTTATTCTGGTTGAAAATTGATCTTGTTCCAGTTGGAGTATTTGGTGGTGTAATCTCATTAGGACGTGTGACCACATACCTGTGCATGTCTCTGTCAGTATTGCTATGCGTAGGTGTTTTACTGAAAGACACGATTTCATTATCGTGTGTAGCAATCTGCTTAGCTGTATCAAATGATACATCAGTTTCTCTCTCACGACGTTTTACTTGACACGGGGTAATGTTCGTTAATTTTCTCGTACGCGCATTAATAACGAGTATATCTGAGTTGGATTCGTCTGTAGGAATGTTTTTAATTATCGTACATGGCAATTCACCATTATTTGTTGACGTTTGCGAATGGTTAGCTGGGACAAACACGTCATTCGTGGCAGGGGCCTTGTTCGGAATATACGGACGGCTGGACTGCACGGTTTCCTTCAGCATATGGGGGTTTCGTGGACCCATATTGGATACTGTCTGGTGGAGTGGGGAACATCGAATTTATTGAGCACACAGAGGATCCCCTTACTGGCGTCGGTGGCAAAGAGTTATATGCAGGTATTTTGGCACCTCGACTTTTTTGAATTCGTGCAGTTACATCTATTTCATTTCTGGTAGGATTGTACCTCCCTGTACGGTCATCAGTACCATTTTGTATATTACATTTCTGTTGTTCGTAATTTACTGTGCCAACTACCCTACCGGAACCGCTCTCTCGGTTACGAAGATTACGAGCAACTTCTTCTGTTATTAACGATTTTGCCACTGGATGAGATTCCATACCGTTGCTTTGCTGTGTACTATCCAGTTTTGTTCTACGAATAGGTGGTGACTCCGTAGTAGTTTGAGAAGCTGCATATTTGTCTGTACAATGGCTTTCAGAAATATCTAATCCATGTTCTAATTTATCGCCATGCGCATCCCGTCCGTCGATGCTGTTACTCATAGTATTTATTTCAAGAAACGCGTCTCTGTTGTTGGATTTCTCTTCATGTGTTCTTAAAAGCTTGTCGATGGAAGCATTTAGCTGATGGGTGGTATCACAAAGGGCAGCATCATTCATAACATCTTCTACGATTTCTTTCACAGATTTATCACTTATTAGTTGGTAAACATTATGACCTTGTGATACGCTATCGTCCTGGACTAGCTTTATATTTTGTTCTAGATTTTCTGCAGGATAGGAACTGATATTGTTATGACTATGGTCCGTTGACAAATATGGTTCTATTTGGCTATAAGTTGCCTTTTCACGTTCAGCTTTTAATTTGGTTTTGTGCAGTAACTTATCTTTACACGATATATGTGTTGTACGATCGAATGACAACTCCATTTGTTTGTCACTGTGACGCGGCTCAGATTCTTGTATTATTGATAATGGTGATTGCATATCATGTTGATGGACACCGTGATTGCTGCGAATGGGGTTGTGGCTTGCTCCGATGTTGTCCATGCTGTCATCACTATTTTCATGTCGGTGTTGGTGCCTACTCTGCTGTGTTATTTGTGCAGTTGGAACTCCCTGCTCAGAAGTGGTGTGGTTCAAGGACGATCTAACATATTCATTCAAGTTACTCTGTCGACTTGACTCGGCTCTTCTTACGTTTTGTTCATGATAAAAGGCGTGACTATTCTTCAAGATGCCTCCTGCACCAGTTATGCTCGTATCATGGTGCGATTTATTATTTTGTGTACCAGTCGAATCCATTCTGATCACGCCATCTGTATTGCATTCACGTTGATTCTTACAATACTGCACATGTTCTGCAGTATCAATGTCATTGTCTGTTTCTTTGAGATTTCTTCGAAATGTATTTATTGTTGGCTTATTGGGTTTGTATGTATGCGGTATTGGAGAGTTAAACACTCTGGTTCTTGATACATCTACAGAACCGGCAGGAGAATTGTTGTGGCCGATACATTCAGCGGGCGGCTCGTTGTTGGTGCATCGATGATTTCCTTTCATATCTTTTGTTATGACTGTATTACCTGTATTAACCCTGTGTCTCTCATAATTTAGTCTATCATAACATTGTTCATGGTCGGGTATTAGAAGTTCGCGTTCATCGTACCCAGAAGATCCAGATCGTAGGGTGCGTATTCTCTGCATACTCTTTTCAAATATTCTTTTTCCCGATTTGTTGGGCTGTTTGTAACCATCGGAGGAATGATGACAATAACTCTCGTCGAATCTAGACGATTCATTCCGGGTTCCGTCTTTGCTAGTTCGACTGAAAGACGTCAACTGTCTTGATGGAGTTCCATGTACCAGGCGGTAATTTCGTTGTGTAAGCTCACTTTCACTAGGCCTTGTGTTATAGCAACCTACCTCACTGTCCAAACACTCGTCATGTCTTGCCGTTATACCCCTTTACATTGATACGGATCAGGTGTCGACATCGTGATTTGTGATCAGAAACAGCGGCAGACTTGTGTTTGCTGATGATATGTAGCGGAACCTTCTGATATTCGTCAGGGAATGTCCTCTCCTGTAATGTTATCATCACATAGCCATGGACACACAACATGTGAAGCATCAGTTATTCGCATCTTGTTCGCTAAGCCCATATTAACTATGCAAGATATAGAGACTACCAGGTTAGTGCCTTTAGATGTTAGTTTATCAGGTAATGCTAGGAAACGCGTAGGAATTCCGAGGCTTCCGAGGAATGTCTACCGTTTCCGAACGGAGCCTGATACAACTTGATATCAAAGACACTAGCATGGTATTCTATTTATCAGGTAGCGTTGTTCTCTACAGAACGAACAATTATGACGTGGTTTTCGTTGAAAATAACGCGGACTTGTATGCGTTACGGCATTACTCTGATTTATTACACTCTTGCAAATTATTTGCACGGGTTTCGCTGTGAGAGAAAACCTATAATCAACTCCTTACAAATAATACACCGTGAAGTGAACACCCGTAATTGCGCGCCTGTTTTCTTGGAAACCACGAGTAGTATAAAGGGAGTCAAAATAATAACAAAGGAGGTGGTATAATATTCATCCTTTACAGACCCCCCACCACCCCGAAAAAGTCAAAAATTGGTTAACGAGAAAATTGTATCCGACAGCAAATTTATGAATTTTGTAGAAAATAATTTTGAAAGAGAGAGTAAAAATGATACCACCTCCAACCAAAAGTTTCAATGTGCCGCGCGTGATAGTTTAT